>CAJQZJ010032097.1:13475247-13534130 GCA_907164525.1 Lophiomys imhausi
CTGGTCTGCTTATGGTTTGGCCTGAATAGATCTATCTAAAGGTCAGCTATGCTTAGCCAATTGTATATTGCCAAGTCTTGAAAGCCCACCCCACCTGCCCTGCTTGTCCTCCTCCCATGCCTAGCCCTTAAGAGCCTCAAACTTTGCAGGTTTGGGGCCATTCACAGACTCCCTGTGTGGAGTACATGTGATGGATCTTGCCATGGCTCCTACCCCCATAAAGATCCTTTTGCTTTTGCATCAAGTTGAAGTCTTCCTAGTTTGTCTCATGGTTTTGTGAACTGGGCATTACAGCATCACTGTTTACCACTTTATTTCCTTCAGAGATTTACTCAAATTTCAAACCAGTGAGGTCCTCTCTGGCTCTCCATTTAATAATAGAATCCAGCTACCCTTACTCTTCTTTTTTGTATTGTATTTATTGCTCTTGTCATTATCTCATATGCTAAATGCTTTATTCATTTATCTGTTTATTCTTTGACTGCTTCATTCTTCTTTCAAATTAGTATTTTTTCAAGGTCTTATTTCCGTGCTATATCCCCAGGGACTAGGACAGTGAGTATAAAAATCTTATATATAAAAGCTTTGAAACAGCAAATAACAATTGCTAAAAAAGAAAATATTTTATTGCAGTTGGTATAATTTTTATATTAGAAAAGTCAGTAACAGAGTCAGTCTAGATAGGTTTACTTTCAATAGACATGATACTGTGTAGACCAATTTTACAAATTATACAAATGCTTATATAGGAAACAAAGTTAGGTGAATCAGTACAATGTTGTGTTATGACAACCAACCATTTGCCAACCCTTCTTCTCTCCCAGCCTTTTCTTAGAGCAAGCAACTCTGTCTTTGTGATTTCCCACTCTTTGGCCTATATTTCTTCAGAAACTTCTGGAATTAGATTTATTATCTTTTACTATCTCTGAAGTGGAAATTAACAACAAGACAAGCACACTTTCTGATTTTCAAGTAAGTGAGGATCCTGGTATTAAAAACCAAATTGCTATGTTCAAATATAGGGGTAGCTCATGAGGCTAACGAAGAAGTGCCATTTGACAAATGCTAAAAGCAAATGCCTTTTCAAAACTCCTTTTTGTTCACATTTTGTTTTTTCTTGAACTACTGGGTTTCAAAAACCCAAAACAAACCAAAGTTATTTATGAAAGTAAACGCCATCAATGTCTTTATGTCACATGTGTGTTATATTTGTATTGTAGCAAAGAAGTACTTTAGTGCGTACAGTGTATACTATTGTCCTAAAGTATGTGGTGTGTGTGTGTGTGTGTGTGTGTGTGTGTGAGTGTGTGTGTATTTTTTAAAAGAAAGTTGTAATACACACATAGAGCATCACCAGGTTTGTAGAACAATAACAATAGATTGTAAGACTGCTTGCCAAAGGTTTGGAAATGGTTTGATTTATTGGAAAAATGTTTTATAGTAATATACTTAGACTCAACAATACACAAAAATTTAGGATGCAAGTGAAAAGTCCACAATATATTTAAATATTGATGTTACTCAGGGATGTATTCATTACATTCTTCTAACTCTGAAGAAACCCATACTCAGCTGTTTTTCCCATCCCACATTCACTTCCAACTCTGATCTTGCCACCTGCATTTGGGCATCACTAGCCAATTGACTCAAAGAAATAATGATAATTCCCACTATTTTTTGAGGAATTACTATATAGTGGAAAATATAAGTACTTCATTTGACATTAGCTAATTTGATTCTCAGAACAGTATGAACTTGTTCTTTAATTAATTTTACAAAACTGAGAGCTCAAGAGTTAAAAACTTATGTAAGTTGATATGGACATTCTATTACACATGAGTACAAAGGTCCTTTCTTTCTTTACACAGTCTCCTGTCTTTTCCTCGATTTTCTCAAGTACTGGAAATCAGTCAGTGTTTCCTACATGCTGGGTAAGTATTCTACTATGGGATTGTCTTCTACCCTCTCCAGCAAAGTCTATGTTACTACATCTTCATAGTTCAGTTAAGGACCTAGCATCATTCTGTGACACACAAGAAACCCTTTATACAAATTTTTAAAATTAGTAAATGTTTTATCTTCAGGACATTAGCATTGGATAAGTATTTCATTATCTTTGGCACTAAGTGAGAATTTGATGGAGATTTATGATTTACTACATGTCTAGAAGAAACAGCAGACATAGGGAAAACATAATATATGTTTGGCTAAACTAAGAAAAACAACCTGGCTCCGGTCATTAACACCGCAGGGTTTCTCACCCTGAAACAGGAATTATCATTGCAGTTATTTTCTGTCACGAAACAGGCTCACATATTTTTTTTCTCAGTTTTTTCTGAATGAAGTTTGAAGAAGCTTTGCTATAAATAAAGCAGCACTGAATGCCTCAATGTTAAGGAAATTTTGCATTTTTGGTTTGACTACATTCATTAAAAAAAAAAAAAGAACCAACACCTTCTGACTTTGTATCAGTGTTGAATGTGGAAGTGGACATCGTGTGTATATTGTTGTTCTTTATGCTAATTAGATATGGGACAAACATTTTATTTGGTAGCCTAAGTGAATTGAAGATCAGTTACAGCATAATGTAAATGGCATGTTCTTTGAGGCAGATAGCCTGGGTTTGAATTCTTACTTGGCTGGTTAAAGTTGCCATGAAGCACAGCAAGTTGTTTCATTTGGATGTATTTCAGTTTTTAAATATATCACTTGATATAAAAACATATATTTTTGGGTTGATATGAAGAGTAAATTAAATAATTATATAAAAAATTCAGTATGGTATATACCCTGAAAACTAAAACCAAGGTGGATTATTTTTGTTGTCAAACAATGAAGAGACAATTAGCTTTGAACTAAATAAACACAAACATAAGAAAAACAAGCAAAGTCCAATAAGTAAATAAATGTCAACTTACCTTGTTTCTGTGTTTCACATTGACTGGCAGCTGGCTTTTCCGTCAGCGAGCTATGTATGAGATAACGCTTTCTATGTGTTTGCTTTCGCTATGTCATGTGTTAGGAATGTTTTACTTTGCCATCTACACAAATTTATGGGAAATTCTTTCTGTGCTTTAAACTTGATTTCAGATGTCATCTTCTCCGAGGTGTCCTCCTTGATATTCCCCGCTTTCACTGGGTTCTGAAACAGGTGGCCCCTTTACTTCTCTCATATACCTATGACAATCACACTGTCCTTGGACATGTCTGAGTATTTATCTTCTTTCCATACTGCAATCTTCTTCGGGAATACTTTCCTAGCTTTTCCCGTGACTTAGTACAATATTGGCTTCATAGGAATTATTCAGTAAATGCTGATTAAATGAATACACCAGTCTCTGTCTTTATTTATGACACGATTGTGTGCCTGAGAAGTATTAAAATGCTTACATAAGCATTAATTTTCTCATGATAAATAAAAAAAATCTAAATTTTTGCTTGTTAAATTATGACTTACTATATTTATATTGAAGCAAGATAATATTTTCTATAACAACCAAGGTTGAAGTTAAGTGTCCTTAGCTTTTCACTCATGTGTTGTGTTTAACTCTTAGGGATAATCCACATGATGTAATAGCAAGCTCAGTTGAATTTCAGGAGACTCCATCCGATGGGTACTAGTTGCAGATAGTAGCATTGTGAGGAAAGCTGAGGATCCAAGATGTTCATGCCAAGCCTTCCCTGGAGCGGAAGAGAGGGGGAGTTGGAAATGAGTAACGTATTTAATGTCAGTGTGCACTTTTTATCTTTTTATGTGTGTTCTTTTTCTATTAGTTGAGTGTTGGTTTAGGATAAAGAAAGAAAGGAAGAAGAAACAATGATAGCTATCTCAAATAAATGCATAGAATTTGAAAGTAGAGAGAACTTTTGCTCCATTCCCAGAAGCTTTGAAATGTTACCCCAGTTTTGACACAGACTGGGTGAAATAGCATAGATACATCTTAATGTTAATTTCAGGAAATTAGGAGTAACCTAAGAGTTCATTTAGATATTACACTTTTTAGATAAGGACTTTCATTTCTTGTTTATAAATTAACACTATTGTCTTAAATGCAATGGAAGGAATAAATAAGAAAGAACTCTATCCCTACTGCCTTCAGAAATGTGAAAAGAGTAGGTAATGCATGCCAGATGTTAAGTGGCTATCTCTAGTGGTTGAGATTATAAATGATGGGGTGTCTTTTGTTGTTGTTGTGGTGGTGGCATTTTGCTTTTTTGTTCTTGTGTTTTCTGTCTCTATATCATTCTATATTTTCCTGGCTAAATGTTATCCTTTAGGTTTTAAGCTCTTTTCTTCTAACACATTAGTTAGACAGAGCATTGCTAGTTAATAATCCTTTAGTAAATTCTGGACAGCTCATTCTGTGATCATCATAACATATGGAAAAGTCACCATTTTCTTCTTTTAGAGAGGCAAGTACCACAAAATACACAAATCTTTATTAAAATTACTGATAAAAATACCATCCTAAAATTATTTTATGGTTTGTCAAAATTATAGTTTCAGGTGAGATTTTTCTTTCTGTGATAAAGTAAGTCCACTTATAAGTAAGTAATTAGAAAACATATTTTGGGGACTAGAGAGATGACTCAGCCATTAAGAGCATTAGCTGCTTTCCAGTGGACCTGGGTTCAATTCCCAGCACCCACATGATAGTTCACAACTGTCTATAATTCCTGTTCCAGGGGATGTGACATCCTCACACAAACATACATATAATCAAAACACCAATGTACATAAGATAAAAATAAATAAAATTTAAAAATATATATTTTGAAATTCTTAGACCATTATAGTAAAAAAGAATAAATATTCAGGCTATTAGATTATGTAAGATCATGTAAAGCTTATATGATTATTGTATATAAAATCCATTAGAGTACTATTCACTAATAGTCTGATTACTTATGATTAAGTAGAGAAATTGCTGAATATTGATTTTTCCCTTTTTTAATGTAATTGTCATTTTTGACAGAGTACATACTCTATAATAAACAACTTTCTTTTTGTTCACCATAATTTGAGAATGTATAGTAAAATTTACATATAGCACACTCTGAATAATGAGTGTTTTGTTGTAATTTAAAGTTAATTCTTTAACTTGTAGAAAGGATCAGTTAGAGATTATTTTACCACAAGGTCAACTTTGTACTGTGATATTGATTACTTTCAAGTTATGAACAGAAATTATACATTCAGGACCATTTAGCAAAGACAGCAATAATTAGACAAAAAAGGCTGATAATTGGAGAAGTGATAAGTTGAGACTTCTTAAATTTTATAGAAAAAGAAGGAAAATTTAACTTTTCCTCCCACAAAAGAAGCCCCTTAAGTAGTTTAAATCTCTATAGTAAGGGCAAAAAAAAAAAAAAAAATGTCATTAAAAGCCGCTTTATCTTCTGGTCTTTGTATTCTGTCTCTTGTTTTTCACATATTATTTTCATTAAATTATTTTGTCAGATAATATTTTATTTCTTCTCTAAACTGTGACCTTTTGAGAGCAGAGCCCATGTCTTATTTGTTTTTGTGTCGTTTCTAGTACACAATAGGCCTTTAGTTCTTACTGAATTTAGTTAGTTTCGACTAAGATGCTGTTTTCCAGCCCTCAGTTGAGGAAGTAGACTGTGCACGAATTTCTCTTTAGGATAAGTTGAGACAAAACCTTAAAATCAGGAACTTAAAACTGTTCCAACTTCAGAACTGGGAAACCAGCCATGATCTAAGGAGATGTGTGAGTTAAACAATCTCTTTAAGCTGGAACTTCAGCCCAACTCTTGAATACATTACTTAGTTTGCATAATCTTTTTCTGGTTATTGTCTAAAATTATTGTCAAGTTAGGGCCCAAGAACATCTGTAAAATTAATTTAAGTAGTGAATTTCCAATTGTGGATAATGATGTCCCATGATTTATGTCATGTTTTAGAGTAGGCATTCTTAGCTTTTCCCATAGTGGTCAGCATTTATTTTTAAGCTGTTAAGAAAACATTTTGGTATGTCTTGAGTGGTTAAATTCAACTAACATCAACTAAATTAAAGTATGTTGGGTTGATTCATCTTAGAGATCAACATAATATGTTTTAAATTGCTCAGAACATCTGTATAGGTCCCAAAAGATAGAGACTTGTTGGAACAGAGTGTAAAAATATATCATACATAGTGCTGTGGTGCATTATCATATGAAAACTATTTTTGAAATATTAAGATAAAATATTTTAAACTTATTGACAAGCTAATATTCATATATTTTATATTAAAAGAGGCTGAAAATTATTTTTTCACTATCAGTATTGGTATTAATTTCTAGAATCCAATGTTTTCTTCAAATGCAATCAATGTTAGATAGTCCCTGGTGAAATATAAACACTGTGTTAATGTGAATATCCTATTCCCAGATTTTAAACAGATTTTTTTTTTTTTTTACTTTGGTTGTTTTTTTAAAGATTTATTTATTTATTTATTTAGTTATTTAATTTTTATTATTTATTTATTTATTTAATGTATATGAGTTGCTCTATCTGCATGTACACCTGCAGCCAGAAGAAGGCATCGGATCACATTGTGGATGGTTGTGAGCCACCATGTGGTTGCTGGGAATTGAACTCAGGACCTTTGAAAGAGCACTAGCTAGTGATCTTAACCGCTGAGCCATCTCTCCAGTCCCCTATTCCCAGATTTTAAAGTAGCAAAAGGAAGTAGGGACTGAGAATGCGTTGAATCCAGGATGATTTGTACACTTGGGAGATGAGGTGAAACGGAGCTCAGCATGAGTTACGGAATGCAGGACAGATTGTGGAAGGAAGCACACATGGAGGCGATGTCCCCTCCGTTACCAACAAGTGAATTGGTTAGGACATGAACAGCTAGCGATGAGGTTAGCTCTTTTGTTCAGTGCTTTTTGTAATTCCTCTCTATAGAGCTGGACTCTGGCCGAGCCTTCCTTTCATTTTATTATTAAGGAATTTCCACATTAGTATTGCTGGATATGACAGTAAAAATAGCATCAGTAAACACAGGACCTTAAGCATAGTAGGACTGACTGAATGAAAATAAGATTATTGTAACATTCTTGTGGGAGGTATAGAACATGAATTTACTTCCTTTGATGATGCTTTAAATTCTAGCTGTAAGAGTATTCCAATAGATTCTTACTGGATTTCTAAACAAGAGGAACTGATTTTTAAGCATCTAGGTCAGTGGTTCTCAACCTTCCTAACGCTGTGACCCTTTAATGTAGTTCCTCATGTTGTGGTGATGCCTAACCAAAAAATTATTTCATTGCTACTTCAAAACTGTAATTTTGCTACTGTTATGAATCATAATATAAATATCTGATGTGGGATTGTGACCCACAGGTTAAGAACCACTGATCTAGACCCAAGGAAACTTTACTGTAGGGGAAATGCTTTGGATTGGTAATTATACTGAATTCATTTTTGAGCAATTTTCAAAAGGAAACCCCCAGATAATTCATTTCCTGTCCTCCATCAAGGATGTACAGATAAGATATATTTGTGCATTTCACATTTCCTTATACAATTTGGAGTTTCTCTTTTGTTTCCCTTTACCACCAAAGTTTGGAAACCAATGACATTGAGCTAGAAAATTTCTTGTTATCTTAGTAAAAATTCCATTATCTAGTGATGAGTATTTTCTTTGCAGGTATTATCAGTTTTAGACTTATCTCTTTCACTGGGATTGGTTAGTGTATTGATTGATTTACTATTTCAGGTTTCGTCCATTAACTTTAAGACATTTTATGAAATAGAAATGGTAGGTTAAATGAGGATAATATTTTTTTCTTCTTTCATTTTTACTAGACAAGTATTTTATGTTTTTGATCAGAGATATATAGAAAGATGGGATTAAAAATTAAATTTATAATTATTATTATTTTATTTTTTTGTGTATCTGTGAAGATCAGAGCACAACTTGTGGGAGTCTGTTCTCTCTACTATGTATGTTTTGAGAATGTAATTCACATCACTAGGCTTGGTGGCAAGTGCCTTTTTCTGCTGAGCCTTCTTATTGACCTTGAGATTTAGTAGTTAGTCTAATGAACCCTCTTTCACTGGTACTTTTAGCAGAGTAAGCACCCAAACAATGGTTGTTTCAGCAAAGCATGCTCAGAGTTTATTAACATATATTATAGAAAAATGCTGACTAACAGGAATTTAAATACTTTTTTAAAAAATTTTCTCACTTGGAATTAAGTGTCAAACTTTTCTTAGTTGTATTTAAATTAATTTATTAACATGTAAATTGGATGATTTAGGATTACTTACTTGGATAGAAATCAATGCTTAAAAGAAATTTTCATTATTTTCAAATAAATTCTTTCTAATTGCTTGTTATGGTTATTTGTATGGGCAGGCATATTTTCTTATCAGTTTGTTGTAGGAAATCCAGTTGAACCCACTTTAGTGAATTCCTAGTCAAATATCTTGTGATTTAATTCCACTGCATAATTTAAATGTCCTATGAACAAAGCAGTTACTCTTATCATTACAGCATAAAACTGATCATTTCCCACAAAAAAATAAAAACGAATGGTAAGAATTAAATTGGAGATGAAAAAGTTATGTCTAATTCCATCTGCAATGAGAGATATGTAAACTCTAGTGTTTTATTAGTATTTTATGCAAATTTTCACCAATTAAAGATGATAAAATCTGGTGTTTTTTTAGGTTTACAATAAATTATAGTCACAATTTTCAGTCATCCTTTTTTAACTCCTAAGAGATCTCTATTTTTATTTATCTTTAACTTTTATACTCTTAGTCTGAGGTCCAGTGATATGTAGATTTCATTGCTTAAAATAGATACAACCAGGAGCAGTGCTGGCTCACACCTGCAGTCCCAGCATTTAGGAGGCAGAGACAGGAAGATAATTAGTTCAAGGTTAATGTTTGCTACTTACTGAGACTGTCTCTCAAAGACCTAAGAGATGGGCATGCAGCTCAGTGGCGGAGTATTTGCCTAGCATGCCCACAGCTCCAGGTTTGACCTCTCATTCAGACAATAGATCTTATAATTAATTTTGGGGAATATGTATGTAGTCACCCAATGACAATCACCAACTCCTTTCATCTAATAATGTTTTTGACTCCATTCCTTCCATGAATTATTTAACTAGCTAAGGCAAAGAAATATATGCTTAGGCTACTCATCAGATTTGCTACCTTTTCATTGTGCTTTAATATCTTTATTATTATTGCTATTGTCATTTTAATGACTGAATGGATAAATAGCAACGACTAAATGCCAATTTTCGAAAAAATATCTTATATGAAAGTGTATGACTTACCAAAGTTTCCTCACAATTTACACATTGAAAATACCTGTTAACCAGTTTAACAATAGATTAAGTGTTTTAAATTAGTTTAGCTCACTGACCGTCTAATTTTGAGGTCATATTAGCTCAAAATCATACTAAATGATAGTAGCTAAGAGAACTATTAAGACTTCGCATTGGCATCACCATGATTGAACTGTTATTTCCATGATTGAACTGTTATTTCCTATGGGATTCTGCAATACTGTGGGTGCATCAAGGTGTCAAAATCCCACCGAGCTGGTTAGAGGCCAGCATGATCTCATTTGTGTAAGAAGTTAGCATCTCAGGCAAAATTCTTAATGCCCTTTGGACTTGTAGCTTTGTAGGCTGTGCTTTATACAGGTGTGAGCAGTGATTCAAGGCTTTAGGGATCTCTGTTACTGGCCCAAGGATCCAAGGCAGTCAGTGCAAAACCTGGCCAGCAGCCCGAGTGAGTGAGTGAGTGGGAGCCATGTGACTCTGGTGAGTTGGAGTGTGCAGTTGCCTCCTGCTTCAGAGCTACCTGATCCGAATACTAAGCAGAGCGAGTGCCGGGCTGAGTGTGAGACACCGAAGACACTGCAGAGCAAGGGGCTTTTTCCAGAGGTTTTACAGAACATGGAGATTAAAGACCAGGGAGCCCAAATGGAGCCGCTGCTGCCCACGGTAAGAGACAACTTGCTGTCAAATAGATTAATCGCTTTGCCGCAGAACCTGTCAGGCAAGTGGTAGGCTGCTAGGTGCTGGGAGAGTATACTTTTAGGGTGGTGGAGAGCTCCCACAACATATGGACAGGGTCTCCTCCCAGCTCCGAGACTGAAATGCTTAAAGCAGAGCACATGCTTTTTTTTCCCCCCTACCTTCTCAATATGGATGCAGCATGGAGATGAAATGTCTCATATTTATTGCTGAAGAAATGGCCAGGGTTTAGCAGCAGGGGCAGTTGTGTGTCTTCTCCCTGCCTGCTATTGCTAATCTTTCTGTTTCCAAAGATTTGCAATGCTAGCTCAAGCCCCAGCGAAAAAGCTCCTCTTTATCGTGCCCCTGGATACATTTCTTCCCTGGGCTTCATCTTCAGGCAGTGAGGTGAGGGAGCTACTGTTGTTGCAGCTCTAGAGATTTAGTCTCAGCAGAAAACAATAATGTGTGTGTGTGTGTGTGTGTGTGTGTGTGTGTGTGTGTGTGTGTGTGATATCTGTCAGTATCTTTCTCAAAGGAAAGTGTATCACAGTTCATGTACATGACAGGTCTGCATTTTTGAGAGTTAGGTACACTGTTCACATTTGAGTGTCTGAAGGGTTTCTGAACTGTCACTTGGAATTAGTCCATCTGTTTATCGCTGGGTCCTTCAGCCGCCTGCTTGATTTAATATTTGGAGTGATTGATTTGCCTGTCTTCTATTCAATCCCTCTGTCTGGTACACAGACATTGGACTTCAGGCAACATCCTCTTTAGTCTGGGGAAGCTCATGTTGCTATGCAGAGTGGGTGAGGGGGACAGAGTTTACTTGTGAAGCAGAGATGACAAACGTTAGCCCCTAGCCTTCTATTAGCGAGATCTCAGCTTAGAACAGCAGAAATCTCGGCAGCACCAGACCCTATAAGTGGCTGGTTTTTTAGCTGATCGGTCATGACCCACCTTGCAGGCTAGGACCGCTGTAAATTGTCCATTTCCAAATCCATACTCATCCTTTGAACACACATTTAAAAGATATCATAGGAGGATAGAGCAATTTCTGGGCCACTGATTTAGGGCCTTCAGCGGCAGCCGGACTGTAATACTGCAAAAAAGATCCCGGTTTGCTTTCTGCATCAGCTGTGGCTACTGAGCATGCCCAGTGCTTCCCAGAACACCAGGTTTAGATAGGGAGGGAGCAGAGAGGTGGGAAGAACACCAGTGTCACCACAAAGAACAGAGCCTAAATTAAGAGCAAGGACAGTGTGGGGCCGGGCCGGTGGGGGGGTGGGAGTGGGAAAGGATGTCAGTTAGTCTGCCTGCTTAAAGGTAGAACCATTTTGTGTGTGTGTGTGTGTGTGTGTGTGTGTGTGTGTGTAGTTTTGAAAAATGAGTAAAAGATTTGTGTACTGTCTTAATTAGAATAGATATGTAAATTATGGTACTGTGCTTACTCTGAATAAATAGTGTTGCTGACGCGACAGGGAGGAACTATCCACAGGAATTAGAGGATGGAGATTTAGGAAAGATTAAATATAGGGGCAAAATCCCTTTTGTGGCAGGGGAGTGAGTGGGGGCTGGGACTTGTCCTAGAAAAGCAGTCTTCAGCCAGTTTGATGTGGCTTATGGACTGTCACTTGGTGGGAGCATTTAAAGGATTTAAGGCCAAATGAGGATTATCTGGAGGAGTTTAGAAGTGTATGACATTACTGAGCTTCATGGAGAACTGGTTTTTGGCTTAAAAGAGCAAGGGACATAAAAGTTAGGCTAGAAAAGAGGATCTATAATGTTGGTAGAAAAAAGTTAAAGGCCACATTTAAAAGTTTGGATTTCATGGGTGTTAAGGGCTAGTATAGAATCATGTTAGCAATATGTTAAAAAAAAATAAGCCTAAGAAATAAGGAAGAATGGTGAATTTCTAGCCTGGTTTTGCATTTGTATAGTGTTTTTGACTTCTCCAATTGCTTTAATTAAAAAAAAAAGGTCATGTGTGCTATATAATGCAGCTTTTATTATCTTTATTTTAAAGATAAGAATTTGAGGCACACAGAGTCTAAATAGAATTTTGAAGGTTATATTGTAAGGAAGCCAGGACTAGAATATAGGTCTTCTAAAACTAGTTAAAAAAAATCACTCAATACTTTTGTCTTAGATTTTTAATCAGGCCTATTACATCAGTTTCTGGGCTCTTTATATGTGTATACCTATTTAAAGAGAAAACAATAGTTCTGGAATTTATTTTAGAAAATTAATCAGATGACTTTGCATACAATTATATGAGAGGTAATTTGACAAATATTTAGGAACATATGGTACCAGGTCCTGGCATTGCTATTTATTTTTTTCTATAACCTTGGAAAACTTTGATCTTACATTTCACAACTGAAAATGGAAAGGCTGTCATATATGTCTTTTCATTTAATTAAAAATTATTTGTGTATTTATTTCTCCATCTGACTTCACCATGGCACACGTATGGAGGTCAGAGAACAACTTACAAAAGTCAGTTTCATCCTTCACCTTGGTATTAAATGAACTCAGGTCCTTGGAGTTTGCAGCAGGCACCTTTATCAACTGATTTATCTCAATAGTTGAATGCCACATTTTAAAAGTAGTGTGATCATATAGGAATGGCTGGTGGAATTTAGCATCTTTTTACTTATTTAAATTTATTTATGGATATATAAGTCAGTGGTAAAGCACTTGCCTAGCATGTCAAGGTTCTCGGTTCAGTTATAAGAATTGCAGTCAGCTGTCACACATGATTTTATTCTTACTGTTTAACAAATGTGGACACCAGAGTCCAGACTTGGGGTAACGCTAATAATCACAGTTGGAGATGAAGCAAGAATACAGGTGAAAGAGAGGGGAAGACAGATCCCATTTGTTCAGGACTGAGCTCAGCCTCTGGTGAGCCACTGCCCACCAAACATCATGTCACCAGTTGTCTTCCTTGTTGTAGTTGGTTATGAAGTGGAGTTGACTCATTTACTTAGCTGCCTCTGGGCTAAGAATATGTCCAGTTTATTATTTTATTTGTGGAAAAGAAGATAAGATTATCTTAGGGAATGGAAAAAGTTAGAAAAAGAGAACATGGATTGGCTAAGTATCACTTTTATTTAACTGAATCACAATTTAAATTATAATTTTATTTTAAAACAGAACTGTTACACATTACTATATAGGAAGACATGCAGTATAAGAAATCAGTCCTAATTCTTACTTGAATAGCTACTCTAGAATGATGAACTATAGAAATAAATATATGCATAGGATGCTAAGGCTATGAGAATGGGAGGAAAAATCTAAAATCTACATAAATTAGTTTATGGTAAAATTTTGAGGTCAGATTAAGGAAGTAGGATAGTTTAGAATGAAAAAGAAAAATCTGGGCCATGGCATCTCATCAATCAGTCTAACTAGACTCAGAACACACGGTTACATGTTTATGATGCCATTTTAGTTGGGGCTTCAATGATGGTTGCTTCAGAAGTCGCACCTATCCCTACACAGAAGTGCATTACAAAGTTCTGAGTGTGAATGTAGAAATGTGAGTACACTTTCAACTTCTGTGTCCAAAGCTTCTTCAACTCAACTCTTCTCATATCTCACAGTGTGTAAGACTATTTGGCTTTTCGAATGCTGCCACTGTCAGTCTATGCAGTAAATGCTAGCTAAAATTAGTTTATGTATTCATGTGCTGAGACCTGAACCGAGGAATTCATACACTGAAGTGAGCACTTTACTACTGAACCACACCCTTGTCCTGCATCCGTGCTCTTGTTGTAGTTATGGTGATGTTAAAATCACTCGAATCAAAGGAGTTTAATTCCTCTTGTTGGCTTGCCTTGTTCCTATTCTTAGTTGGAAAACTATGAGTTCTCATCATTAAAGATTGTTAAAACAGCTAAAATTTCACCTTACTTTTTGTTACTCATTGTTAATCTGGCCTCATGGAATATTGTATTACTGTAGTATAGTGTGTCAAACTCTGAAAACCAACCTCAGTGGTTGTTTTTGTTCGTTTGTTTGTTTTGTTTTGTTTTTCTGATTTTCATAGTAAGTTTCTCCAAAAATCTCATGCTTGAAGACTATTTTTGTTTTTTTTTTGGTTTTTCGAGACAGGGTTTCTCTGTTTATCTCTGGCTGTCCTAGACTCGCTTTATAGACCAGGCTGGCCTCGAACTAACAGAGATCCGCCTGCCTCTGCCTCCCAAGTGCTGGGATTAAAGATTTTTGTAATCTAATGTATGTATTTAAAATATGTAAGAGGTAAAACAAAAGAAAAGCAGACATGAATCAGCAGAGAACAGTTAAAGGTTAATTATGGATGGGAGTGGGATTTTACTACAAATGTGTATGAAGAAACATTTCAGTTTATGGAAATCTACACATTACTTTGAAACAAATACACTGTTATTAACGATATTTTGTTTTGTTTGAAAATATGGGTGTTTTGAAATGCATATCGAGTGAAAAATATTTTAAATACTCTGTTGCTTAAAATGTTTATAATGCATAAGTTTATTAATTTTAATAACTAACAGAAATTCCATGTTCTATATGCTGCTGAAAAAGGAACTGAAGATTTAAAATACGTAGAAAAGGACCCCATAGTGAGGTTTATTAAATATATAAAAATAGCTTCCTTTGACCAATAAAGAATTTTAAAATATGGGGAATAGCCTCTTAGATAGTTCAAGAAATCAGTAATGATTTAGTTCTGAAGTCATGATTAAGCCTTTAATTATTCCAGGGATGTCAGTAAAAGGTTTTGCTAAGTTGTATGTTCATGATAATTTATTTATCATTATGTGTCGAAATAATTTATTCCTTGTTTAGATGTTAGAGATGAGTATTAGTTTTCTAGGTCTTTCATAAATTAAAAAAAGGCAAAACAATCTTCTAGTTTAAAACAATGTGCATTTACTGTCTCATGGTGGTGGAGATAGAAATCAAGGTATCATCAGGAGTGTTCTACATCATAAGTCTACCTCCTTTGCATAGCCATCGTCCCCCACTGCCTCCTCTCTCTTCTTGCAAAGATATTAGTCATATTTGATGAGAGCCTGCCCGAATAATCCCATCTTGACTTGTGCAAATTTGAAAAGATGTTATTTGCAAGTAAGGATCCCATTCAGAGATACTGAGGGCTAAAACCACAACATCTCTTTTTTGGAGAGCATAGTTCCACGCATAACAAAGCATATGATGTTTTAGTTAGAGCTGTCTGTTTTCACTCTCACATTTCAATGGTAATTAAAGTTCTTTATAAATTGCATAAAGGCTTAAAACCTGGACAGCACAGTGACTCATCTAATAAGTGAACTTGCTACCAAGTCTGAAAATAAGAGTTCAGTTGCTTAAACTGAAGGTTGAATGAAAGAATCAGGTACTTCAAGTTGTCCTCTGATTTCCATTTGCATGACACACACACACACACACACACACACACACACACACACGTATGCACAAAAAATTGAATAAAAATTTAAAAACTTAAAGTCCTACTATTTGGGTATCATAATTTCTAATATTAAAACCAATAAAGAGGAAACTAGCATCAACTGCTACATGTAGAATTCTTTCTCTTTCTCTCTCTCCCTTTTTTCTTGTTCCTCCCCTCTTTCCATCTCCTTCTTACTTGTAATCTTTTTCCTTTTCCAATTGGTTTTGCTATGTAGCCTAGGATGACATGAAACTTGATGTACAGCTCAGCCTGATCTTAAACTTGTGATCTGCCTTCATTAGTCTTCTGAATACTGGTCTTGAATACATGTACCATGACACAAGTTTTGAATTCTCTCTAGTAGTTATAGGCTAGTATCTGGAATCTTTTTTTGGCATACCTGACAGGCCTATGCATACATATGGTCACATTTACTGTTTCCACTAACTGAAAAAAAATCTTGTGGTTTTTGTTTGTTTGTTTTTATTTTTTATTTTCATTTTTCTTTTTTTAATGTTTATTTATTACTTAAGGTTACATCTCCATCACAGTGCCCTCTTTCTACCCCTCCCAGTCCTACCCTCCCACCCTCTACCCCTTCTCCCTTCTGTCCTACTCCTTTTGAGTGGAGTGTGCATACATATCAATCCCCTGCCCCAGTTCAGCAGTCATATGAGAGCTAAGAGCTTCCTCATATATTGGGGGCTTAGATGGCAGCACCACTAGGGCAAAGTGTCTCATTAACAGGTAACAAAGTCTGTTCCTGTTCCTTTTGGTGTGTTGGTTGTAGTATAGTTATCCTGTACTAAATGGCTAAAATCTGATTATAAGTGAATAGATGCCATGTGCATCCTTCTGAGTCTGGGTTAGCTCACTCAAGATGAGCTTCTCTAGTTCCATCCATTTGGCTGCAAATGGTATGATTTCATTGTTTCTGATGACTGAGTAGTAATCCATTGTATATGATAGTATACATAAGTGACCCCAAAAATTCCACCAGAGAGCTAATACAACTGATAAATACCTTCAGCAAGGTGGCTGGATACAAAATTAACTCAAAAAAGTCAGAAGCCCTTTTTTATACAAAAGAAAAATGGTCTGAGAAAGAAATTAGAGAAACAACACCCTTCACAACAGCCACAAACAACATAAAATGCCTGGGAGTAACTCTAACCAAGCAAGTGGAAGACTGTATAACAAGAACTTCAAGTCCTTGAAGAAAGAAATTGAAGAGACCTTTAGAAGATGGAAAGATCTCCCATGGTCATGGATAGGCAGGATCAACATAAAAAAATGGCCATCCTGCCAAAAGCAATATACAGATTCAATGTAATTCTGATCAAAATACCAACACAATTCTTTACAGACCTGGAAAAAACAATTCTGATCTTCATATGCAATAACAAAAAACCCAGAATAGCTAAATCAGTCTTGTACAATAAAAAACATCTTGAGGTACCACCATCCCAGATTTCAAGCTATACTACAGAGCAATAGTAATAAAAACAGCATGGTACTGGTATAGAAACAGACCAGTTGATCAATGGAATCGAATTGAAGACCCAGAAATGAACCCACACACCTATCTATGGTCACTTAATTTTTGACAAAGAAGCCAAAACCATACAATGGATAAAGGACCGTGTCTTCAACAAATGGTGCTGGTCTAACTGAATCTCCACATGTGAAAGAATGCAAATAGACTCATACTTATCATCCTGCATAAAACTTAAGTCCAAGTGGATCAAAGACCTTAACATAAAGCCTGACATACTAAATCTAATAGAAGAGAAAGTGAGGAAAAACCTCAAACTCATTGGCACAGGTGACAACTTCTTGAACAGAATACCAATAGCTCAGGCTCTAAGACCAACAATCAATAAATGGGACCTCATGAAACTGAAAAAACTTCTGTAAGGCAAAAGACACTGTCATTTGAACAAAACAGCAACCTACAGATTGGAAAAGATCTTTACCACCCTCACATCTGACAGAGGGCTAATATCCATAATTTACAAAGAACTCAAGAAATTAAATGCCAAGAAAGCAAATAATCCAATCAAGCTAAACCAAGAATTCACAAAAGAGGAATCTGTAATGGCCGAGAGATACTTGAAGAAATGCTCAACATCTTTAATCATCAGAGAAATGCAACGCATGATAACTCTAAGATTCCATCTCACACCTGCCAGAATGACTAAGATCAAAAAACTCAAATGACAGCACATGCTGGTGAGGCTTTGGAGAAAGGGGAACACTCCTCCAATGCTGGTGGGAGTGCAAATTTGTACTATCACTGTGAAAATCAGTCTGGTGATATCTTAGAAAATTTGGAATAGCTCTACCTCAAGACCCAGCCATACCACTCCTGGGTATGCATCCAAAAGATTCCTCACCAATCCACAAGGACATCTCCTCAAATATGTTCGTAGCACCCTTATTTGTAATAGCTAGAAACAGGAAACAACCCAGATGTCCCTCAACCGACAAATGGATAGTTTCATTTTTCAAGACAGTGTTTCTCTGTATAGCCCAGGCTGTCCTGGAACTCACTCTGTATATCATGATAGCTTCAAACTCAGAGATCCTCTTGTTTTTTCCTCCTGAGTGCTGGATCTAAAGGCATGCACCACCAGACCTATTTTTAAAATTCATTTATTTTTAAAGATTTTAATACATATCACCAAATTTTCCATTTTAAATATGCAATCAAAGATTTTCAGTAAACTTACAGAGTAATGCAACTGTCAGTATAATCTTGTTTTAAATCGCTTTAATGTCCACCCCGAAATTTCTTTCAAACTAGACAAAAGTCCCAGCATGAAGGGGAGAGATAATTTCAAATTCCAACTCATAGATAAGGAACTAATGGCAGCCACATACCAGAAATATACAGGCAGCACAATTAGAGAGGACTTCTGCAAAGTATGCTAACTACTAGCATTTAGAAACTTTATGATATATTTCTACAATAATCTTTGAGTGACACAGGAAAGAGGTGTGGTAAAGATGTCTCATTTAGAGCTAAGCACTCCACAATTACTCATCTTCTGTAATCGGACCAGATACAAGTCTCTATATTATTTTCAACTTGCTGCAAAATGAAGCTTTTCTGATGAGGACTGAGAGTCTCACTTATCTATGGGTGCAAAGACAACTATGTAGGAAGTAGTTTGATACTGTGTCCATTTACTAAACTAATCATAGTCAGTTCCTCCCTATGGTTTGTAAGCTTCCCATCCATGGGTCTTTGGTCACATTACAGTGACAGGCATGAGTTTTGTCCCATATAGTAGGCCTTAAATGGAATCAGAAAGCAGTTGGTTACTCCATAAAATTTTTGTCACTATTGGACCAATTGGCATGCCGTGTCAGGTCTGACATTTTTGAAATTATCAGGGTTTACAACTGGGTAAGTCTATTGATGACTTTTCTCTCCCAGTAGCCTGCATAGCACCTTCTAGCACAATGATTGCTGTCTAGAGAGGAATTTTCCAGATCAAGACCAGCTTGATTTCTCCATGTCCTATGATCCAAGTATGTGGTTTCCTCAGCAGTGTAGTCTTATTCTTTGCTTCTGTGGATACCCAAGAGCAGGGACAAGAGTCAAAACAGAGACTTTTAAAATGTAGATCCCAATATGTAGGAAGTAAGTGAAGTCCTGACTCTCCTGTTTCCTTAGTTAGCTTTTATTATATATTCTTTAGCTATCATATCTACATTAGTATATATTAGTATTATATTTGAATATGCACACATATATCTATATCTTATTCTTTAGTTGCTTTCAAAGCTGTCTGTTGTAGGTGATTTTGTGCTACAGACAGACAGCCAAGTGCATTGAATTTCTTAAATGCTTCAGGAATAATCTGTTAGAAACCAATACTAATGATGTTAATGAAGAGCTCGATCTTTGGGGTTAGATATTTCTAGCTGTTCTGATTAGAAGTTATGCCAACTTTGATAAGTTACCTACGTGTTCAACTTGTTACTATTCTTATCTGTAAAATAGAAATGGTAACACTAATAATATCTGCCTTGTAGGTTTGTGAAAGTAAATGAAATATTCTTTGGATGAATGACAAGTAATTATGATTATTGCTATTACTATTGCCTTCATATTTTTTTCCTTTATTTTTTATTTCTTCAAGTTACATCTCAATCGCAGTCCCCTCCCTATTCCCCTCCAGTCCCACCCTCCCACCCTCAACCCCCCATCCTCTTCCCTTTTTTTTTCTTTTAAGTTTAAGGTATATCTTATTTCCCCCTACAGTTTCCCCTTTCAGTCCAACAAATGGCTATTTCTCTGATAATAACAAATACAAAACAGTACAACAGAGGTAATTAAGCCACAGTTATGAGGGTTATATGGTTTAACATACATTCCCAATGACCAGTCCATATGTATTTGGTACCTGACTTTAACATTCTACTATCTAAACATCTCCATGAGTTTAAAGTTCTATATCTGACTCGACATTCATACTAACTTGCAACACAATTTTAAAAGTATCTTCTTAGATCTATAACACTCTCTTGACTCCTAAACAACTCAAAATTTAATTATGAGACTCTAGCTATCTGTTCTTCAACCACCTCAGAGACCTGAGAGGGATAAATATATTTGATTTTATAGGAAGTACAGGGCCTGCAGCTTCCCAAACTAAGAAATGACATACCTGTGGCTGCCTGGACAGTTACCATTTTCTCTCCATACATTACAGCATTGCTCTTCAGTCATTTGGCCCCGTTTCTCTGACAGACATTGATTGTAAAGCAGGGGTTATAAAGGACTTACCTAACCTGTCTTGGCAGAGCTAGGCTGTCGACTTACCTGCTTCCAGGTTTTGTCTTTTTGGACAGCATTCTGTCTACAGTTGGAGCAAGGGGCTTTTCCTACCAAGAGATAGGCTTGCGACTAATTCAATCATCTCCCACTGGAGATTCTTCGATGCTCATCTTCTACTAGGAGGAGAATAGGGGGTGCTGTCAGGAGTTGATATGTCTTGATATAAAAAAATCTAAAGTTATGAAAACATCTTTGAATGCCATATTCTGTAGATCTCTTGAGGTTTTTGAAGAGGCCCTATCTATCTCTTATATTAGGGTAGCTTGTCTCTTGCCGGTTTATTTCTGATTAGCTTAGAAAGTAACTATAATAGGCTTTCATAATACCTAACTGAATGACCGGCTTGCATAACCATTAGTTTGCATTTCTTAATTATCCTAAACAGTTTATGACAATTAGTAGTAAAAAGCCAAAACATAACATTTCATTTTTTTTTCTTTACCTCCTAACCCTTCCATCCAATTTCTCTGGGGTGGGGTGTCCTTATATAACAGTCCCTCATCTCAGTTGAGAGGTCGTATGAGGGCCAAGAGTCTCTTTATTTATTGGGGATCTACGAAGCAGTACCATCAGTGAAAAGTGTCTCATTGCCTGGGAGAGAGAACTACTAAACAAACAAACCAATAAGCATACAATAGATAAAAAAGACTAAAAATAGAAAAAATATAACTAATATATAAAAAATAAAGAGAGAATAAAAATTAAAAATAAGAAGTCTATGTCCAAGTTCCCTTTGGTGTGTTAGTTGTAGTATCGATACCTTCTACTATATAGCTAAAATTCTACTATAAGTGAATAGATGCCATATGTGTCCTTCTGAGTCTGGGTTAGTTCACTCAGGATGAGCTTTTCTAGTTCCATCCATTTGGCTGCAAATTGCATAATTTCATTGTTCCTGATAGCTGAATAATATTCCATTGTATAGATGTACCACAGTGTTTTGACCCATTCTTCGGCTGAGGGACATCTGGGTTGTTTCCAGTTTCTAGCTATTACAAATAAGGCTGCTATAAACATAGATGTGAAAACTTCCTTATGATTCCGTGAAGAGGCATTTGGGTGTATACCCAGAAGTGGTATGACTGGGTCCTGAGGCAGAGCTATTCCAAGTTTTCTAAGATATCACCAGACTGACCTCCATATTGGTTGCACAAGCCTGCATTCCCACCAGCAATGGAGTAGGGTACCCCTTTCTCCACACCCTCACCAGCATGTGCTGTCATTTGAGTTTTTGATCTTAGCCATTCTGACAGGTGTGAGATGGAATCTCAGAGTCCTCTTGAGTTGCATTTCTCTGATGATTAAGAATGTTGAGCATTTCTTCAAGTGTCTCTCAGCCATTAGGGATTCCTCCTTTGTGAATTCTCTATTTAGCTCTGTCTCACATTTTTTGATTGGATTATTTGGTTTCTTGACATTTAATTTCTTGAGTTCTTTGTAGATTTTGGATATTAGCCCTCTGTCAGATGTGGGGTTGGTGAAGATTTTCTCCCAGTCTGTAGGCTGCCATTTTGTTCGAATGACAGTGTCCTTTGCCTTACAGAAGCTATTCAGTTTCATGAGGTCCCATTTATTGATTGTTGATCTCAAGTCCTGAGCTATTGGTGTTCTGTTCAGGAAGTTGTCGCCTGTGCCAATTAGTTCAAGGGTTTCTCCCACTTTTTCTTCTAGTAGATTTAGTGTGACCGGCCTTCTGTTAAGGTCTTTGATCCACTTGGACTTAAGTTTTGTACAAGGTGATAAGTATGGGTCTAACTTCATTCTTTTACAAATGGACATCCTGTTGGACCAGCACCATTTGTTGAAGATGCTGTCCTTCTTCCATTGTGCCGTTTTGGCTTCTTTGTCAAAGATTAGGTGGCCATAAGTGTGTGGGTCTAATTCTGGATCTTCAATTCGATTCCATTGATCTACTGGTCTGTTTCTATACCAATACAATGCTGTTTTTACAACTATTGCTCTGTAGTACAGCTTGAAATCTGGGATGGTAATAACTCCAGATGTTTTTTTTTTTTATTGTACAGGATTGATTTAGCTATTCTGGGCTTTTTGTTGTTCCATATGAAATTGAGACTAGCTCTTTCCAAGTCTATAAAAAATTGTGTTGGTATTTTGATAGGAATTGCATTGAATCTATATATTGCTTTTGGTAGGATGGCCATTTTTATTATGTTGATCCTACCTATCCATGAGCATGGAAGATATTTCCATCTCCTAAAGGACTCTTCCATTTCTTTCTTCAAGGGCTTGAAGTTCTTGTTGTACAGGTCCTTTACTTGCTTGGTTAGAGTTACCCCCAGGTATTTTTATGTTGTTTGTGGCTATTGTGAAGGGGGTTGTTTCCCTTATTTCTTCCTCAGCTCATTTGTTTGTTGTATAAAGAAGGGCTTCTGATTTTTTTGAATTAATTTTGTATCCAGCCACTTTGCTGAAGGTGTTTATCAGCTGTAAGAGTTCTCTGGTGGAATTTTTGGGGTCGCTTATGTATACCATCATATCATCTGCAAATAGGGATAATTTGACTTCTTCGTTTCCGATGTTTATCCCTTTGATGTCCTTTAGTTGTCTTCTTGCTCTAGCAAGAACTTCAAGTACTATATCGAAGAGATATGGTGAAAGTGGACATCCTTGTCTTGTCCCTGAGTTTAGAGGAAATGCTTCAAGTTTCTCTCCGTTTATTTTGATGTTGGCCACTGGCCTGCTGTATATTGCCTTTATTATTTCTAGGTACGGCCCTTTTATGCCCGTTCTCTCCAGAACTTTTTAGCATGAAGGGGTGTTGTATTTTGTCAAATGCTTTTTCTGCATCTAGCGAGATTATCATGTGGTTTTTTTCTTTCATTATGTTTATATGGTGAATGACATTGATAGACTTTCTTATGTTGAACCATCCCTGCATCCCTGGGATGAAGCCTACTTGATCATGGTGTATGATACTTTTGATGTGTTCTTGAATTCGGTTTGCTAGTATTTTATTAAGTATTTTTGCATCTATGTTCATGAGGGAGATTGGTCTGAAGTTCTCTTTCTTTGTTGGGTCTTTGTGTGGTTTAGGAATCAGGGTGATTGTGGCCTCGTAGAATAAGTTTGGCAGTGTTCTTTCAGATTCTATTTTGTGAAAGAGTTTGAAAAGTATTGGTGTTAGCTCCTCTTTGAAGGTCCTGTAGAATTCCGTGCTAAAGCCATCTGTCCCTGGGCTTTTTTTGGTTGGGAGATTTTTAATGACTGTTTCTATTTCCTTATGGGTTATAGGGCTGTTTAATCTGTTTATCTGATCTTTATTTAGTTTCTGTAGGTGGAATCTATCAAGAAAATTGTCCCTTTCACTTAAGTTTTCAAATTTGGTGGAATATAGATTTTTAAAGTAGGATCCAAATATTCTCTGGATTTCCTCAATGTCTGTTGTTATTTCTCCCTTTTCATTTCTGTTTTTGTTGATTTGTGTTTTCTCCCTCTGTCTTTTAGTTAATTTGGCTAAGGGTCTGTCTATTTTGTTGATTTTCTCGAAGAACCAACTCTTGGTTTCATTGATTCTTTGTATCGTTCTTTTTTTTTCTACGATGTTGATTTCAGCCCTAAGTTTACTGATCTCCTGCCTTCTGCTCCTCTTGGGAGTGTTTGCTTCTTTTTTTTCCAATTCACCCAGTTTAGGTGTTAATTCGCTAATATGAACTGTCACAATTTTCTTTTTGAAGGCACTTAGTGCTATGAACTTTCCTCGTAACACAGTTCTCATTGTGTCCCATAGGTTTGGGTATGTTGTGTCTTCATTTTCGTTGGATTTTAAGAAGTCTTTGATTTCCTTCTTTATTTCTTCCCTGACCATGTGGTCCTCTAGTAAAGAGTTGTTCAGTTTCCATGTGAGTGTAGACTTTCTGTTGATTCTTTTGCTATTGAAGTCCAGCTTTATTCCATGGTGGTCTGATAAGATACAAGGGGTTATTTCAATTTTCTTGTATCTGTTGAGGATATCTTTGTGTCCAACTATATGGTCGATTTTGGAGAAGGTTCCGTGAGGTGCTGTATTCTTTTGTGTTCGGATGAAACATTCTGTAGATATCTGTTAGGTCCATTTGGTTCATGATCTCTGTTAGACTCATTATTTCTGTTTGGCTTCTGTCTTGATGATCTGTCCATAGTTGTGAGTGGGGTGTTGAAGTCTCCCACTATTAAAGTGTTTGGATCGATGTGCAATTTAAGTTTTAGAAGCGTTTCTTTTATAAATGTAGATGCCTTTGTATTTGGGGCATAGATGTTCAATATTGAGATGACCTCTTGGTGGATATTTCCTTTAATGAGTATGTAATGCCCTTCTCTGTCTTTTTTTAATTAACTTCAATTGGAAGTCTATTTTGTTTGATATTAGGGTGGCTACTCCAGCTTGTTTCCTGGGTCCATTTGCTTGGAAAACCTTTTCCCAGCCCTTTACTCTGAGATAGTGTTTATCTTCAATAGTGAGGTATGTTTCTTGTATACAGCAAAAAGATGGTCTTGTTTACGGATCCAGTGTGTAAATATGTGTGTTTTTATTGGCAAGTTGAGCCCATTTATGTTGATGAATATTAGTGACCAGGGGTTGTTATTTCCCATTATTTTGATTTAGCTGCCTGTCTTGTGTTTCTCTTTTGGTTAGTTGCTGTGGAGGTTTCTATTTCCTCTGTTTTCTTGGGTGTAGTTATCTTCTCTGGGTTGGAATTTTCCTTCTAGGATCTTCTGTAGGGCTGGGTTTGTGAGGAGATATTGTTTGAATTTGATTTTGTCATGGAATATCTTGTTTTCTCCTTCTATGTTGATAGAGAGTTTTGCTGGATATAGTAGTCTGGCTGGGCACCTATGTTCTCTCAGGGCTTGTAGGACATCCGTCCAGGCCCTTCTAGCTTTTAAAGTTTCTGAGGAGAAGTCAGGTGTGATTCTGATGGGTCTGTCATTGTATGTGACTTGGCCTTTTTCTCTTACAGCTTTTAATATCCTTTCTTTGTTCTCTACATTTGGAGTTTCTATTATTATGTGGCGAGAGGAGTTTCTTTTCTGATCTAATCTGTTTGGTGTTGTGTAAGCTTCTTGAATTTTTACTGGCATCTCTTTCTTTAGGTTTGGGAAGTTTTCTTCTATGATTTTGTTGAAGATATTTCCTGGACCATGGAGTCAGGAGTCTTCTCTTTCCTCTATGCCTATAATTCTTAGGTTCTGTCTTTTCATTGAGTCCTTGATTTCTTGGATGTTGTGGGTGAGAGATTTTTTAGCTTCTCATTTTCTTTGGATGTTGTACTGATTTCTTCCATCGAATCTTCCATGCCTGAGATCCTGTCTTCCATCTCTTGTATCCTATTTTTCATACTCACATCCGTAGTTCCTGTTCTCTTCTCTTGATTCTCCATTTCCTCTTTTAACTTTGACTGTGTTTTCTTTATTGTTTCCATTTCTATTTTCATGTCTTGAATGGTAGTGTTCGTTTTGTACATTTCCTTCTCCAGTTTGCTTGTTTTTGTCTGGAGATCTTTCATTCCTTTATCCTTTTCCTGTTCAAGCTGGGTCACCTTGGCTTGGAGCTCTTTAATGATGTTATCCATTGTTTTGACTTGTAAGATTGTGGCTTCTTTGAATTCCTTCATAGTTTTAAGTTCTTTGAAGGGACTTTATCACTTTCCATACTGTAGAATTGTCATCGTTTTCATGTGTTTCAGTTGTGGTGAGGTGGTTCGGGCTGGACGGAATAGCATTGTTTTCTTTTGTTGGAGACATTTTGCTCTGTTTTTTTTTGTTGTTGTTTTGTTTTGTTTTTTTGTTTGTTCTGGGGCCTCTGGCCATGTGGAATTTGCTGTCTTCTGGACTTGGGTCCAAAGGGGACACTGTGGTGTAGGATTCGAGTTGCCTTACTCCACCCCTATAAGGTGAGTCATTCAGTCCCGCCTCCCAGGTGGGGACCTAATTAATTCAGGTGGTGGAGCTGTGTACAAGTAAGCTCTGATTCCCCACCGGAAGGGCCTGTACTAGTACATAAGTCTGATATAAGACAGTTTCAAATATCTCGCAGTTTGCCTGGAGTTGGTTCCTGTAGCGGGTAAGTCTGCAGTTCAGCTGCAGTAGCCTTGCCGCTCCCACGGCTTGGAAACTGGCCAGTGATGTCACAGACTGAGATCTGTGGTCTGAAGGCACTTTGCAGGGGATCTCCTGCTCACTTCCAAGGGTCGCAACCTTTCACTAGATAATTGGATCCTCTGTGTGAGACCTGGGAGTGCCCAGCAGGGTGGGGATTATCTCTGCGTGGTTTCTGAATCTGCTGGCTGGGTATTAGGTTGGAACTTACTGGGGATTTCTCCTTTTGGGGGGATGGGTTATCCCGATTCCCGGGTCCAGAGACTTCCTAGTGTGTCCAAGATTTGGAAGTGGTGTCCTGCCTAGGCATCTTCCATGGTCCCTGTGTACCTGGGTGAGATTTAGAAGGGGTCATGCCCTTTTTACAGCATCCTGGAACACTTGCTGCCTTGTGATTGTTGACCCGAAATCAAAATATGTCTGTGCCTGCCGCCGCCATCTTGGATCCCCAGTAAATCTTCTAATAGCAGTCTCAGTAGAAGTTCAGCAAACCAGGAGACAGCAGCAGGAAGAACAAGCAGCAGTTTGGGGAGAGCACCAACAGCTGGGAGAGCAGCCTCTTTCTTCTTTGTAGCCCTTTCTCTTCTTTGTAGAGCCCCTTTTCTCCTACTTCTTTGTAGAACTTTTTTTTCTCTTCTTTGTAGAACCTCTTCTCTTCTACTTCATTGTAGAGTCCTCTTTTTCCTCCTTTGAAAGCCCCAGCTTCATATTTTTACTTTTGAATGAAAATCATTATATCAAAGATTTTAAAGCTTGATATATATAATTTATTCAACTGTTGATTCAATAACTTAATTTATCTTTTTGACAATAATAGAGAAGTGTATCAATAACATAATCTGGCAAGTATACAAATATGTTTTTCCTAATTATAAAATTAATACTTACTTTTTATGATAGCTTAGAAAACATTGAATGCAAATATGAAAGTAGACATTTTTTTATTTTCTTAATTTTTTATTTTAGATAATCCTCTCACACAGTAATTATAAAAATAGTACATATAGTTTCTATATATATTTCATGCCTCTTATATGTTGCATGTTAACATTTTAAATAACTCTAGACAATTAACAAAGCAGGACAATGATACTGATGCCATTAACTTTGCTATCTTAGTTAATGTGTCACTGAGGCTGTGGAAGATGGCTCAGTGTGTAATGTGCTTGATGCACAAGTGTGAGGACCTGAGTTTGGGTCTCTAGTCTCTATGCAAATGTTAATTGTGGTGATTTGTGCCTGGCATCCAGGGCTGGAGAGGTAGAGAAAGGATCTAAGGTGCTCACTGGCTAATTCGTCTAGCAGACTTAGTGAGCTTCAGGTTCAGTGAGAGACTGCCTCAGAAAAAGTAGAGAGTAATTGAAGAAGATATCTGACATTGACTCTGGCTTACACACACACACACACACACACACACACACACACACACGCACGCACGCGCGCGCGCACGCACGCACGCACGCACGCACGCACGCACGCAGGCACGCACGCCTGCCCGCCCGCCAGCCCGCTCGCACGCACGCGCGCACACACACAGAGAGAATAGTTTTTAAATAGACATCACTAATTTTTCTACAAATATCCTACTAAATGTGTTTAATACACAATTCTGAAATCCTAATTACATATTACACCTCCTTAATCTTCTCTAATTTGTGCCCTTGACACTTTTGACATATACAGGTCATTTAAAGATAATGCTGTTATTTTTATTAGTTTTTTGAGAATTTTGTGCATTTTGCTTTCATGAAGTTCACCGTCTCTTCCCCTGTTCTTCCCAGATCCCCAAACCTTTCTTCTTACCCAAATTTGTGTCTTAAAAACAAACAAACAAACAAGCAATCAACTGCCCCTCCAAATCCTGATGTTTTTCTTATTTGTTTGCATTTGTTTGAGTACTTATAATAAGATTCAATCTGTAAATTTTTGGTCATGAATATCATGGAGGTGAATTTGTCTTTTTTATGCCTTTATCACTTGACACAAAAAGCCTCTTGCTTTTGGTTCTGTTAACTGAATGAACAAAAGAAACAGAAAAGAAAGCAAGTATGACTTCCTAGGAAGGGAAAATTTATTATAGACACATGAGAGAGCATATCCAGAGGCAAGGATCTCTGGGAGAGTCCAGAGAATACATGAACCTGATCTGGAACACATGGGAGGGGAAGAGGGGAAGGGAAAGGGGTGAGAGTGATAGCAGGTGCACGCAGCCAGAAGACCAAAAGGTACAAAGATAGTGAGTAACCAATATGGTTGGGTTATATAGGGAAAAGCATTCTCCCTGGGCTGGAGAATTCACAGGAGGGGGTGGGGTTGCCAGCCAGGAGGGCCTTGTTACAGGTAGGGCCTGTGGGATGTGAGGGGAGGGCGGAGCCTGACTTCCAGGTCCACTTTGATATGTTAAATACACACTTCAGTCCAGACTTGAAACCTAACATTAACTTTGATTATGGAGCCATTTCTTGGCATTTGGACTAACAAGTTTAAAACAAAACAACCAAACAAAAACCTTTCCTTTTGTAATAAAATCCTGGTGGAGATCCTTTGAAATATGCAAATGTACTTCCTTCAAGCTTTAGCACCCTCATGGTGAATATTTCCTGTAGTAAATATTCTAATATGCTTCATAATGATTTTTCTTTCTTTATTCCCTTTTCATCTTTAAAATGTAAGATCTAGGCCTATAATTCTATTTACTTGGGAGGAGGAAGGGAAGACTGCAAATTCAAAACTTGATGTGTTACAGAATGAGTTCAAGACCGGCTGGGCAGCTTAGTGAGACTAGTCTTAAAAAAAAAAGAGGGCAATGAATAGTTAGTGGTTGACTACTTGCTGAGTCATTGCTGTCAGTCCCCTTCCTAAATTCATGACTTTTGACCCATGTGGGTTAACTAGGGAAATCTATGTGACCATTGAATTGTTATGTTTCCATTATTGCCTGGTGGGAACATTAGTGGATACACAACTGAGGGCAATGACTCTCCTCTGTTTGAATCTATCAGTAACAAGTAGTTCAGTAGTGACAAGTAAATCCCTGAACTCCTACTCATTCAATGCCTGACTGCAGATGGGCTCATTGTCACGTAAACCTAGTGTAAATATTGCTAGCTTTGTGAGTTCCTGATTGCAATGGCTGTGTCTTGCCCAGGAGATGACATTTCTCAGCTTTTAAACCTATGTTTATATACATAGGGTTAAAATTTGTTATATTATGTTAAAATGTGTGTATATTTTAACAAAGATGTGTATATGTATATTTATATATGTGTTTATACATATACACATCTTTGGTGGATGAAAAAAGTTCCAATTTCACATTTTATTTTTCTTTCCCACAGCTCATACATCCCAGCAAAATCTTTCAAGTAGTACAAAAATCACTAAGTGGTTACATTCTATTTTTCTTTAAGACAATGATTAAAGCAAGTATCCATAGGAAAAAGCCCGTTCCCTAATACCTTCAAATGATCAAAAGTTTTAAGTATGAAAAACAAATTATTCCCAAGAACCCACATACATTTCTAGCTAAGCAACTTATTATAGATTAACAAAGTGTGAGCAAGCAAGGTAGTTTCTCAGCCAGCTCTTTCTTTACTGGTAGTCTACAATTTGCAGTTACAAAGAAAGAATCAATTATCTTAAAAGACAGTCATAAAAATCTTAAAAGAATCACAAATCTAAACCATTATATATATAAAAAAACAATCAAATCATTTCTACTTTAACTCCTCAAGGTCCACATGTATTTATTAATAATTTTTAGTAAATCATATCAGTAAGCTGAGGGCAAAGATGGGTATAAGGGTTTAATCACTGCCTCAATCTCATCAGCCCAGTCTGAGGGAGTCAAATCAGCTGGTGCTACTTTGGGCTGTTGCTCTTGCTCTGTAACCATGAAAAAAGTTCCTAGCTCAACTATTAAGAGTGTGCTTTTCTGAACTTCAAATTGTTCTCTAAGATTTTTTAGATATTTTACATCAGAGCCACTAGCAAAAACATTTTAACTTTACCTTACCAAACAATCTAGTTTTCTAAATTCTTTCTAAGGGTAGTGGTCATTGCTAACAATCTACATCTCTAAGTTCTTTCCAAGGTGCTGGTTGAATCAGTAATCTGTCCAGCAGCAGTGCCTGAAAAAGATCCAGCATTATCATTGTAAGTGCCAGTGATACTGCCCTGAGAGGGGCTGGAAGGCCCCTAAGAGTTTTCACACAACTCACAGATTGTAAGGGATGTTTTGTGAGGGCAGCAAGCAGAGCAAAACTGCACAACAGCATGAAATCCTCAGGGCTCTTAGTCCTGGGGGCTCTGCCTCTCCGAGGCACACCCATCGTGGTTTTGTTAACTGGTGGGCTGCATTTCATGAGTTTTAAAGCTGTTTTGCTGTTCCTCCCATACAGACCTCAACATGTTTGTCATGTAAGAAATGTCCCAGCATGTTTGGATGTTATACTGTTCCTTTGTCAGAAGCTGTGCTTTTATTCAATGTTAACAGTTTACTTACGAGGCTTTACAAAAACACAACTGTCACATAACAGACAATAGTGAGCTATAAGGTTTTACAAAAACATAACCAATAAGAGTTAAACTATTCTGAAAATTTAGTAATTGTGCACAGATTTACAGATATCTAATACATACATCTTCAGATGGCATATATTGTTTAAGAGGCATCTTATTCATAAAGTAAGAAATAATTAGCATCATGACATAAAGTAAGGAATAATTAGCTTATTTGAAAGTTTTATATATATATGGCAAGATTTAGAATTTAGATTTAGATTTAGAATCTTTGATTTAGTAAAATAAGTGTATAATACTGACAAGTATAATTTTAAATCTCTTGCAAGTTTAGATAATAGTGTTAATTATTACAGATTATGTACAAGTGTTTATCATATATACAATAAGAAAAGACTTATTTTGTCAGAATAAACAGACATATATCCAGATTTTAACCAGCAAGATTGACCAGAATGACATATTTTTGATACTTTTTAAAGTCTGTAGTCACAAAGAGGTCAACATTAAACCTAATTTGTAATGTAACCTTTATACAGAGGTGGAGAGGGTATCTAAATCCTGTCATCATCCTATTTTATTCTTTTCAATGGCTTCTAAAAGTATTCTATTGTATGCATATAGTTCACATAATTCATTTGTTTGTCTACTGATGGGCAAGTAGGCCGATTCTACAACTTGAAAGTGCTGTGATTACATATGTGATAGTTTTAATTGTCAACACAATCTAGAATAATAAGGGAAGAGAGTCTCAAAGAGGTATTGTCTTGATCAGGCTGCCTTGAAGGCAGGTCTGTAAATGGGGAGACCCAGGGTGCTGTGAGGGACACTATTCTGGGGGCAAGAGATCCTGCTCTGTGTAAGTATAGAGAGGGGACAAAGCACAAATAAGGAAACAGACATTCCTTTTCTTTCTGCTTTTCACTCTGGCTGTGATGTGACTTGCTGTTTCCCATTCCTGCCTTGACTTCTCTATAAACTATTCTTACCTGGAACTGTACACCAAGTGAATCTTTTCTTCCTCAAAGTTACTTTTGTCAGGCACTTTATCAGCAACAGAAAGGAGACTAGGGCAATGTGTAAATATCTCAAACCACTGATTTTATTATAAAAATATTTGGTTTTTCAAATGAGATTGATAAAAGAGCAGTTAATAGATTTTTTTCACTGTGTTACTCTTTCCCATAGTTTTTTTTTTAATGGAAATGGATTCTTATCTATTGTTTGTTGTATTAAGGTACTTTTCACATATAATACTTTCATTTATATCACTCCTTAGGAAGAGATATTTATTCCTATTTGAACTCCTTCATAAATTTTGTGTCATTAATGCTATGTTTAAAAGGATGACCTGTTCAGATTCCATGTCCCCCATTACTAGAAGTCTTCACTAGTGTCACCCTTGTAGATTCCATGGAGTTTCCACAGCCACAAACTCTCCAGCTTACAGTTTGTCCTGCCTGCAGGGTGTGCTGGGACCAGAGCCTAGCATAATCAGAGAGACCAGAGAGAGTTCAACCAGCAACTGATGGTAGCAGATCCAGAGTCCCAGGCTGAGCTTGGGGAAGCCTGCAGAGAATGGAGAGGAAGGACTGGAGAAGCCAGAGGGATGAAGGACACCTCAAGAACACGACCCACAGAATCAATCGACCAAGACTCAAGAGGGCTCACAGAGATCAGGGAGCCTGTATGATCTGACTGAGAGAGGACCTCTGCATATATGTTATGATTGTGTAGCTTGGTGTTCTTGTGGACTCTAAAAGTGGGAACGGGTCTTGTGTCTGACTCTTTTACCTGCTTTTGGGACCATGTTTTCCTCCTGCTGGGTTGTCTCCTCCAACCTTGATGTGAGAATATGTGCCTGGTCTTATTGTAGCATGTTATGTTGTATTTAGTTGATGTTTCTGGTAGGCCTGCTCTTTTCTGAGGGAAGGTTGGTGGGTTAGGTCTGGGGGAAAGGGGAGGTGGGAGAGAGACTGGGGGAAGGGAAGGGAGGGGAAACTACAGTTGGGATGTTATATATGAGAGAGCAATAAATATAAAGGAAAGCAAAAACAAAACAAAATACAACAAAACGAAACAACCAAGCAACCAAGCAAGCAAGCAACCAATCAAATGATGTACCCAAAGATCCTGAAAGGTGACAATCCTGAAAGGTGAAATTCCTGAAAAAAAAAAAAAGTGAAATTGCCAAATCTTCCTAAATACTGTCATTTCAATAAAGCATGGCTCGAAATAGTGCTCAGATTTAACTCTTCTTCTTATTCTTGCTTTTATGTGGTTTGAAAAATAAGTAGTTCTTAGGAGCTGAGATTAGGAATAATCTATGTGAAATGAAGTCCTTTAGTAACAGATATGTAGCAATAATCATCTCACATTTATTATGGTACCATGAATCTACAAGTCTTCACCATAAATATACATTATAAATGATGTCAAAGAGATAGATAGCATCAGCTGCTAGCCTGACATTAGATGTTGTTATAATAGTAATGCTAGTCAGTAAAGAACTGGAGTCACTAGTAAAAACCATTTATGTAATTCAGGTTAGCATGATGTTTGTTAAATCTTGATCAAAAAGAAATGGTGAACTTCTTTAATTCTCTAATAAAAATACTAATTATGCAGTATTTCCTAAATACATTTTGTTCCAGGTTAAGATATTGCTTTTAAAAGATTTATTTTTACATCATTAGTTTTTGTAGGCTATAATTTCATCAGTTCATTTTCATGATTAAAAATATATTATTATAGCCTTTCTATTTTCTTAAACCTCCCTATCTCTCTTAACAATGTAATTCAGGGCTGGAGTTTCTTCATTAACCAACATTCCCTGCACAAAGAAACTTCTTTTATGAGGTCTGAGAGTAGCACTAAATAATATCTGATTAGAAAGATAAAAAATTAAGAGGGAAGTTTTATACTAAACACATTTAGTAAAATAATAGTATTAGGTTCACCCTGGAGTCTGTGAGCTGTGCTACTGTGGGTTCTTGGCCATATTTAGAGTTCCAAAAATGTATTTCTTCTTGTAGAACAGGCCTTAAATCCAGTCAGAAAGTGGCTGGGTACTTCTGTGATATTTGCGCTACTACTGAATTCATGGATATACTTTGTTATGCCAGTTATTCCAGTAGCTTGAGAGAGGATTCCCACCTGGATAACTTTTCTCATAGCTGCTTACATAGCATCTTCTGCTACCATGAAAGCTAGCAAAAAGAGCGGAGGCTTCCTGGCCAGTACCATCATGATTTCTCCATGTATTGTGTGTAGTGTTTTCAGCAGTGGGTCTTACCATCAAGTTCTTGTAGGCAACCAAGAACAATAAGCAAAGCCTGTATTGTTTTGAGGGGCCTTTGGGATACCTCCTACCAATAACTTGAGGTAAGGAATCTCATACCTGGCACTAGACTTTTTAACTAATACGAAGAATTCTTGAAAAATACATTTGGAAATATACTAATACGTATATTCATATAAAGACTATTATATATAGTCATATAAAGGCTATTATATATATGTATATATATATATTCATATAAAACTTTAATTGAAGTTATCCTACACAGGTTATAATATACTCAGAGGGTATAGGTTACCAGTACATTTCTCTAAAGAGCATTTATGCATATGTAGCAAACAATTGCAAAAATGCCTGGTAGAATGAAAATTTGAATAATCATCAGTATGAGAATGGCTCATATAATTTAATGAGTTTGAAATTCTAATTAACTCATTAATTACTTTTATGGTAATGTTTTATTGAACAAGACTTTGCTAATAAAGAGGCTTAAATATCCATTATTGTTCAAAGAAAAATAACATATTGAGCAAAAGTGAATTTGTTTCTGAAAACATTCTGGAGACCATTTAGAGTATAATTGAAGTTTTAGTAAAGTCACAGTAAAATGAGAAGCAGTGGATCTTCACTTACCTAAGTGATCAGAAAACAATTCAGAAGTAATATTAAGTAATCAGAAGCAATTGTGTATTGGAAGGGACTATAATTCCTAAAGGTTGAATGGTTATGCTATACTAATACATAAATTTTCTTTTTAAGGACCTGTTAGGCCAGGTATGAATATCTTATTTATTGGTATCTATGTATGGGAAGAATTTGAGGAATTTCTATTATTTTCCCCTCTCAATTTTATATGCTTTTACCTGCTGTCAAAACCCAAGAATGACATGTTTGAATAGGAATTTTATCAAGATTTACAATTTTAAACCAGCCATGGTGGCTCATGCCTTTAATGCTGTCACTTGGAGGTAGAGGCAGGAGGATCTTTGTGAGTCTCTGGTCTACAGAGTGAGTTCCAGGACAGCCAGAGTTACATAGAGAAACCCTGTGTCAAACAAGAAAGAATTACAGATATAATAGTAATATTTTTCATATTATAATCTTCTTGTAATAATATTTGCTTATGATATAGTGAGGGTTATACCTTTATCAATATGTATAGATCATAACAAAAACTTAAAGAAGAATAACTTGTAAGATAGAAAATTTGATTTTTATTAGTCTCGCCTTGTTTTCACCTATTTTTTTAAATAGAGGTTAGTGTTAATTTTACTTTCTAACTTTTTGTTTCTTTCTCAAAAGTTACTTTAATGGTTTAAATTATTTGAATAAATATCCAAGAATTCATCTTTGGTTATATTGGATAAGGTCTGTACAAAAAATACCGTACACTACTTAGATTGTCATATTTTCAAGAAAGTATGGTTTTTGAAAAGTAATATTGTCAAAGAATTTTATGTTGGGTGAACACTGTTGGAAGCCAGGTAAAGCAGTTGAAGTCCAAGAGCCAGTCAAAGTAATAAGCAGTGGGGATTTATCACATGCTCTGTGTGTGTGTTTAGAAGTTTCATCATGATTCATGTTCCCCTTTAAGGATCTGTGCTATATATGACACCCTCTTAATGTTAGTAAACACCTACCTAAGGATGAAGGAAAGGAAATAGCACAGGAAAAAGATGACAATGTACTTCAGCATGCATACGATACTTCAGCTTAAAATAAATTATGCTTGAAGTCTTTAAAAAATTAAAATTCTAAAAATATGGGAAATGTGTCCAAAATTGAGCTATTTCACTGAAGATTTATACCTTCTAATATGAGTTATTTTTTGTACGAGTTTGTGTCATACTTTCTCTTATTTATAATACACAATTAAAAGATAATTTTATTGCGATTCCATAAGCATGAGATCCAGAGTCAGATTCAAGATACATGAAAGCCAAGTAAGCTGTGATGTACGGTGACAACTTAGGGTACTTTGTTTAGACCCTGAGGAGAGAATCTATTTAAGACTGGCTAGATTTTATTGTGATATTCTTCATGCTGAGTAGCTCAGATTTGCTTAATAATGCCTTTATATTTGACTCAGGATTCTAAAAATAAAGCAGCACAATTTTTTTTGTACTGTGTTTTTACTAGTTTGACTTATGCATCACAGAAAAATAGAAGACATTTGAATGTTTTGAAGCAGAAAACATCATGCTAAATTAGTAATTTTCACAATATTCTCAACAGTGTGAAAGTCTTCACAGTTATACATTAGAAATAAAATTCATTTCTTTCTACCCTATTATTTGACTAGAAAGAAATACGTGTGAATCAAGAATAGTGTTCTAAAATGTCCATATTAGTAAATTTATATTTTGTAATCAACACTATTGAAAATATTTTAAATATTCAATTGATAAGTGATTTATTTATTTATTGTAAATTAAATTAACTGCTTTAAAATTTAACATAACCAACACCACAGATATTTTAAAACTTTAAATACTTCAAAAACTGGAAATAATTTTTATACAGTATATTCAGTTCATGGTTTCCCGTGTCTATTTCCTCCTAGATTCTCCTCAACTCTCCACCTACCCAACTCCATGCATTCTTATTTCTCTCTCTTTAGAAAACAAGCAGGAAAATAAAACAAACCAACCTGTATAAGACTAAACACACTGCAAAAGAAACAAAAACAAAGAAAAAAAATTACTAGACACACATTCACCCCCCACCCCATATAAACAAGAAATCTGAAACTGTGATTAAGCAAAAGACCAGTAAGGTTAAAAAAAATGCTCAAACAAAACATTATGAGAGGAAAACATCTCCAAAAATACCAGTGAGCTCACCTTACATTGGCCATCTACTGCTGGGCATGGGGCTAAATGTGGCTTGTATACACACTGAGATTCCATTGGAGAAAATTACTTTTTCCTTTGCAAACCGTAGAAAATTGGAGGTAACTTCTGGGTTAGAGATGGGGGCTTATGTCCACTTCCCCTCTCAGTCATGGGGCCCCTGTCTGGCTTGGATCTGTGCAGTTCTCTGTCAATTCATATATATGCTAGGCCTGTTGTGTCTGGAAGACACTGTTTCCTTGGTGTCTCCCATTCCCTCTGGCACTTAACATCTTTCTATCTCCTCTTCTACGTAGCTCCCTAAAGGAGTTTGATGAAGACATTGCATTTAGGTCTAAGTGGTCCAAGGCCTCTCATTCTCAGTGCGTTGTCCAGTTGTGTTAGGTTCCCATATCCTGTGGGATGAAGCTTCTCTGATGACGGCTGAAGCAACACTGGTGTAGGGGTATAGAAGATATGCCATTAGGAGTCTTTTTGTTTTGTTTTGTTTTTGAGACACAGTTCCTTTGTGTAGCCCTGGCTGTTCTGGAACTCTGGATCAGGCTGGCCTTGAACTTAGAGATCTGTCTGCCTCAGGTGTGCTCTACCACCACCCAGTGAGGAGTCATTTTATTGATAAATTCCTTTAGCAGAAGAATAGTATCTGGTTTTCCCCTAGGTTCTTGGCCACTCAGGCAGTGTCTGACATGTGTCCACCTTCATGGATTGGGTCTTAAATCTAATCAGATAATGGTTAGTTATTTTCACAATTTTTGTGCCAGTATGTCACTAATGTATCAGGTAAGTAGATCACCATTGTAAATCAAAGGGCTTTGTAGCTGTGTTTTTGTACCTTTCTTCTCCTCAGTAGCTGTTGCATACAGAGTACATTCTGATACCATGAACCCTAGTTAGTAGTGGGGAAGGACGTAGTCAGGCACCAGCATGACTTCTCTGTGTTCAGTGAAATATGTGTCTTCAGCAATAGGGGCTTATAATCAAATATATATATATATATATATCTCAAATACATACATGCATATGTATGTATATATATATATATATATATATACATATATATATTTTGGGGGGAGAGCAATGAATAGCTGTGGCAATAGCTGAGTTGTTTGGGTGTTTCCATGGGGCCTCTATGACCAACAAATCAATTAGATGTAACCTATTTCTGGCAATGGAGGTTTTATTCGTTGGGGCTTTGCCTCCTTTCTTATTTGGTGATTCCATTCAGAAAATGTATATATGTGCATATATATATACATACACACACACAAACACACACACACACACACATATACCCTTAGTGTTAGCTGTCCCTTCCTGTTATTCCTTACCTCCCTCTTCCCACCATCTCTCCATTTAATCCTCCTCTTTCCAGTCTTCCTCCTCCCCCATAACTTATATTCTATTTCCCTTTCTTTGGAAGTTCTTCATTTTGCCCTAGTATCTTAATCTTTACCTAACCTTGGTGGTTCTACAGATTGTAGCATGTCTATCAAAGGCTTAAAAGCTAACAGCTACATATAAGAAAATATGTATCATATTTGTCTTTTGCATATGGGTTATCTCATTTGAGATAGTTTTTTCATAACCAATACCACAGATATTTTATCTTTCATATTTTGACAAGAAATTGTGGAAAGCTTAGCTACTGAGATATAAAAAGATTTCGTATTCTTTAAAATTTTCCTTCCTCACATGGGGTTTTATCTGTATTGTTTCTTGAATTTTCATTAACTTTGCTAGGAAGAGCTCTATGGTATACTTGTAAAAAGTTTCTTTATTCATAGATCTATAATAGGTAGTATTCTTGTGGGATTGACATATACTCTATTCTGAGAGATCTTAGAGAAGGCATTTGAAAATCTACCTTTTCTTTTTCTTGAATGATTACAAAAGTTGTTCTTTTTCGATTTTTTGAGACAGGGTTTCTCTGTGTAGTCCTGGCTGTTATGGACTCACTTTGTAGATCAGGCTGTCCTTGAACTCACAGAGATCTACCTGTCTCTGCCTCACGAGTGCTGGGATTAAAGGCAAGTGGTCATTATAGACAGGATATGAACTGCCATGTGGTGCTGGGATTTGAACCCTGGTCCTTTGGAAGACCAGGCAGTGCTTTTAACCACTGAGCCATCTCTCCAGTCAAAAGTTGTTCTTAATGACAAATTGTTAATAGGATTTGTTGTGGATACCATGCCATTGTAAAGAAATCAATTTTCTCATATTTAAATTTGAAATTAAGTCCTTCATCAGACATTTTTCTTTTTTTTTGTCTTTTTTTTATGTTTGTTTGTTACTTCAGGTTACATCTCCATCATAGTACCCTCTTTCCACCCTTCCTAGTCCCGCCCTCCCACCTTCTACCCCCTATCCCTTCCAACCCACTCCTCTGGAATGGAGTGTCCCTACATATTAGTCCCTTGCCCCAGTTCAGCAGTCATATGAGGGCCAAGAGCCTCCTCATACACTGGGGCCTACAAGGCAGCACCACCTGGGCAAAGTGTCTCATTGATAAAAAAGTCTATGTTCCTGTTCCCTTTGGTGCATTGGCTGTAGCATAGTTATGCTGTACTATATGGCTAAAATCCGACTATAAGTGAATAGATGCCATGTGCAACCTTCTGAGCATGGGTTAGCTCATCAGGATCTAGTTCTATCCATCAGCTCTAGTTCTATCCATTTGGCTGCAAATTGTGTGATTTCGTTGTTTCTGATGGCTGAGTAGTATTCCATTGTGTAGATGTACCACAGTTTTTTTTTTTTTTAATCCATTCCTTGGTTGAGGGACATCTGGGTTGTTTCCAGTTTCTAGCTATTACAAAAAAAAGGCTGCTATGAACATTGATAAGGAAACATCCTTGTGGTTTGGTGAAGAATCTTTTTGATGTATACCCAGAAGAGGTATGGCTGGATCTTGAGGTAGAGCCATTTCAAGTTTTCTAAGGTATTTCCAGACTGACCTCCATAGTGGTTGCACAAGCCTGCACTCCCACCAGCAATGGAGGAGTGTTCCCCTTTCTCCACACCCTCGCCAGCATGTGCTGTCATTTGAGTTTTTGATCTTAGCCATTCCATCAGACATTCTTCTAACTCACAAGTGGCAACATGTACAGCCTCATTGTGTTCAATGTGTCACAAATCTGCACACACTTGAGCATGTTACTTTCAGGTATTTTAGTTTACCTAGACAGTTATGAAGGAGTATATTTATTCTGATGTCCAAACTGTAAAAGGTTAAACACAAAGAACTTGAAGTATGAAATGATAATGAGTGTGACATGGACAAATCACATTGTGTGCATGTAAACATAAAAATAAAAGGGACTTTTTATTTTATGTTTTAGTAGGACATTTAGTACAAAATAATTCGTATCTTTTAAGTGATAGGAGTGGCTACTACCCCAATTTGAAGTTAAATCCAAAGCCAGATTAGTAAAATCATTTCTTTAGTAATTGCTATGAGAAGATGTAAGCACAACTTGGTTAAATAGTGTGTTTCATTGGGGGTATGTTTTCTTACAGAATAAAAGAGAATCAGGTTTTCTTAGATAAAAATAGAAATATTAACATGTATGCTTTAAATTTTAAATTTTGAAATTTATAGTTTTTCTTTTTAAAATAATTTTTTCCCATGCGTTTAGTTTTTCCAAAGTTGAGAATAGATAGTTTTTTCCCCCTGGTTTTTAAAAACTGCAAATTTTACTGTCATTCAGTTGTCACTGTCACGTAGACAGGCAAGTTGGGTAAAGGGAATGAAAAGGACTACCTTTTCACTCTGAGTACTTAATGCAGCATCACAGTGCTAGTTCTGCTCGACTGCATGGTGGCTGGTTTGTAAAAGCTCTGTCAAAGTTCCTTACCAGTAGTGCAGTGCACTCATGATGGTATCTCTGCCTCTACCCTCTGAAATAATTAGGGCCGGTGCTGTTATCTTAAGGAAAAAGAATGATAAATCCAGGCTCAGTTTTCTGACCCTGATCTAACAGGTTAGTGGCAAAGTCAGCACTGGAATTCCTTAAGATGTCTTGACTATGAATTTGGTAACTTTTGCTGCTTCTGTTAAATGATGAATTACCACGTTTTCCTCCATTGAGGGTAAAACTATCCTTTTCAAAGATAGATGTTAAATATGGTTATTTACTCAATAACTTACTCATTATTAAAATATTTCTGGAAAATTTCAGTGTATTTTACTGTGTGCTAAGAATTATGTTTAAGGGATTCCAGTTTTTTTTTTTTTTTTTTTTTTTTAAGGATTGCACCCACCTAGAAATTAGGTGATTTCTTGTTCAGAACATTAAAAGAGTTAGTGCAATATTTATTGAAGAACTGTTATTACTGAACCTTGAATATTGGATAAAAATTAACAAATGATCTTTAAAAGTAAGAATTTTCTTCTAACATTTAAAAAATATATATTTCTATATCATGGGTCTATATACCATGAATATGGCTCTCCTACATAGTTCTCAGAATTAATCACTGTTACAGGTTGGGTGACTAAGCTTCTATACCACACAAGCGCTCACAGGAAATGTATAGTGTAAATGCTCCTTAAATGATACTATACTATTTTTTTAACTTAGGTAATACATTTTAGAGATTTATTCATGTTTATGTTTGACCTACCTTTTTTATCTGTAGCATACTTATTTTCTAAATGAGCATTTAGGTAAGTTACTTTTAATCTTTTAATTTTACAAATAGTGCTTTCATGAAAAAAAAATCTGTGTGTTCTCTAGAGTTGATCAGAGATGCGTGATTGAATGAAAATCTTTGCTAGGTGTTCAGAAAACTGACCTCCAGACTGTCTGGTACAATTTTATATAGTCTTTTAGTTATTTTGATACCATATACCTTTCCCAAGAATGATGGTATTAACAATTGCTTTTCACAACCTAACAAAAATAATATGTAACTATTTTTATGACTCTATATTCCCTTATAGTATAATTCCAAGTGTTTTGGCTTTTTCCCCATAGATTTCTTGTTAATAATTTTGTATAATGTAAAAATAGACTTTTTTCATATAGATAACACTTTGACTATTAATTATATGTTACATTTTCAGGTTTATTTTACTAATTATTTTTATTTCTTCAAGTTACATCTCAATCACAATCCCCTCCCTACTCCCCCCTCTGGTCCCACCATCCCACCCTCCTCCCCCTCACCCCTATTTTACCAATTTTTAAAAAGAATCTTTTTAGTGTGATTTAGTCTATGTCATCATCTTTTTCAGTTATTAACTTTTTATTTTATTCCAATTCATAAAGATATTCTTCTACATAGATAGTAATTTAAATTTAGAAGCATTATAAAATCTTAACTAGACTTGTCTGGGGTAGTATTTTAAGACAGATCTAATAGTTTTCTTTTTTTTCAAGTTCATAAATAGATTTTATATGAATGACATTTTTAAAAATTCTGTATCTCCCTTTCTGTTTAAGCCTTTGCATTTTCAGTATTTCCCTGTTCACTTTTATATCACATTTCTTTTCAATTTAATGTTCTGTTAACAACAACAACAACAACAAAAAACCCATTGAGTCCATTTAGTGCTACCAGTATGTGCATGGGTATAGGGGCATCTACTGAAATATGAGTGGCCTCTTAGAACTTGCGTCCTTGAAGAAAGTTGATTTTCCTCCTAGCAGACACCATTTACCAATGGTGCATCAGTTACAGGGCTTTGTTGATCCCATGCCTCTTCTATGGTGGACTTTTATTGGGCTTGATATCAATCAGGTTTTGGGCATGCAGTCACAGCCATGTGTATGACTGCTGTGACCTGTCCTGAAAACACTATTTTATGTAGCCATACATTAATTTCTGGGTATTAAAATCTTTCTATCCTCTTTTCCATAATGATCCTTACGTCAGGATGAGGGAGCAATATATAAGACAGAGTTAATAGTTTTCATTTTTTCAAGTTCATAAAATATTTTATATGAATAACATTTTATTAAATATATATATATATAGTGTGTGTGTGTGTGTGTGTGTGTGTGTGTGTGTGTGTGTGTCCCATTTAGGGATGAACACTTGACAGTCTCTTATTCTATGCATATCTGTCAATTGTGGGTCTCTGTTAATTTTCCATCTACTGCCCGAAGCACTGATGAGGAATGAGAGATACAATATCTGCCAGTATAAAGATAAGTACTCTTAAGGCTTAGTATGGTGTTCATTTAACATAATAATTATAGTAGGTTCTCCCCAAGGGCCTATCCTACCCTTTGTTTTCTCTCCATTAATAAGTCTGTCTTTTGGAGTGGGCCTTAATCCTACCAGAAAGTGGCTGGTTACTCCCATTAGCATTCACACCAGTGGTTGTATTTTGCCAGGTCAATTGCTAGCATAGTGCTGTTAAATATGACCCTCCCCTACATTGTCCAGTATATTGCCTTTTAAAATTATGGAAGAAGCCAGTAGAGATGATGCTTCCAGGTTGTTATCACATTGGTTTCTCCATTTCTCTGATGTGAGGATTTGTATCTTCAGCAATAGGTCTTATCATCAAATTCTGGAGGACAACCAAGACAATAGCCTGTAGTATTTGAGAACTTATAGGACACCCCGACTATGATTCAGATACTATTAATATTCCTTTAAAACATGAAATATTGTCATAAATATTACAGTAATTGGTTGCTTCTAATAATATTTGAATTGAAGTTTTTGTCTAAGATGTTCAATTTAACATTTCATCATCTCTTCAGCAGAAGGCATCCATGCGTATTGGAACTAGAATGCCAATTTCATGGTAAATTCTATAAAGAGTAGCATTCGGTATTTATCTTTTAAAAACATTCCACTTGCCTTCTTTTCTTTCTTTCTTTTTTTTTTTCAGGGGGAGGACGGTCAGAAAATATGAAGTAAGATGAAGTAATATGTTACATTAACATATATCCCAGATATATGTAGAGTTTCCAGGTCCAAGTATCAGAGCAGAACAATCTTAATCTCTATAAGGATGAATAAGGTAATATTTTAGGAAGTCTGAAAGAGGAGTTATAAGAAAACAATATAACAAATAGGAGAGAGAAATATTAATAAAAAACTATGGGTAGAACAAGAATTACCAAAAGTACATCATGGCTCAGGTAGAGTAGAAAATTGGGGCAGTTTCATTTGTATGCCTTTTTTATAGAAGACTAAAGAGGAACAGAATGATAAAAGCCAAGGATTATAGCCATCGATTTTTCCAGGTGACAGTGTATGTTTGGATTTCACTTACTTTTTTCAGGGTCACAAACAAACAAAAACAAACACGCAAACATCAAATGGACTATGAATAAAGACTATGGATTAACGGATAGAAGGAACTAAATGGTTTATGGTAGAAAATGTTACTTCATCACTGTTAGAAGACAGCTACAGTCAGAGTTACTTATTTGGTTCTTTTCTTCCTTAAAAAAAAAAAGCTCTATTCTTGGTTTATGTCTGAAGCGTTGTAGAGTACAGTACTATGGAAATAAAAAGATTAGGAGTCAGAACACCAAGAATCTGCTAGCACTAAGGCCCAACCCCATCTTTGGTATTTTGAGATAGGACCATACTATGTCGTTTAAGACAACTTTCAACTTGTAATTCTTTTGCCTCAGCCTCCTGAGTGCTGGGATTATAGGCACGTATCCTTACTATGATATGCTATAGAATCTCAGTGTATATGAGTGTAAATCTTGGTTCTTCACTTTCCCTTTGATCTCTTAGTCTATCTAATCACAAGTTTCTTATTCATAAAATGAAGATCTAAGAACTCCACTCACAGAGTAATTGGAATTAAATATTATATGTGAAGAGTGTGGTACACACTATATAGAATGTCTCTGATAAGTGCTAGTCCTGTTTTTACACATGGTGACATTTAAAATCTGCTCTATGGTCAGTGATCAATTTGTAAGGTTCCATTATTTTTAACTTATATGATGTACCTCACTTCAATATACTGTCATTATTTTGATGTGCTTATATTATAGTTATTTGTATGTTTCTGTTTTAGTCAATAAATGCTAGCTGCTAAAGAATCCCATCACAGTCATTTTATATTCTCTATCATTGTATGTAACAGGAAGGTTGTCAATATTACCTATACACCACTCTTGAACATATACCTAAAGGATTCTATATCCTATTACAGAGATATTTGCTCATCTATGCTAATTGCTTCTCAATTCACATTAGCTAGAAAAAATCCATCAAGTGATCAATGAGTAATTAAAATGTAGTACACACACACACACACACACACACACGAATTCTATTAGTCTGTAAAGAAATACGGATTATGAAAAATTCAAGTAGATATATGGAGTTGGAAATAGTCATAGTCGGAGATATCAAGCAAGGCTCCAAAAGATAAATGCCACATGTTCTCTCTCACGTGTGGGAACTAGCTTCAAATCTCTGGATTTATGTGTTTAAATTGGAATACCTGTAGAAGTCACGAAATGTGAAAACTAGAAAGAGGCCTTTGGTGGAGGGAGGGCTGGGGGTGGGTGGAGAGTGTAGAACACAGATGGTATGAAAGGAAGAAAGGAATAATTGAAGAAAGATTTAAGTGGGGAGAGGAATGAGAGGAGAGGGGAGAGGACGGACTATGGGGAGAGATAATTAACACTAAGATGTCTGAAAAAATCTATAGAGAAAACTATTTTATTTAAAAATGTCTATGTATTTATGAAATATATAAATGAATGAAAGTATAATGTATATACAAATTTAAATGGATTTCCCCTATACAGGGTATAATGCCTTTCCTAAACATCATAGGTTGTCAAAATCAGCTCTGGGTGTACAATATCTCTCTATCTCTTGGTGGGTAGGTGTTGTTGTCAAATAGGGTCCCCTCCTCAAACAATACAGGTTATTACCATTGCTCTTGGTTGCTGACCAGAACTTGATAAGTCACAGGATATGCAGATGTTGAAATAAATAACTGTATTATACCAGTATTTATATTATAGTTAATTAGTCAGGCAGTGTTAATCCTGCCATTATAAAAGCACAGAGACACCTGATGGATTTTATCAAGCCTTAGCCTGGATTGTGCAATCTAAGCCCATCTAAGCTAGTTTTTAATGCTATTCCCCAAATAAAACCCCAATGCATACATACGTCCCCTGGGCTGTTTTTCTCCATGCTAGGCTGATGTTCCCAGCCACGTGGAATGTTGTTCTTCCATCTAACCCATGGTGTGTCTTCCTTTTTCCTTCTCCTGGTTTCTTCTTCCCATAATCCTCTGTGCTGCTCCAAAACCCTCCATCCTTTGCCCTGCCTACCTCTCTCTCTGCCCAATCCAGGCTGCAGCATTTATTCAAGCAAGGTAACTCAGCATCACTTGGTGTACTTATGGCCTGGCACAGCAAGCAGAACTCTGGGAGCAGATTAATTAACATTTATAACACACAAAATCACTGCATCATGAAGCAATCAAGTTGGTCAATTCTCCCTACTGTCTGACTTTCATAGGTCTTCTTATGCTGAGGATTGAATGCTTTTACATCAGTTGTACTGATAGATGCATATCCCTGTAAGCATGTAAATGAACATTGGATCGTATGTTTTAAATGGATGGATTGTATGCTCTGTGATTTTTAGCTCATAAATGTGTTAGTATATGTAACTTCATTGCATTCTAGCATTTTGATGCCACAAAATTGTAGTCTGCTGTCCTTACTTATCTTGATTTTATTCTGTGCCTTCTTATTTTCAGCATGTTTGATTTGCAGAAGCACGAGTTTCCAAAAATGAAAACTACAATTGTATGTTAATGAAGTTTCAAAAGGAACCAGTAGCTGGATGTTGTATAAAGTATTTTTCCATATTTTACCATATTTTTCTAAAGCAGCAGCATATAGTTTTCTTGGTTGAAAAGTGAAGGACAAAAGTACATTGTATATTCATTAAATAATGAGGCCCCATTTCTTCTTGCATTAAATTTAGACACAAGACTTGATTATATATGTAAACTTTAGGAACACTCTAGGTCATTTGTTGTCAATATAAAACTGTAGCCTTAACATTGTTTGTTTTTTGAGACAGAATTTCTCTTTGTAGCCCTGGCTGTCCTGAAACTTGCTCTAACAACCAGGCTGGCCTCGAACTCACAGAGATCTGCCTGCTTCTGCCTCCCGAGTACTGGGTTTAAGGTGTGTGGCACCACTGTCTGGCTAGTCGTAATTTTAAATTTGTATCATATAATTTCACTTTCCTACTGTTCCTCATTAGGGATTTTCAATTGAATTTGTTGCTTTTCTAATGCAATGTTAATATCATAGAAAGGCACTATAAGAATAATGTTTAAGGACAATGTTGATGAAACAGAGTGAATGGAAGTCTTTCTTTTGACTGAGTTAAATGTAGAAATCTTCAGTACAGTCAGAAGCTTTTGTTTTGATTTTGAAAATACTTCATGGAATTTTATCACGAGACATTTTGTTCTGGTATTCTCCTTTGAAAATATACCGTTTTGTCTTTTGGTAATGCTTTCATCTAGATATTTGAGGAATTCATTCTACTTCTAGACATTTTACTGGTTCTGTTCCTATGCTATTAATTGAATTACTAAAACTGCATAGTGAGCATGATTTATCTAAAAATTGGGCCGGCAGTAAAAGTAATGGAACTTAGTCTATCAGGAACAAAGTATATTTTTCATTATAAATGAGAATTTTGTAACATTATGATCATTTACTTTAGGCAATAGAATTTTAGTTAAACTTGTAATAATTATAAAGCCAACATGGGGCCATCATATCTGATACTTAAAAATATTTAAATAACATCTATTTATTATGTGTGTATGTACTCATGCATGCATGTGTATATTTGTGAGTGTGGGTCAGAGGATTTTTTTTCCTTCTACCATGTGAGTCTCAATGAACAAACCCAGATCACCAGGCACAGCAGCAAGCATCTTAGCCCACTAAGCAATCCCAGTGGAGTAAAAATTGTAGTCTTCTATGAAAATATGCTTTAGAGATATTGTATTCATTAATAATTATTTTAAAATGAATACCATCATAACTCTATGAAGTTTCTGTATATTACTTTTACCTAAATATTATTGTACTAAGTGATGTGTACACTCTTCAAATCATAGTTGCTTGAAACTCGAAAACAAACAAAAAATAACCAAGGGTCTTTTGTTATTTAGCACATGGGTAGGTTTTCTTAAATTGATTCAGAGATTTTTTAAACCAGTGGCAAGATAATGCTTAGGAATTTATTTTTAAAAAATGGTCCAAGCAACAATATCTTTTCAGTCATTGTTCTGAACAAGATACACAAAAGAGTTTACAATTTCTTTAAAATTATAATTTATTATAATTAGTTTCTATTTAAATTTTTAACTCTAATGAGTTTTTAAAGACATCTGCCAATAATTTCCATAACTAGAAATTATTCTCTTTTAGAATAGGTTGCCTGTTTATGAAATAATATAATAACAGTATTAAAAACCAACTACAATACTTTCTACTTGTTCTCAAGCCACTGGGTCATTTTGACCCAGGGATAATTAGACTCATACATAATTTCTGTTTGGCTTGCTACTCAGATAAATATTGTTGAAACAACTACATTTTGGTGTTGACCCATAATAAGATCTTTCAGTCTTTCATATACATATTTAAAAGTTTGTGCCAGGACTGGAGAGATGACTCAAAGGTTAAAAGCACTGGCTGCTTTCCTAGAGGACCATGGTTTGATAGCCAGCACCCACGTGGAGGCTCACAACTGTTTATATATCCAGTCCCAGGGTATCTGATATCCTCTTTTGGCCTCAGTGTGGGCACTGAATACATATGCTGCATAGGTTTACATGCTGCAAAACACACACATACATACAAATAATATATAGTAAATAAAACATTCTAAAATGTTCAAAAATATTCAATGGTTTACCCGAAGGTGGTAAGAAAACTTTATTCTTGAGATTTTTTTTTTTTTTTTGCTTTTCTGTTTTATCCAGGAATTGAACCAGCAAATAAATCATAAGTAGTAGTTACCTATTGGTCTCCAAGCTGATGAGCCTGTTGTTTCTATGTGTCCTAAATAATGAATACTGTGGGAAGATCTGTTTTGTTTTGAATCGCATATTGAAAAAAAAGTGATTGATGAGGACTGTCATTGTCAATGTGTTTCTCTTTAGTCTCTAAGTGAGAAGAAAGATAGTCATTATCCTAACAGTTCAGGTAGAGTGTATTGTCTTACCTGTTCAACTGTGTCCTTGTAGAGGCCCCATTACATAACACAATAAATTGCTTTTGCAAATTAGTTGAAAAATGATAGCATTATGCTAGAAGTTCATAGTACTGTTCTTGTGTAAATGGTATTTAGGGGATGTAGGTTATTCTTTCAGAATATAAAATTACATGCTATGCCCTGTGTGATATTACTAAGTAGTAGTACTAATAAAAATTTGCTTTATCTGTACACTTTTATTTGTTTGCTTCATCTTTCTCAGAGGTGCTGATAATGTAATTTTGTCAAATATTTACTGTGCTTTTTTAAACAGCATTTGGTATGATAAAAGACCTTTATGTTTATATAGATTTTAGAGTCTATATATTTTGTGATTGCATGAAGTTTTATTAACATTGTTTATAAAATTTGTTTTCTACCTGCCATTTTTTTTCTGAAGCAAAGGAACATGATTTCAAGGAGCATTCTATAGCAAGGTCCTTTACTACACTTGTGAAAATTTAGGGTTTCTTTAGGAAATATTTTTAATAGTGGTTGTGGTATTAAAACAGAAAAGCCAAAAATAAAGGCTATGACATTCTAACTCTGATTCTTCATTTGATTTTTTTATGTATTAATTTTTTCCTAATAAAATACGTGATCATTTTGATTATCTCAATGATCTTGTGATAAAAGTTAGTATGAAGGAATGGGTAGAATAGTTACATGTTTAGGTCTGGGCTATCATTGTACCTGAAAAACCTAAAAATCGTTTGGTCAATAATATTGACATTTCGACCTTGGCAGAAGTGCAATCTTGATTAAAAAGTAAAATCGAGGATTTTATGTCTAAGGACTAAACTAATGGAAAGCATTTTCTTTCCTTTTTTTGAATGTGTGACCAGAGATAATGACCACCTAGAGCTGCTATAGATTCCTGTTCAGTGATTTGTTGTAAATGCCACCTCCTGCATATTTAGAGACTATGGTATCTATTGCCATGGCAAATTTTATCACCTAGATGTGTAGAAGCTATAAGATGTTAGGAGCAAGTGTTTGTGTGTGTGCGGGGGAGGGTGTATTCCACTAATATCTCCATTCCCTGGTGGTACACTAAAAAATCAGGAGCCCAGTGATTCTGGGAGGAGTGCCTCTTTGTGATCCCCACCTGCACTTCTAAGATTTTCTGCTGCCATCAGACCCTGCCAAATCCTGGGCTGGTGGGACACTGTGCCTCTCAAGACCCTCCTTTCTAATTTAGTTCTCCTCAGTGGAGGAGGAGCTCAGAATGGCGTGGAGGCTCCTGAGCCCAGGAAAGCAAGCAGGCCTGCCAGGGACTCAAATGTCAGGACTGGTTTCTTTTATAAAATGTGACATATATTAATTAGGCTAGGCATAGTATAAAAGAGATCTCATCGTCAAATCAGCCTAGATAATTTGCTAAAATTCACAAAGATACTTTTATATCTTTCGTATCAGTCTATATTCATAAAAACATTATTGTGAGTGACTATATTTTCTTGCAGCTTATTTATGAAAAACAAACATACTTTTCTTTTGTTATAACTGTAAATTGTTTTAAAAGATACATACTACTTTAAAAAGAAAATTAAATATTTCTGTTGGATTAATTAACATTTATTTGAATATTAACAACATTGTATATTTGTCCAGTATTGTGTTTTCTTCAGGAATTGCATCTCTATGTCCTTCATTCTTTTGTGTATAATCAATTTAAGCTTTCTCATCGAATCAAAAAGTGTCATGAATAGAATATTAATTTTTGAAAGAGAATAATAATATATATGGGAAGCATTTACTTTATATTTTCAAAATTTAGTGTGTGTGCGTGTGTTTAAACATTTATTTATTAATTCAACTTACATCTCAATCACAGCCCCCTCCCTCCTCCCAGTCCCATCCTCCACCCTCTACCTCCTCTTCCACTTATCTACTCTTCTGGTGTGGAGGGTCCCCACATATCAGTCCCTCTCAATTCATCAGTCACATGTGGGATAAGAGCTTCCTCTTGCTCTGGGGCCTGACTTGGCAGCTCCACTATGGTAAAGTGTCCCACTAACAGGTAACAAAGTTGTAGGAGTTAGATAAATTAGATTTAGGAAATATATAGGAGTTTCTGATACTGTCTCTTAGTTCGGGGCCTGAAGAGCATTATCAGCATGAAGTCAGCAAAAACAGGAAAGACTCAATAGACTGAAAAACAAGTTTGAAGTCAGGAAAAACAGGAAAGACTCAAGACTTGAAGAAACAAAGTATCTAGCCTGACATTGTTTTCAGCTGCTAAGTGGGCAGAGCCCAAATTAAGCTGAAACAGAGTTCCTCCTATTTGAGGACAGTGCATGGAGCCCAGAAGGAGAAGAGGCCCCTGATGCTAGAGAGCTCCAAGAGTCCTGCTGAAAAAAGGGCTGGCCATTGATGGCCAGCTTTCTCCCTGAAGCAGAAAGAAGCCGGTGAGCAAAGAAAGCCTGAGCAAGACACCAAAAGGCCAAGGACTGGACCCTGTGGCTCAGCTTTTGCCTGGAGGGGTTTGATCTGTCCGATCAGAGTGGCCTAGGGGAAACTGTGCCTGGCTTTAAGGACTGAGGCAGAGCAGCTGAGTTCCTGATTCAAAAGAAGTAAGTTGGCCTGCAGACGGCTGGGGTCTCCCACAGAGAAGAAAGCATGAAGCCTTATAGGCAGAGCAGCTGAGTTCCTGATTCAAAAGAAGTAAGCTGGCCTGCAGACGGCTGGGGTCTCCCACAGAGAAGAAAGCATGAAGCCTTATTTAAGGTGAGACTGCAATAACCAACGACCCTGACGAACCTGCATCTGAGAGATCCAGAAAAAGGACTGCTAAGTGTGTTAAAGAATCTACAACAAAGACTGTGTTCCTGACGACTAAGGACCTGCCCCAGAGACTGTATCATTCTAAAAGGTTATGAAAGTAGTTGTTATAATTATCAATAGGTTTAGTGGATAGGTTAAAGGGGTTGTAGGAATTTATAGGATTAATAGTTAAGAAATTGTTGGTGTTTGTTATAAGTGAATTTAGTAATAAATAAATAAGTGTTAAATAATAATTTAAAAGTTCGGTTACACAAAGTCCATGACTGAGACTGACCCACCTCTATTTGTTAAGGGATCTGTATGAAGATCAAGTTGCCTATCCTCTATATTTGTATAGGGGGATCTAGGTCAAGTCTAATTTTTTTCTTCTTATTTTGGTTAGTGTTTCAGTCTCTGTTAGCCTCTAGGGGCCTAGGTTAGTTGGTTCTGTTGATTTTCATGTGTCGATCTTGACCCCTCTGGGTCCCTCTATTTCTCCTCTCTCTCTTATATATGGCTCCCAGGACATCTCCGTGTGTTCAATTTTTATATAAAAATTTTAATTGTGTATTGGTGTTGGTTTGTGCTCTTGGAAGTCAGAAGGGAGCTTCGGATTCCCCTGAGTTGGAGTTGTGAGTTGCCCAAATTGGGTGCAGGGAACTGAACTCTAGTCCTCTGCAAGAGCAATCTGAGCATGGCTGAACCATTTCTCCAGTCCCTGTCTTTCTGTTTTTAAAATATATTCAGTTGATATAGCACTAGAGAATGATACACTATCATTTTATTTTAGTTGACAAAGCTCTTTAGTTGACCAGAATTTCATATTCTTTATTTATAAGTACATGTTGTTTTTCTCAGTGAATCCATATTTATTTTCAATAGTTTTTGAACCTTTGTGAGACCACCTAAGAAGTCTAGGAACTTCCACATTCTATTTAATAATATTCTTTTACTTTTATGTTAATGAATGTGTTATTGCAATTTGAAATATAATCCTCAAAAATCTTGTATAACAATTAATATGTGACTTATTTTAAATTATGAAGAATATTCTTCTGTTAGCAATATTATGGGAGTGTAATTGGGTAATTCTGTGAAAGATGGGATCATTCCCAAAACAACAGCATCTTTTGATGTGTGCTGTTGTAGGAAGCCCTTAGAATGAATAGATTTCCCCCTTGAAGTTGATGATAAATGAAGTAATCATGAACTTTAACTTTTCATAAAAGATTATTTTATTTTAGCAAATATATTTCTTTTAAGAATTTTGTATCAGAGAGGCTGTATAGTATAATGATGGCAAAGGTAGATGATAAATATAGCTTGATCATGGGCATGAATAGAGTCACACTTTGAATGTAGCTAGCTGTGGAAACATGGCATTTACATTTTATTCTTATGGTGTCATTTTATTTGTAGAGTTATATTATGCTTTGAGTGGCAGCTATTTCTACAAAGAGAATAAAACAAACCAACAGTCATATGGAGTGAAAGAATATGTCAATATGGGTTTCATCATTTTAAGTTCTTGGGACTTCCATTAAGAGATGAATATATAGGATTAGAATATGTGATTTTCCCAAAATACAAAATATTAAGATACTTGATGGCTAGAAAAGGTCATTTACTCATGTTTTCAAGAATAAACTAGATTTTGCACTAGGAAGATTTCATGTTAACTTTGAGCTGTAGTAATTAATTCACGTCCATGAGATGTTTCATAAGCTAGAGAGGGCCTAGAAGGCCAGGTCTTCAGTACAACTTGCCTTAGTGTGTATTGAACCTCTCTCTCTCTCTCTCTCTCTCTCTCTCTGTGTGTGTGTGTGTGTGTGTGTGTGTGTGTGTGTGTGTGTGTAGATCTCTTAACATAGTCTTTTGAAAGCTGTTCTTTAATAGGAAAATATTTTATTGAAATAGACTTGTTTTTGTTTTTTTATTTTACCTACAAGTTAACACAAATGTTCTCAATGTTAAATATTTTAATGTTAACTTTCTTTCAAAATAATAGAACAGGGAAAGGTATCTTTAGTGATACCAAACAATGTGAATTGAGATAAAAAGCTGTATTAGTAAAATATTACTAGCAATAAAATTATTTTTATAATATCAAAATTAACCTGTAGATTTCTCAAGATAAAATTGTATCAAAGAAAAATTTAGAAGCTTTGAAGTGATATCCTCTTTGTTCAAGTGCTGGTTCCTTTGCTATTCCTTTTGTCACCTGGGGCATTTTTTCCAATACGTAACACATGTGATTTTTTTTCTGCATTTGAAATAATCAGCTTTTCCTTGTGCTCATTAAGGGGGAAAGCTGCAGCCAAGGTATTAGCACAAAGCAAGGTATTAACAGTGCCCAATCTCTTCCAAATACCACGTTCCTTTGTCTATTACCTAATTAACATACTTTAATGAGTTCACCAAGTTTAATGAATACTTCATATAAACTCAGCGTTTTCTACCTCCTCATTTAATCTGACACCTGATGTAACAGATCTGGCTTGATATTATGAATAATTTATGAGCCAGTATTTCTCAGATAACGAATAAAGAATATGAAACATTTACTGTGGAAGGAGTTAAAGATTTGCTATTTATTTACTTGAATATACATTACACTTCCCAGTAAGCTATTGAAATGCATGGTCTAGTTCATAATAGCTTGAAAGAAACAATGTAATTTATGTAAATATATTTCTGTTCATGCTAATCATTTTAAAATGCAATGAACCATTTAATTGTAAAACACATTGCTTATAAATTATCTTCTATAAATAGACTTGCTTACTTTGACACCATTGAATTGGTCTGCAAAGTCTTTTTAGTTTTAAGATATGAAGAATAAACATTCCTCACATGAAAATTAACTTATTAAGCAGTTGAAGTCAGAAAAAATCATTAACTATTGAAGGTAATAATATTAATAATGATAATATATTGATGAACATAGGCATGCAATTTAAGTATTCATATTCATGTGAAGCATTTCATTTACCACTGCATTTGTTAATGAAACAGATCTGAGATTGTCAGCACTGTCTTCAGGTAAAATATGGGTGTTTATATTTATTCTTCCCACACCACCACACTGGAAAAGAGAGGCATACTGATAAACCATCTCATGTGACTTTAGCAAACACAAAAGATCAGCAGATATTGTTGTGCGGCAGGTTGGTCTAGTGCTGGTGAAACAGGTCAAAACTGACATCTTTGCCTTAGGGTCTTAACGTCCACTGGGCATGATAAACTAATTAATACTTGCAGTGAACTACAACCAACCACTAAAGGAGTTTATCAGACACAGCATTTCCTTATGGTTCATTGACAAGGCATAAGCTTTACTTTAATGCTTGCAAGTGGGACAAGAAAGACATTTTGATGCCTGCTTACTGTTTCAGTCAAATGTCCCATGCGGTATTTAACCAGAAGCTGATGTCATGGGTGTTTTAACACAGCAACATGTACCTTCCAAAATGAGTTGCACAGTGACTTTGAGAATATATACAGGTATTTACAGTTAAGTGATTCTGCCTTAGTTAAACTAGTTAAATATTTTTTTTAAAACCTAGTTTTCTGTATTTTTGAGCTTGTCTTTGGACTATGGTAGCAGATTTTTGTATGTTTAGGGTAGATTTTTTTTTTAAGTCTGGAATTCTCTAAGACAAAGAGTGTCAAATAAAGCAGATAAAGGATACAAAAATAATTCTTATTGTTTAAAAGATAAAAGAATAATAAATATAATGGTCTAACAAGAGGGTACTTAGATGTTAATGAGTCTAAATTTCTGGGCTGAAGAGATGGCTCAGTGGTTAAGAGCACAGAGTGCTCCCAGAGGACCTAGGTTCAATTTCCAGCACCAACATGGCAGCTCACAACTGTAAATTCAAGATATGATACCCTCACACAGTCACATATGTAGGAAAAAAGCACCAATACACATAAAATAAAAATAAATAATTTTAAAAATTGAATCTAAATTTGTTTTATACTAATTTTTTTCCTCCTTGTACTCAGGATTGAACATAGAGCTTTACATATCATCAGTAAACTCTGACACTGGAATAGACCCCCACTTCTCCTATTTTATTTATTAAAAAAAACATTGGGACAGGGTCTCACTAAGCTGCCCAGGCTGGCTTTGTGTTTATTCTGTGACCTAGGATGGGCAGTCCAAGATCCTCCAGTCTCACCTCCTAATTAGCTGATATTATGGGCCTGTGCTAACAGGCATGGCTCTCTTTTATACTTTTAAACTGATCTCCGTAACAGAGATTTTTTTATTTAAAACATTTATATTTATTAGTACTTAAAAATACTTATTAAACACCTATAACTTTATACATAAAACCTAATACCTATAAACAATATCTAAGAACACCTAGCCAATACTATTTCAACCTTCTTAAAAGGATAATATTCTTAGTGTAGGTCCACGCAGGATAACTTGGTTTTATAGCAGTCCCAACAAGCAGTCCCTTTCAAACTTAGTGTCCTTTCGGCCTAACTTTGCCAGATCATATGGCCAGTTTATTTCACCACTTGATCGTGACCGGCTTATAATGTCAGTCTGTTTTAGCTGCTAGACTTGGATTCAGCTTCCTCCATCAGCTGAGACCCATTTCTATAGTCCCCTCAGTCCACGTATGTTTCACGGCCTCATTTCTCACTGTGGCCTCTGAAGTCCGCCTGCCTTTATGCTAGCCTTATTTGCTGCAAAAGGCCTTTTTCTGGTGGAGTTGTGGCGAAGAGTCTTTCTCTCTTAGACTCCGTCTCTCAGTTTATGACCATTGCAGTCTAAAGGCTTTCGTATGCCATACCTTGCTGTGTATTCCTCCAGCATGTGTCTCAGCTGTGAGGGCAAGAGAAAGAAAAAAGAGACCGTGTGGAGTTCTCTGGTTTATGTATTGCATCATCTTTCGATCCTTGGCAGTGTTGAGGGCCCACAAGATCTCTCATGATGTCCAGTGGTCCCATGGCTTCTTGCAGCAACCAACATCATCTGTAGCTTGCACTGTTTCTTAGCCACACACCTTCAACAAGGCATTTGTGTTGGCCTCAATTGGGGTTTGTTCATTTCAGCAAGTTAAAGGGTCTCCAAGCTCCTCCTTATGTGCTGCCAGATGCTAAGTTGAACTGCATACTAATTTGCTAAAGAGACCTAACTTCTACCACAATCTAAATTTCTTATAAGTATAATAAAAACATGCTACACTTGTAAAAGCAAAGACAGTGTGAGTTATGCCTGCTGCTGAAACTTTGGTTGTAGTATGTATGCTAACTAATAAATTATTTTGACCAAAGAACTTTCTCAAACACTAGACTAATTAGCACACAGGTCATTGGGTTTTTCTGACTCCTATTAAAGTCTAACTATGTGTTTGGAGTTTTGCACTTAAGAGTAGTATGCTGGGGTGTGGTTGAGATAAGGTAAAGAGATATGAATGTACTACTGGTGAAAAGGTAAATGAACTAAGAAAACTTAGCCTTGAGAAGATTCAAGGAGGACATGACAACTGTTTGTAATTATCTGGAAAGCTCATTGAAGACTTAAGCTTGCTGTGTGTTACAAGAGGGCCAACAAGGTTCAAAGAGCAAACAAGAGGCACAGTTCATCCTCACATGGAGCAGGCAGGTTAATAATGAAGTGTAACACACTTCATTTTATATATATATATATACATATATATATATATATATATATATAATGAAGTGTTAGGACCGGAGAACGCATGATCCCTTTTTGGTTTCATAGAGGACAAATTGTGTCTCTATTACATCTGAGGATTTTTCTTTCTAAAAAAATTATTGGAATAAAGTATTTATAACATGTTCTACATATTTTGCGATTGTTATGTTTCCAAATATATTCATATTATAATACATTTTGTAGCATATTACTTAGTAATTTTATTCCCAGAGAATACAGATATACAAGTTCCTTTTGGGGGGTATTGTTTGCACATTTCTAAGTGGATTGGTTTATGCTCATACTGGTTCTTCACTTTAGTTTGTGCAGAGGGAGATAATTCTGAATTTTAATCTATGGGTTCATTTCATGTTAAGTGTTCCAAAAGATGTCTTAATTCCTCATTAAGTGATCAAGTTCTAGCTTTTTAAGCTTTTATGCTAGAAATTTGTGTGATGATCTCTTCCCTCTTTTAGAAAAAAATAGTTTATATCTGGTTCATGTTGAAGCATGCCTTCTGTCAGTGTTTGTAAAAAATGTAGCTTCTGAATAACTTTTAAAATACTAAACACAAGCTATATGATATAAAAATTTCCAGCATATCAGATGAACAATTTAAGTCTTTTAAGCTTACTGTCTTTGATTTTTGAGAAGAAAGAAAGTACATTTAGTGCTTTCATTATCGAGTCGGGATTACACAGTCTCATAGGATTTGTGGCCTCTGTGTGTAAATATTTCTTATTTAAGAATAAATTGAGAAGTTGAGCTGGAGAGATAGCTCATTCATTAAAGGCTAGACTCACAACCAAAAAAGTACAAGAAATTTGTGAAGTCATATGATCTGTTTCATTTGTTTTCAGCTTTACACACACACACACACACACACACACACACACACACACACACACACGGACACGGACACGGACACGGACACAGACACACAGACATAGACACACACACATACACGGACACAGACACACACATACACGGACACAGACACACACATACACGGACACAGACACACACACACACATACACGGACACAGACACACACACACACATACACGGACACAGACACACACACACACACATACACGGACACAGACACACACACATACATGGACACAGACACA
>CAJQZJ010032097.1:13534140-13584234 GCA_907164525.1 Lophiomys imhausi
ACACATACACGGACACAGACACACACACATACATGGACACAGACACACACACACACACATACATGGACACAGACACACACACACACACACATACTTGGACACAGACACACACACACATACACATGGACACAGACACACAAAGTTCAGGTCAGTGATTTCTTATTGAGTTTAAGTGGATTAATTTGATAATTAAATATGCAATTGTTACTTTTGGTGCAATAAATTTGCCATACAAATACTATCACATACCTTTTTTTACTTCAGAGATTATGATATAACTACAACATTTATCCTTTAATTCCTTACAAATCCTTTCATATAACTCTCCTTGCTGTCTTTTAAAATTATATAAGTAACATTTAGATTTAGATTTTATATTGATAGAAAATATTTTGAAATATTAAATGGTAATAATATGTGATATATAAACACATTTGATACTTTAAAATAAGATTAACATTCACTATTCATATGGCATAAGCAGAAGGGTGTACTTTTATTTTAAGCATGATGCTTATTGTCACGGCTACTTTATAAAAAGTGTGGTGAGTCAAGATATAATTTACATTACAGTCCTGGTCTCCAACTGTGTGACTCAGTGGAAATAATGACACTCACCATGAAGCCATAGCTTAATATATTCTCCAAATGCTGAGGGGAAAACAACCTTTTCAGTGTAAGATCTGAAGTAAAACAGTTAACTCAGGGTTTGTTGCCTATATGGTTCTCAGTTGTTGTATCTGTTCATCTGGTTTCCTAAGAAAGATGCTTTTGAGTTACTACTATTAAATTTTCTCTCCCTTTCTTTTTCACACCTTTCTTCTCTTTTTTTCCTTCTGAACATTTAGTGAGTACTTATTGCACTCTTGGAATTGAATATGAGGGAGAGAAATGTTCATTTACTAGTTTATTACATATGAAATATCTTCTGGTATAGAAGAAAACTTGATTTGTGTGGTTCAGACTTGTAGAATGTATGTGACAATGCAATCTGGCAAGGCGATTGGACTCCTTGATCCCTTAATTCTTGTAGTCTTTTCTTTGCAGTAGTAGATACTGAAACAAGGCAGACACTTTATCATTGACTTATTTCCTTAGCTCCTTTCTACTTCTATTTTGAGACCAGTTCTCACTAAATAGTCCAGGTTGGTTTGAACTCATTGTGTAAGTTCCAAAGCAAGCCTTATATGTACCATCCTTTCTCCTCCACCTCCAAGACAGGCCAACCCCTTCTGTCACAACTTGCTTTGTTCTTTTTTTTTTAATCATAATTTTAATCAGCTTTACTAGTAATCAAATATTTTTCCAGGAACCTGGCCCAAATATTCTACTTAATATATATATCTATTTGATCTCCATAAAAATTTAAGTAATATGTTTTATGAGTGAAAGATTGATACAATATTTCCTTTTTTTTCTCTTTTTTCCTTTATTTTTTATTTCTTCAAGTTACATCTCAATCGCAGTCCCCTCCCTATTCCCCCTCCAGTCCCACCCTCCCACCCTCAACCCCTCATCCTCTTCCCTTTTTTTTTCTTTTAAGTTTAAGGTATATCTTATTTCCCCCTACAGTTTCCCCTTTCAGTACAACAAATGGCTCTTTCTCTTATAATAACAAATACAATACAGTACAACAGAGGTAATTAGGCCACAGTTATGAGGGTTATATGGCTTAACGTAAATTCCCAATGACCAGTCCATATGTATTTGGTACCTGACTTTAACATTCTACTATCTAAACATCTCCATGAGTTTAAAGTCTATATCTGACTCAACATTCATACTAACTTACAACACAATTTTAAAAGTATCTTCTTAGATCTATAACACTCTCTTGACTCCTAAACAACTCAAAATTAAATTATGAGACTCTAGCTATCTGTTCTTCAACCACCTCAGAGACCTGAGAGGGATAAATATATCTGATTTTATAGGAAGTACAGGGCCTGCAGCTTCCCAAACTAAGAAATGACATACCTGTGGCTGCCTGGGCAGTTCCCATTTTCTCTCCATACATTACAGCATCAATCTTCTGTCATTTGGCCCCGTTTCTCTGACAGACATTGATTGTAGAGCAGGGGTTATGAAGGACTTACCTACCCTGTCTTGGCAGAGCTAGGCTGTCGACTCACCTGCTTCCAGGTTTTGTCCTTTTTGGACAGCATTCTGTCTACAGGTGGGGCAAGGGGCTTTTCCTACCAAGAGATAGGCTTGCGACTAATTCAATCATCTCCCACTGGAGATTCTTCGATGCTCATCTTCTACTTGGAGGAGAATAGGGGGTGCTGTCAGGATTTGATATGTCTTGATATAAAAAAATCTAAAGTTACGAAAACATCTTTGAATGCCACATGATTCACCCCCTTAGTAGCTTTATTTTCAGACAATAACCAAGGATGGAAGATTAATTTTCTCTCTAAGTAGTTTGGTACAATCTAATTTCTTTCCTTTAGAATTGTATAAATCATTTCTTTTCTTGTGAGTACTTCTATATATGGCTTCACTTACCATGAAGCCATAGCTTAATATATTCTCCAAATGCTGAGGGGTCTATATCAAACTTTACCATTTTCAATGCTTCCTCTTTATCTCTTTCCATGTAAAATGCTTTTTTATGCTTAAGGTGCATGTTGTTTAATATTACTTGCACATATAATCCTTGATAGGTATCCTTTGAATGAAAGAAGGTTTTTTTTTTTTTAAACATTTCTTTGTTTTCTTCTCTCCAGAACTGGTGCTCAAGGGTGTAATGATAGCATGACTTTGATTAATATAAATTTTATCCTCTAAATGTTTTCACAAAACCAATCAGTAATATGATAGCGTACAAAGAGGTGACCAAGAGTCAATTAAGTAATGTGAGTAGAACCCTCATGGATGGTGTGAGGGCCCTTAAAAGGGTTTTCAGGAGTGAGTTCGTGTTTTCTAATTCTTTCACAATGTAAGGATTCATTCTTTCCAGAGGATTTGGCAGCAAGGCACTGTGTTGAAAGTAGAGAGACCAGACCATAAAATCATTGATACTGCTAATACCTTGATCTGGAATCTTCTAGCTCTCAGAAGTGTTTTAAATGCGTTTTTTTTTTGTTCTGTTTGTTTGCTTTTGTTTGTTTGTTTGTAAGTGGTGAGCCTCAGATATTTTGTTATAGCAGTATTAATATACCAAGACAATCTGTTTGTTTGAATTGCTCACATAAACAACTATTCTATTTTACATTTCAGCATTAAATGTATTGTATATTGAGATTTTCTGAAAATTAGTCAACTATATTAAATCTTTTTATAATATTCTAGCATTTCAGGAATTTTTAGAATATAAACTATAGTCATAGTGCTAGGTACTGGGAGGGCATAGGATTACTAAAATTTTTTCTGATCTTAATGAATTTTCAGTTGGGAAAGAGAAAGATAAAACCCTTCTGGATGAAGGGGGCAGGGGACTGATATGTAGGGACTCTCCACTCCAGAGGAGTGGGATGGAAGGGATAAGGGGTAGAGGGTGAGAGGGTGAGACTGGGAGGGGTAGAAAGAGGACACTATGATGGAGATGTAACCTTAAGTAATAAAAAAAAGAAAGTAATGAAATGTGAAAATCAACAGAACCAACCAACCTAGTCCCCTAGAGGTTTACAGAGACTGAAACACTAACCAAAACAAAGGAAAAATAAAACATATATAGACCAGACCTAGACCCCCCTATACATATATAGATGATAGGCAACTTGATCTTCATACAGATCCCTTAGCAAGTGGTGTTGGGGGGCAGTGTCTGTCATGGGCTATGGTACCTGTTAATGGAACACCTTACTCTAGCTGGGAGGCCATGTTGGGCACTAGTGCAAAAGGAAGCTCTTAGCCCTCATGTGACTGATAAACTGAGGGGGCTTGATAAGGGTGGGATCCCCCTCACCCAAGGAGAAGGAGAGGAAGGGAGAAGAGGGTGGGAGGGTGAGGCCAGGAGGGGTGGAGGGAGGGGGCTGTGATTGAAATGTAACTTGAATAAATAAATAAATGTTAAAAAACAAAACAACAATAAACAGAAAACAAAAAGAATAACAAAAGAAACAAAATTGGTTGCTAAGGAATGGTGTGGTGGTTTGAATAAGAATGGCCCCCATAGGCTAAGTCACCAGGGAGTGATTCTATTTGAAAGATTAGGATTAGGATGTGTGGCCTTATTGGGGGAAGTGTGTCACTAGGGGTGAGCTATAAGATTTTAAAAGCCTATGACAGGCCAAGATCCCCCCCCCCCCCCCCCGGCTCATGGATCAGGGTGTATCTCTCAACTACTTCTCCAGCACCATGTTTGCCATGTCTGATGCCATTCTCCCTGAATTATGATAATGGATTAATCTCTGAAAAAGTAAGCCACCCCCCTGGTTGCTTTCTTTAATAAGAGATGCCTTGGTCATGGTGTCTATTTATAGCAGTCAAACAGTGACTAAGACAAATGGGCCAGTAACATGTTTTGGTATGATAGGAGAAGATTGCATACCTTTTATGGGATATAATAGGAAATATTTCATGAAAACAGTGACGTTTTGAATTAAGTATTGATGATTTAAAAGAATTTAAACTATACTACAACAAATGCACCAAAGGGAACATGAACAGACTTTTTCTTCCTGTCAATGAGACACTTTGCCCTAGTGGTGCTGCCTTGTAGGCCCCTAGTGTATGAGGAGGCTCTTGGCCCTCATATGACTTCTGAACTGGGGTGGGAGACTGTTATGTAGGGACACTCCACTCCAGAGGAGTGGGATGGAAGGGATAGGGGGTAGAGAGTATGGGGCAGGTCTGGGAGGGGTGGAAAGAGGACAGTGTGATGGAAATGTAACCTGAAATAATAAATAAATATTAAAAAAAGAATTTAGAGAAAGGAGAATGGGTATAGGCAAGGTGTCACAGTGGAAATGCAAGATACCTCGGCTGCACTGAGTGTAGTTCATTAAAGACTTTATAGCTCTTGGGCAGGAAAATCACAAGGTATAAATTATTTAAGGTAGAGCACCTTTCTTCTTAGTGAGAGTCTCACAGTGTAGTCAGGCTGACCCGGAACTCACTGTGTAGTAGAGCCTGACCTCAGCCTCATGCGATCCTCCCAACTCATCGTCCCAAGTATTGGGATTACAGCTATGAACCACCATTTCTGGTTCCATTAATTTCTTTATAGATCATATGGAATTTGAATGATTTATAAAGGAAGCTTTAATTTTAAAGTGACCAGTTCTCTGGCATGATCTATTTTTTAAAACCTGAGAATTAGCTAAAGAAAGACTTTTTAAAGTGTAATGCATTTTAAAAAGCAAAACTTCTAATAGTTAATGAAATGACAGACTATCCTTGTCCCTCCTTTGCAAGTTAGAGACTACAGTCTTTCTCAGACTGCCTTCTTTCTTAGAGTTACTGATTCTGAGTATCTGTTTTTAGGGATGTCTGAAACAAATGTTTTATGTGTCAGTAATAATCTTTTTGTATATATATCTTACCTTGAAAGATTATATGTAATAAGCCATTTGTAATTTGGGAAAATGGCACAGTCACTAACCTCATATTCTAAATGGGCACTCTAATTCTGTTAGTGTTAAATCTCAATGCTAAATTGTACCAAGTATCTAATTTTATACTTCCTTAAGTGTAAGAATGCTTTGAATGTATCTTGTTATTTTTTCATTTAATTGTAGCTACTTTCACTATTTTAAAAACGTGTGCTGAGATGTACAAGGTAAAAGAAAACATTTTAAGATGGTGCAGTTCTGGAAATGAGGACAGTTATTTTGGGTTATCAAATAAAGGTCAAACCATTCTCGTGCTTTCGAAGTCTCAGGCCAATGCTTATGCCATGTGAGAGCAGCATTATTAGACTGGAAAAGTGGTTTGGCCAGGAAGCTGATGGAGAAATTGTATAGTAATCAATAGACTACCCTTCTAATTAGCACTCTCAGTGAAACCATAGGATAACTAAAACGGAATTAGCAGCATCATTCTCAAATGCATGTTCAAAGAATCTGGCAATTTGCCCAAGCTCTTCCTGGCTTACTGTGTAACCCTGAAATTTTAGTATTCATATCTGTAAAATAGTCATACAATGTATTGCCTTCATTGCAGCCGGTTATGAATACTATACAAACCAGTTTCATTAGGTCAAACTTCACTGTAACTGATAGATACCCACGTGAATTTGTAACAGTGACTTCCAATGGTAGTATTTGTTTACTTATTCATTTGTGTGTGCTTGTATCCAACTGTCTCTGGCTTCTCAGTGCTGGGATTACAAGCCATGTCAATCTTTGTTTTTTTCTTATTCTTCAGTGAAAAGCACACAATATTATATTAAGTATGCTATATTTTCATTGCTTCTGTCATTGCAGACATATTTCTAGCTTTGACTGAAATCTTTCATGTTCAGCCAGGTTAAATACTAACACACATATGATCTTAAAATGGCTTATCATTTACATAGCATTTATGAACAGCTAGATTACAAAACTATGAAGATTTAGAGGGTAGAAGCTACTTTTTGGAGCCTTAGTTGTGAGACAAGGAAGCCTCTGTTAATGTCATATTTTTGCTAACTGCTAACATATCATGAAAAGTTATGTCAAGACACAAAATGCTTCTTTTCTACAGTTCTCTAGCTATCCTTGCTCAATTTTTACTTCTAATAAAAAATAGTGAGAAAAATGAGGAAATAATGTGAGCACACTAGTTTTCCTGTTGAAATTTTTTGGCTAAATAGGCCTTTAGCCCAGCAGCCTAAAGGAGAAATCTTCAGAAAATTTCATGTATGATGTTTGTCTGCCCACTGAAGAAACATTCTGTTAATATATATAACAAATCTCAATGGAATCACCATATAATGGGGAAGACAAAGAGCCCTAACTAGACTTTCTCCATCAAATATATGAGAAGATAAAAATATATATTATACATATATGTATGTATATATGTGTGTTTGTGTTTGTGTATGCACATATATATACCTATATCTCATTTATGTACATAAGATATATTTAAAATTGAATATATGTACATACATTATATATATATTTACACTCATATAAAAATACTAAGCTAATTGTTATGATGTATATTCAGAGGACCTGGTGTAGACCCATGTAGGCCCTGTGCTTGCTTAGTCTCTGTGAGCTCATATGTTCCTTGTTTAGTGATTCACGGGGCCTTATTCTCCTGGTGTCCTCCATCCCCTCTGGCTTTTACAGTCTTTGCACCTCCTCTTTCACTGGGTTCCCTGAGCTCAGAGCGAAGTGATTTGATAGAGACTTCCAATTTAGACTCTCTTCCTGAGTAATATCTGGCTGTGGGTCTCTGGATCTGTTCCCATCTGCTCTCTGATTATGATGACTGAATAAGGCACTGGTCTATGAGAATAGCAAAATACCATTAGAAGTTACTTGATCACTCCTTTTTTTTTTTTTTTTTTTTTTAAGACTAGTAGTGTTTGTCTTCATCCTAGGTCTCTGAACTCTCTAGTCCCTGGTTCTTGGTTATCCAAGCAATGTTGGGCATGGGTTTCTTCTTGTGGAGTAGATCTTAAGTCAAATCTGACATTGATTGGCTTCTCACAGAATTTCTGTGCCACAATTGCCCTAGCATATTTTTGCAGTCAGGACAGATTGTGGGTCAAAGTTTTGTGGCTGGGCTGGAAAATTTGATGAGATTACATTGAATCAGTAAATTGCTTTTAGTAAGATGGACATTTTTAGTATGTTATTTCTACTAACCTATGAACATGGGAGATCTTTTCAGCTTCTGATATCTTCTTCAATTTCTTTCTTCATTGATTTGAAGTTTTTATCCTACCACTCTTTCACTTGTTTGGTTAGAGTCACCCCAAGATATTTTATATTATTTGAGGCTATTGTGAAATGTGTTGTTTTTCTGATTTCTTTCACAGTCTGTTTGTCATTAGTATATAGGAGGGCCACTGATTTTTTAAATTGAAACTGTATTCAGCTACTTTGCTGAAAGTGTTTATCAGATGAAGTAGTTCCCTGATAAAAAATTTAGGATCACTTATGTATACCATCATATCACCTGCAAATAAAAGTACTTTGATTTCTTCCTTTCCAATTTATATCCCCTTGATTTCTTTCAGTTGTCTTATTGCCGGAGCTAAGACTTCAAGTACTATATTGAATAGATATGAACAGAGTGGATAAACTTGTCTTGTTCCTGATTTTAGTTGAATTTCTTTGAGTTTCTCTCCATTTAAATTGATGCTGGTTAAGGGCTTGCTGTGAACTGCCTTTATTATGTTTAGGTATGTCCCTTGTATTACTGATCTCTCCAGGACTTTTATCATGAAGGGTGTTGGATTTTGTCAAAAGCGTTTTCTGCATCTAATGAAATGATCATGTTTTTCTTTTCTCTCAGTTTGTTTATATGTTGGATATATTTATTGATTTTTCACATATTAAACCATTCATGCATTTCAAGGATGAAGCCTACTTGATCATGGTGGATGATCTTTTTGATGTGTTTTTTGATTCAGTTTGCAAATATACATACGTACATACATATATATTATATTTATTTATTTCTTCAAGTTGTATCTCAATCATAGTACCCTCACTCCTCCTCCAAGTCCCATCCTCCTACCCTCTTCCTCCTCACCTTCCTATCTGCTCTTTTTTTAAAGTGTATCTTTTCCCCCCAAAAGCTCCCCCTTTTTGTCCAATGCAAAGCTCTTTTTCTTGTAACAATAAATACAATACAAATGAATAAGAACAGTTAAGCAACAGTTATGAAAATTATAAGGTATGACATATATTCCCAATGTCCAGTCCATATGTATTTGGCAACTGATATTAATATTCTATTATATATCTATCTCCATTAGTTTAAAGTTCTATATATAGCTCAGTTTCCATCTTAACTTGCATTACCAGCTTAAAAACATCTTCTTAGACCTAGAACATCCTTTTATTTCCTAAACAACTTAAAATTTGACTGTGAGACTATAATTCTCTAGTCTTCAACCACATCAGAGATCTGAGAAGGATAAATATATCTGAATAAACAGGAAGTGCAGAGCCAGAAATAACAGACAACTGGCTGCCTAGCCTGTCGACTTACCTGCTTCCAAGTTTTGCTCTTTTAGGACAGCATTCTGTCTACAGTTGAACCAAGGGCTTTCTCTTGTCCAGTGACAAGCTTTCCACTAATCCAGATATCTCCAAATGGAGATTCTTCCATGCTCATCATCTACTTGGAATAGAATGAGGTGGGGGGCATGCCATCAGGAGCTGAAATGTCTCAATATCAAAAAATCTTAAGAAAACATCTTTGAATACCATTAGTTTGCAAATATTTGAATGAATATTTTGCATCTACCTTTATAAGGGAAGTTAGTCTGTAATTGTTTTTCTTTATTGAGTATTTGGTTTGGGTATCAGGGTAACTATTTGCTTTATAAAATGAATTGAGCAGTATTTCTTCTATTTCTATTTTGAGGAATAATTTGAGGAATATTGGGGTTATTTAACTTTTTAATTTAATTGTTTTAATTTCTTCAAGTTACATCTCAATCACAATCCCCTCCCTATTCCCCACTCTAGTCCCACCCTCCCTCCCTCTACCCCTCAACCCCCCATTAGCTTCCTTTTTTTAAAGTTTAAGTTTTATCTTCCCCCCAACAGCTCCCCCTTTCAGTCCAACAAATGGCTCTTTCTCTTATAACAAAAAAATACAATATAAAATAACAAGATTAGGCTACAATAATGAAAATTGTAAGGCATAACATACATTCCCAATGTCCAGTCCATACGCATTTGTCAACTGACTTGACCATTTTACTGTGTATCCATCTTCATGAGTTTAAAGTTCCATATCTATATCCAACTCAGCTTCCATCCTAACTTGCACCACCAACTTAAAAGCATCTTCTTAGATACAGAACACCCTCTTAATTCCTGAACAACTCAAAATTTAACCATGAGACTATAACTATCTAGTCTTCAACCACATCATAGACCTGAGAAGGATAAATATATCTGATTACAAAGTGCAGAGTCAGCAGCTTCCAAAACTAAGAAATGACAGACAACTGGCTGCATGGACAGTTCCCTATTCTCTCCATACATTACAGCATCTATCTTTAGCTGTTTGGTCCTGTTTCTCTGCCAGACATTAATTGTAAAGCAGGAATTATGAAGGACTTTTCTATCCTGTTTTGGGAGAGCTAGACTGTCAACTTACCTGCTTCCAAGTTTTGTCCTTTTTGGACAGCAAGGGAAAAGGTCTACAGTTGAAGCAAGGGATTTTTCTTGCCCAGTGACAAGCTTGCCACTTATGGAACCATCTCAAATTGGAGATACTTCGATGCTCATCCTCTGCTTGGAGTAGAATGGGGGTATAGTCAGGAGCTGACATGTCTTAATATCAAAAAACATCTTTGTTTCTGATAGCTGAGTAGCATTCCATTGTGTAAATCTACCACAGTTTTTTTTTTTTTTTTTATCCATTTGTCAGTTGAGGGACATCTGGGTTGTTTCCAGTTTCTAGTTATTAAAAATAAGGCTGCTATGAACATAGATGAGGACATGTCCTTGTGGTTTGGTGAGGAATCATTTGGGTGGATACTCAGAAGTGGCATGGTGTGGTCTTGAGGTAGGGCTATTCCAAGTTTTCTAAGATATTACCAGAAATCATGCAATTTCCAGCCAAATGGATAGAACTAGAAAAGCTCATCCTGTGTGAGCTAACCCAGACTCAGAAAGATGCACATGGCACCTACTCACTTATAACTGGATTTTAGCCATATAGTACAGGATAACTATCCTACAACCAACACACCAAAAGGAACAGGAACATAGACTTTGTTAACTCTTAGTGGGACAATTTGCCCTAGGGGTGCTACCATGTAGGCTCCAGTGCAGGAGGAAGCTTTTAGCTCTCATATGACTGTTGAACAGAGAGGGGCTGATATGTAGGGACACTCCACATTGGAGGAGTGGGATGGGTGGGAGAGGGAGGAGAAGGTGGGAGGGTGGAACCGGGAGGGGTGGAAAAAAGGTACTATGATGGAGATTTAACTTGAAGTAATAAACATTAAGAAAAAGAAAGCCTCTTTGAATGCCATATTCTACAGATCTCTTGAGGTTTTTGAAGACCACCTATCTATGTCCATATATTTGGATAAGCAAATGTTGCTTGTCTCTTAGCAACTTGATTTCTAATTAACTTAGAAAACATTTGTGATAGACTACCCTAGAACCTAACAAAATGACATGCTTGAATGACTATTAGTTTGCGTTTCTAAATTATCCTAAACAGTTTATGAAAGTTGCTAACAAAAGGCCAAAACTTTGTATTTCAATTTTAAGCGTTACCTTGGTACAATACTTTCAAAAGCGTTAATGTTAATTTTGTATCAATATACAAAGATCAAAACCAATGTAGCCAAATATAATCTTAATTTTGTATCAATATACAAAATATAAGTACATATTCAATAATATGTCCTTTTCTTTTTTATTCCTATATTATGTCTATATCCTTTTTTTCTCAAATCTTTCCCCCCCACATATGAGAGAAAGAAGTATACAGAAAAGAAAAAGAGAGACATTTCTGGGTCTAACCTCCAAAACCTATTTAACAAGACCATTTAATAACTTGTAACCTCTTCCCCTAAATAACAAGTATCTAAAACCATCAAATGACCCAAGAAGGGGAAAATCACGTACTCTACCTTCTAGGGATGGGACATTGCTCTCTTAAAATTACTTCCTGCCGATTTGAGATGTAGGAAACCTGTTTGGGACCCACATAATAATAGAAAAATGGTTAAGCATTTTAATAGAATCATTTTATGGTCAGTCCTTTTGTGCTCAGCTATTCAAATGTCCTAAGAAGTTTGTAGCTAGAGGTTGAACTTCAGGACTTTACTGAAATTCTGGCTGGAACAGTCTGTTGGGCTGAATAATGTAAGTTAGCGATTTTGAGTTGTTGTAGTTGTAGATTTTTGAGGAAACAGGTATTGAGAAAGCCTGCGAGGCTGGATCATCTATCTGGGCTACTTGTCCTCTTTGGTGTCTGATCTCTTCTGAGGTTTTAGTTGTCTCGTTGACCCTGAACTCCTTGGATGGATGCTTTTAATCTCCTGGAAAGATAAGAACAGAGCCCTGCCCTAATCCTAACTCTGGGCACCAGTTTTTTGTTTTGTTTTTGTTTGTCTGTTTGTTTGGGTTTTTTTTTTGGCAGGTAGTATTTTTCCTGGAGCAAATTGGCTTTGGAAGTCTGTTAGAGTTCTGCACTAAAATCATCTGGCCTTGTGCCTTTTTGGTTAGGAGACTTTTAGTGACTACTTCTATTTCACGAGAGATTATAGGTTTATTTAAGGGGTTTACCTGATCTTGATTTAACTTAGTTAAGAGGTAGTTATCAAGAAAATTATCTGTTTCTTTTATATTTTCTAATTTGGTGAAGTATAGTTTTTAAAGTAACAATTCTCTGGATTTCCTCAGTGTCTGTTGTTATATCCCCCCTTTCCTTTCTGATTTTGTTTATTTGGATATTCTCTCTGTGTCTATTAGTTAAGATATCTTCTTGTTTTAAGCAAGTTTGTCTATCCTGTTGATTTTCTCAAAGAATCAACCTCTTGTTTCATAGATGTTTTTTATTGTTCTCTTTGTTTCTGTATCATTTATTTCATCCCTTAGTTTGATTATTTCTTGCTGTTTATTCCTTTTTGGGTGTACTTATTTCTTTTTGTTCTAGGGCTTCTGGGTGCAGTGTTAAATTGCTAGTATGTTTTAAATGTTTATTTTTTACTTCAAATTACATCTCCATCACAGTGCCCTCTTTCCACCCCTCCCAGTCCTATCCTCCCACCCTCTACCCCCTCTCCCTTCTAACCTACTCTTCTGGAGTGGGGTGTCCCTACATATTAGTCCCCCGCCCCAGTTCAGCAATCATATGAGGTCTAAGAGCTTCCTCATATACTGGGGGCCTACATGGCAGCACCATTTGGGCAAAGTGTCTCATTAACAAATAAAAAAGTATATGTTCCTGTTCCTTTTGGTGCATTGGTTGTAGAATAGTTATCCTGTATTATATGACTAAAATGCTATTATAAGTGAATAGATGCCATGTGCATCCTTCTGAGCCTGGGTTAGCTCACTCAGGATGAGCTTCTCTAGTTCCATCCATTTGGCTGCAAATTGCATGATTTCATTGTTTCTGATGGCTGAGTAGTATTCCATTGTGTAGATGTACCACAGTTTTTTAATCCATTCTTCGGTTGAGGGACATCTGGGTTGTTTCCAGTTTCTAGCTATTACAAATAATGCTGCTATGAGCTAGTTTTTTTTTTTAATGTAGGCACTTTAGTACTATGAATTTTCCTCTTAGCATAGCTTTCCTTGTGCCTGATAAGTTTGGTATGTTTTGTATTCATTGTAATTGAATTCTAGATAGTCTTTAATTTCTTTATTTCTGTATTGATTCCTTTTTCATTCAGTAGAGAGTTGTTCAGTTTTCATGAGTTTGTAAACCTTATGTTGTTTCTATTGTTGTTGATATCTAATTTTAATCCGTGTTGATCTGAAGGATGCAGAAAGTTATTTCAGTTTTCTTTTATCTGTTGAGACTTGCTTTGTGTCCAAGTATATAGTCAATTTTAAAGAAAGTCCCATGAAATGCAGAGAACATGATATATTCTTTTATATTTGAGTAAAATTTTCTGTAAATATCTGTTAGATCCATTTGGTTTATAAACATTTGTTAGTTTCAATATTTTTCTGTTTTGTTTTTGTGTGGATATCCTATCTATTGGTAAGAGTAGGGTATTGAAGTCTCCCATTATCAGTGTGTGAGGGTCAGTATTTGATGTAAGCTGTGTAATGTTTCTTTTATAAACTTAAGTGTCTTTTTGGGGGGTTATAGATGCTGAGAATTGAAATGTCATCTTGGCGGTTTTTCCTTTGATGAGTATTTAGTGTCCTCTATCTTTTATGATTAGTTTGAAGTCTATTTTTGATATTAAAATGACAGCACCAACTTGTTTTCTAGATTCATTTGCTTGGAATTTCTTTTTCTAACCCTTTACTCTGTGGAAATGTCTATCCTTTATGTTGAAGTGTATTTCTTGGATGCAGCAGAAGGAAAGCTCCTATTTTCACATCCATTCTGTTAGTCTTTGCCTTTTTATTGGAGAATTGAGACCATTGATATTGAGAGATATCAACGACAAATATTTGTTGATTTCTGTTATTTTCTTGATGTTATTGGTGGTGGGGTGTGTGTGTGTATTTCCCTTTATTTTCAGTTGTGCTAGGTTCATTTGTTTGTTTGTTTATTTATTTATTTTATATAAATAAATAGAGTCCATGTCAGAGATAGTCTCCCCTCCACTTGCTAAGGGATCTAAATTAAGACCAGGCTGACTATCAGCTACATACGTGTAGGAACCCTGAGTCGAGTTCATACATGGTTTTTTGGTTGGTGGTTGATGCTTCAATCTCTGTAAGCCTCCAGGGACCTAGGTTAGTTGACTCTGTTGATTTTTTTTTTTTTTTTTGTGGAGTTCTTGTCCCTTCTGGATCCCTCTATTCTTCCTCTCACTCTTCTGCAAGTCTCCCTAAGAATCACCTAATGCTTTGCTGTGTGTCTCAGCATCTGTTTCAATCTAGTTTTGGGTGGGGATACTTATGCTAGGTTCATTGATTTTTATGCTAGGTCCCTGTCTGTAAGCATAGTAGAGTGTCATTAATGACATTAATAGTGTCAGGAGTTGGCTCTCTCCCATGGGATGTGTCTCAATGGAATACTACTCAGCTATTAAAAACAAAGAAAACATGTAATTTGCAGGTAAATGATGGAACTAAAAGCGATCATCCTGAGTGAGATAACCCAGACCCAGAGAGATACACATGGTGTCTACTCACTTATAAGTGGATATTAGCCATATAGTACAGGATAACCATCCTACAATTCACAGACCCAAATAACCCAAGTAACAAGGAGAGCCCAAAGGGGGGTGCTTGACGTTCACTCAGAAGGAAAACTGAATAGCCACAGGAAATGGGTGTAGAGAGGGAACTGAGTAGGAAAGGGTGTGGGGAGGGGAGAAGAGTGTAGATCAAGTGGTGAGAGGGCCAGGAGAGAGAAAGGAAACCAATTTGGGGGGAACCTCTGGAATAAGTGGGAGATCTGAGAAAAGGCATTCTCCTGGGAGGATATGGGGGTGACCTTAGCTAAGATTCCTATCTGTAGATGACATAGAGACAGAGTGTCCACCTCCTAGCCTGTTAGGACTTCCAGTAGAAGGAGAGGGACATCAACTCATCCACAAAATCTTTGTCCCATAATTTACTCTGTCTACAATATATACAGGGATAAAGGGGGAACATTGTTTAAGGGAATGGCCAATCAGTGACTGTTATTTCCCTTCTTTTGATTTTGCTGGTGTGAGAATATTTATTTCCTGTGTCCGATAGGTATTAACCTTCTTACTTGGAGTTTTCTTTCTATTGCCTTCTTTAAAAGTGAATTTGTGAATAGATCTTTCTTAAATTTGACTTTTCATGGACTATCTTATTTTCTCTATCTATGGCAATTTTAAGTTTCACTGGCTACAGTAGTCTCGGTCTATGGTCTGTGGTCTGTGGTCTCTGAGAGTCTGCAACACATTTGTTCAGGTCCTTCCTGGTGCTTTTAGAGTCTCCATTGAGAAGTCTGGTGTCATTCTAATAGGTCTGCCTTTGTATGTTACTTGTTCTTTCTACCTTGCAGATTTTAATATTCTTTCTTTGTTCTGTACATTTATTGTTTTGACTATTATGTGGAGAAGGGAATTTCTTTTCTGGTCTGACCTATTTGGTGGTTTTTTTTTTTCAATCTCTATAAGCATCTACTTTAGAAATTTTAGAAACATTTTCTATGATTTTGTTGAAAATAATTTTTTACCTTTGAGAGGGGAGTCCTTTCCTTCCTCTATTCCCATTATTCTTAGATTTGGTCTTTTTATATTTGTCCAGATTTCCTGAATGTTTTGTGTCAGCAATTTTTTAGATTTAACATGTTCTTTGATTTCTGTATCCATTTCTTCTATCATGTGTTCAATGCCTGAGATTCTGTCTTTCATCTCTTATATTCTGTTATTGAAACTTGCCTCTGTAGTTCCTGTTCAAAATCCTAATTTTTTCATTTTAAAAGTATTCCCTCAGTTTATGTCTTCTTTATTGATTTTCTCTCCATTTTCAGGCCTTGGACAGTTTTATTAATTTCCTCAACTGTTTATTTGTGTGTCTTTGCTTGTTTGTCTGTTTTTTTTATTTTTTGGCTTACTTTAAGGGATTTTTTTTCATTTCCTCCTGTTGTTTTGTTTGTTTGTTTTCCTGGATTTCTTTAAAGGATATATCCATTTCCTCTTTAAGAACCTCTATCATCTTCACATAGTTGGTTTTAAGGTCTCTTTCTTGTGTTTCAATGATGTTGAAATATTCAGAGCCTGCTGTAGTGGGATAGCTGGGATCTTGTGGATACATATTGCTCTGGTTATTACTGCTTGTCTTTTTACACTGGCATCTAGGCATCTGATTTTGGAATTATTACAGTTCTAGGTGTTGATTTCTGGGTGGGTGTTTGTTCCATGTTTTCTGTTTCCTCTCTGGATTTTTGGAGAATGTGATGGCTGTGTGTTGCTTGTTTTACTAGCCGGCTGGCATGCCTGATGGCGTTACATGCTGGGAAACTTGGATGAATTAGGGGAAGTTTGGGTGAGAAAGTCATTGTGATCTGTTGGTGATGGGGTCAAAAAGGAAAGTGAGATAGTAGTGGGTTTCCTGCTACAGAGATGGAGGTGAAACTGGTAGCATTGGATCTCAGGAGCAGTAGGAGGGCTGTGGGTCTACCTTCAGTCTATTTGTTACCTTGTGAGGTGTGGCTTCTAGGTTAGTCTGGGGTGCCTGCTGGGACAAATAAATGAGTTAGGGAAGGAAGGTTAGATGGGAAGATCTGTGCGATCCACAGGAGATGGGAGCAGAGGGCCAGGGAAAGCTGCTATGGGCCTTCCACTGCAGAGTTGAGGATGACAGTAGGGGATTGGATCTGGGGGAACAGAGAGAGAAGAGAAGGTCCGAGGGCAGTTTACCTGGTTTTCTGGCAGGTAAATCCTATGGGTTAGATGGTGGTGCCTGCTGAAGTTGGGTAGAGATAAAGCTACTGAGTCAGGAGATGGGCATTAGGAGGGGATTGACTGTGGGATCTGCACAGATCTTTTCTTTATGTAGTATGGTTTCCCACCCTTGTTTGTTTTTAATGGGATTTCTGGACGTTTGAATGTATGTGTCTCTGTGTCCGTATGAGTTTCTTGTGCTTTCTCTTTGACTTTTTCTTTTCCTGTTTGTTTTTTCCTATTCTGGATTCTTTGTTTTTATTTTATCTAATTATTACTATAAGATGTCTGTTTGTTTTCTAATGAGGAAGAGAAAGCAAGGGTATGGATTTGTGTGTGCAGGGAGCATTTGGGATGAGTTGGGGCAAGGTAAGCAGAATATATTCTATGACAAATAATCTATTTTCAATTTAAAAAATAGGAACATCAACAAAAAGGCTGCATATAGTCTCTTGTTTTCTGGGCAGGTGGAATTCAGTCTTCATTTCTTAGAGGGACAAGGAAGGATTTGGAGAGGACAAGGATGTGACAAAAAACTAAGGACTATGAAAGCCAACTCTGGCCTCTTGCTGATTGGTCACATGGCATTTGTCATTGGGATTTAGTGTCACAAGGAAAAGGCTCAGGCTGTTCTCTTCTCTGCAAGTGAATACATGGTAGCATCTCCATAGTCTCAGACTCGCTGTGAGAAATTTGTTCATACAACTTTCAAATATATATATATATATTTAAATTATATATACTACTACTATATATTAAATATGATGAGAAAACTAAAATTCAATGACAGTCAGCAATTTCTGATATTGTAATACTTCAGGGTGAAATGTATTGAGTTTTGAGAAAAAATTTTAAACTTTTCTTAGTTAAAAATATAAGCAACGAGGGCAAACATACTTTTCAAAAAGCCCCCACAGAATAAAAACAAAAATAATATTAGATTTCCCTTATTTTCTCAAATCCCCATGTCATTTTATATGGGTTAATAATTTTGCAATTTTGCAACTGTGAAGTAAGGTAAGACAGATATTGTTTTGTAGATGAGGAAATATATACCACAGAGGACTTAATATATTTAACTACTTAGTAAATGTCAGAATCTCATCTCTTGGATATTAGGCGATTTCTTCTTATGGAGATTTATTTAGATATATCAGAGATTCCCCAGATACAATAGAAAATTGTTTTTTTCTTTCCAGTATTTCATTCCACAATACTTTTTGAGTCAGTTCTTGGGGAGTGATCCATAAATCCAATGAGAAAGTCGTTGGTGAATACTATAATACTTGTGACACCAATGGGCATATCCTGGTAGGATTGTCTAAATTTGTTTATTTATTATTTGAATTCTGGGGTTGAACTCAGATCCTACTGGAAGGCAAATACTTTACCTACTGATCCATCCCCCCATTCACCAGGAGTCATTTTAAAGAGAGAAACTTGCATTTGTTTTGAATAAATGTCTGGAAGTGGGAGGGGAAGGACCAGAATAAACATTTTACCCTCAACTTCTATAAAAGATATAGCCTGCATTGTAGTTCTATAAAATTAGCAAGGATTAATGTAAGCTACTTTAACAAGCATGTTAAATAACAAATCATTTACTTCACTATTTTATTAAAATATCACATTAAATTTAAAAGATTGAAAGATTTGGTCATAAAACATTTAAATTATAGCACTATTTTTACAATAAAGATATAAATTTATTTTAATAGGTTTTAAAAGGATAAAATCTGTATTTAAAAATAGATGTTTCAACACATCTCATTGAGTTTCAGCTAAAATGGTTAAAAACATGTATGGAAGGAAATGTCATTACTTGGACATCATCCTAAGGCAATGTCAAAGAATAAGGTGCTACAGAATGTGACCTCAGACACACTTAGATTTGAAACCAGAACTATTACTTCTGAATGTGGATCCTTTAGAAAATTCCTTACTTACTTTAAATTTAGTGTGATAAAATCCCTCCCTATCAGCTTCATGAAGATCATCACTAGAGCTTTTGGTATGGTGTCTGGTAGGAAGCTGCTCCTGCTGCTAACTAAATCTTGGGAGTAGTTTAGAAAACTGCTGATGAAGCAGGAGCTATCCCAATTGGTCCCTTGGAATTTGATCACGGTGTTTGGTTTTCACAATGATGACAAATTACATTTAGGTGAAGAAATGACTATATACATAACCTATTTATATTGACTGTAATTCAGAAAGAGAATAATCTCTCTTCCACATTGTGCACTTGCATTCAGTGCCCATTTGATCCAGTCAGTGCGTAGTTGTTGATTTGCTAGTCTAAAACATAAACTTTATATTAAAGGACTAACAGTTCAGTTAGAAAGACAGACTTTGTGAAGAGCTGAAGGAATTGATTTTGTTAAGTTCAGTTTGACTTAAAAAGTAAAATTCTTCAACAATCAACCAAATCAAACTCCTTTAAGAAGGACAATTCTCTAAATGATTAACTATCAGCATCTATTTCTCTTTCCAAGTTATAGCAACTTAATGAGATTTTAATAGAACCTTCTTAACAGCAGACTTATTCCACTTCAATGATTTTAAGAAAATAAAATTGACTTCAGCATGAGAATTGTGAATTTGTACTCAAGCAGCTCACAGGTCACTGTAGCTATAATTAACTTCAGTGACAGTGGCCTGGAAGGTCAGGGTTTACTTATGTTATGTGATAAGGGGGAGACTTTTCCTTGGTCACTGACTTAAATGTGCCGGTGATGACTGGAAACCTCACGATTTTCTTCTGACTGTATTTATGGGTTTTGTTTTCCAAAGAAATCACAGATGGCCTTCATCATGGTAAATGTCCTTTTGGTACAGGTGTGACCTGAAGCCTGTTCACTTAGTGTCTGCTTAGATGAGAGGGTTCCTACTAGCAGGCAAAACAAGAATGAAACCAAGGATTTGAAAAATTCATGTCTTGCCTGGTAGCTTTTTTTCAAATAAAATTTCCAAGAATAAAAATATTAGCTTTGTTGTTTAATTTTTATTTGGGAGATAGTTTTATTCCAAGATGTAAAAATAAACAGTATATGCTGTACTTGTTAGCTATTTATCTTTAAGCAGGGATTTTTAACCTCTTTATAACCAAAAGGACATATTTCTTTGTAAAAGGATATAATCTTTTATAAACTCCTTATAACTCAAAGCACTATATTTTTATACTGGACTTTTACATAATCTTTTTTCCTCTTATGTTTTCTTTGAAATGATTTCTACATTTTACTTAAATCTAAAATAGTTAATACTATGTTTAAATTTAAAATCATTACTTTTTAATCTTCTGCTGAAAAATTATGAAAAACATATTGAGCATATACTGTTTTTTTGAAGTAATGTCTTAAGATTAGCACAGTATGTCTTGATTCTGCTTTTCAATGTCTTTTATTCTAGTGTTACCTCAATGAAATAATATATTTTGCATTTTTAATGTAAAATTAGAATTTTTTTTTAATTTAAGAATCTGGTGAACCACCTTTTATGCTAAACATCTAGGCTACTATTTGAGGGCCTACCACAGTGTACAGACTTAAAGAGTTTTTTGAGTCACTTGAAATTATAGAAATAGTACTTTGTGGGTGTCCCTTGTATACATATTTTGGTAGAAAACTGTTGTCAGATTATCAAAGGGACCCATAATCTGTCCCAAATGAAGAACTTTCTGCATAAGGCAGATTATAAACTATGTTTCTTGGAAAAGTTCTTGTAACCGTTATAATATAATTAGGGATTTTATGATGGCTAGGGTGATCAAGCTTATGACCCTTCTGAGAAGAGTAAGGGCTGTGGCTGACAGATGCAGGAGAACCATTTGCAATGATTCAGCCCCTTATTACCTGCATGCTGGCCATCTTAGTGGTTTTTGCATGTATTTCACTCTTATCCTTCTTTTCTTTATTTTCTATTTTATGTCTTATGATATATTGAGATACTGTAATATTTGTTTATCTTTGTTATCTATGAAACTCACATTGTTACCAACATAGGTCTTTAAAACTATGTTACAAATTAATGAAATTATTTATCCTTTGGACTAAGATATTTAATTTCTAAAGTATAGTGGTTTATATTTTATGTTCATCATTACAAAATGGAATGGACTGACTGTTCCTCTACTTTGGAGAGTATAATATACATGTTGGAAATATTGATATTAGAAGTGGAGACTTTAATTCAAAATTTCCCAGGCCATGTGTATCTTACTTTGCTTCTGAAAACAACATTTAGTTATGACCAGAAAGTTCAGGTGGCTTATGTTTATGTCTGTAGTACTGTGTGAATGTACTACAGACACTTCTGGGTGTAGCTATATGATGCTTCCCAAGGGATCTTTAGAAACTTTCTTCTTTATGTCTTATGGACTCATCACTATTTCTATTTTATAAATCTCTGTGATGTGTTTGCTTTTTTCAAAATAAGCACAGGTTATTTTGTGTGTGTGTGTTTGTGTGTGTAGTGTGGTAAACTTGCCTTCAAAGCAGCCTCTTCCTCCATTTGAGCAGTCCTTTATTCATTATTGTTTTAGAATGTTCTTCCTGAGTCTCACCATTTGAACTTATTTTCCTACTGAAAATTTTCAAACACTTTCCTAGTTTTAGAGCAAAATCAAAACCCTTTAGCATGCCAGCTGAGACTTTACCATTCTCTAGATTATATTTCTGGCCTGATATCTTGCATTTCTTAAAGTGTACATAGAATTTCCACAAATCCTCCTTTGATTCCAGTTTTGGAAACCATTATGATATTTCACGCCTTTGCATTTGGTCTCTCTGCCATAAAGACTTTGACGAAAGTTCATTTACACTGAATAGCCACTTGTGATTTACCAGGTATGCCTGGTTTAAGTGTCTCTTCTCTGTGCTCTCAAAGAATGCTAAGTTTTCTGCTCAGAGTGTAAAATTTTGGTTTATTTATATATTTTTCTCTGGTGGAAAGAAGTTATCTTAAGGGTAGGACTGCTGTCATCTGTATTTACTTAAAAGTAAATAAGTGGATTAGCTGAATACTTGGCTCTGTTTTTGGTATGCAGACAGTATTTTAATGGATGAACAGGATATAATATATGTATTTTAATAGAACAGGATATGGTGGTATATGTCTAAGAGATGGACAGACAATTCAGCAAAGGCATAAGAATTAGAATAACATTGTGTGTGTAGGAAAAGGAGAGAAAGGAGATAAGAGAAGGTTGTATGGGAAGGGCAGCCTACTTAGAAGTACTTGGTGAGAGTGAATAGATGGTTTATGCTGAAGAATGCAGGAATAGACGGTCTGGATGGAGACCCTTGAAATTCTGATGAAGTATAATATGAATAATGAAAGAGACATTGCAGTTCTTTAAACAGGGGTTTAATATGACAAAGCAATCTTCATGAGATATTATTTATTTAACCCTGCTTTATCACAGTGTACTCAACAAATGTACATCATACACAACATGTATCATACACAACAGTTATGATGTGATACTTCATGTATTTATTCGTTTTGATATGGCTAAGGAACATTTTTGATAGCAACCTTGCATGCATTTCTCTGTCTCTCTTTTTACTTTTTATTAGTTCTTTTGAAATTTCACATCATGCACATCAATTCCACTCATCTTTTGGACCTGTGCTACTTGCCCTCCACCCTTGCAACTTCCTTCCCAACTTGAAAATAAAATAATTTCCTTCTGGAAGCTAAATGTTTCAGTGTGTCCCACAGTATACCCTTTTGTTCACACTTCTTTGCTTGCAAATGTTCATTCCAATGACTCCTTAAGGCCTTAGGCTTCTGTTACTGTATCAATACTGGAACCACACTGGGACTCCTCTAAGATATCTTGTTGTTATCCTGTGTGATGGAGATCTTGTATTTTTGGATCTGTAGAATCAACTCTTCATGAATTTCAGTAATTAATTGATGGGGTAGATGTTGGGATGGGTCAATTCAAAGCCTTGAAACTTGTCCTGAGAGGTATCTGATCTGATTATCCCCCCAGCTCTCCTTGTGTTCATGCCCTCGGGGCCTGCTCACTAGCTACCCCTGCTCCAGACCCCATCCCTACTCTGCAACCAGGGCCAGCTCTACTGGCTGCCCAGGCAAGGTAGGTATTGCAGCTGGTGAGGGATATGGCTACTTCTCCTACTCTCATGACCCTGAAGCCAGGTCTTGCACCTGCCATAGAAGGCAAAGGATGAGGCAGGGGAGCAGGATATCTCTCCCTCATCTGTGCCACCACCCAGCAGACAAGAGGCAGGGCCACCTCTCCTGCTCTGATGAACCCATTGGGATTAGTTCTCCTGACCCTACCATGGCGAGGGCAAAAGGGTGGGATCTCTCCCTAGCTGATATCATCAAACAACAGATAAGAGGCTGAGTGGACTCTACCATGCTCAGGCCCTTGAGGGGCCAGCTGACTCACAACTCCTATATCAAGGGCTAGCTCTACTCTGCTGCTCAGGTGAAGTACAGGGTTTGCTCTCATGAGTGCTGCACCAGGTGAGAGGTAGGGACACCTCTCCTGCTCTGATGACCTCAGGACCAGCTCTCCTGCCTGCCATACGTGGCATGGTGTAGGGGGTGGGACATCTCTTCCTCACTCATGTTAATGCACCGTATACACGTGGTGGGGTAGCTCTCCCATGCTCACACTCTCTGGACCAGCTCACCCATTCACCCACCACCAGGGAAAGCTCTACTGTGCTGTGTGGCATGCATTTTTAATGAAAGATCTGAGTCAGAGAAACAAACCTGAAGCTCTTCGTAATAACAGGTGGGAAGGTGAGAATTCAGACAATGGTAGTAACAAGGCAGATACACAGGAAAAATATGTGCAATTAATATTTTAAGGGATAAATAACAGGATGGCACAACTTAATGTTTTCAACTTTTCAATAAGAAGGCAGAAGTATTGACTTTGCATTTTTAAGAAATATTCTGCTTCTTAAAAAATGCTATGCTCTTAAAGAATATCAAGCTAGCTTTCTCTTTATTCATATTGTTTGAAATGAATGTCATTTATTTCAAATCCTCATTATCACTTACATCCACCTTAATCCATTTATAACTCTCATGGAAAACAGAACAGACTCACAGGCTTCCTTTCCCTGCAGTTGGCTGCCAACATTCGTGCTCATGACTCATATAATTCCTCATTGTCACCACTTTACATCAGCCATGTACTGTTAAAGACTTAATCATCATGTGGCATTAATCCACCTAGCATCAGATGTTCACAGACTTCTGAAACCAGAATATATAGTTTATATTCACTTTAGAGATGAGGAGCTGAGCCTGGAATATTAAGGGACTGAGCTTGTATAACAGCCTGTTAGTTTTGAGTCTTCTGAGTTTTATTCTAGTCTGCTTTTCACTAATTACGTAGTAGTCCCTTATCCCAGATTTCTATTTTCCAGAATATGATTAAAATTTTCTTAGATAAATACTTAGTACCTGTGCTCCTTGCATTCTTATGCTGTTTGAACCCTGAGAGCCGCCTTGCCCTTGCCCTTGAGAGCTGCTTCCTCTAGGAACAATTTCAATTCATTGCATACTTCTATTTGAGTTCTTGTTTGGTCCGCAGGATATCTATATTTATTCATATGCCTCCTCTATTAATATGATAACCTTTTCATTTTAAATGTTGGAGCTCTTCTCCTTACCCCTCTTTTTTTTTCTTTTATCTTTCTTCTCCCTTGATCTCAATTCGGTGGTTTATCTCCAAGAATATAGACCTAATACACAAAGAGAAACCACAAAACTGTGCTGAGATAAAGCTCCAGATATCTGGGCTACTGATTCTTCATAATGTCATTCCATTCCTTCCTGATCTTATTTCTTCTTTGAGTTTGTATTCTTGGTTTTCTATATTTTATTGAAGTATGGTGTGTGTGTGTGTGTGTGTGTGTGTGTGTGTGTGTGTGTGTATGTGTGTGTGTGTGTATCTATATACATGTTTAAAGCCCAGCGTACTTCTTCACTGAGATTCACTGTACTTCTGTATGAAGAATGTATGATTGATTGAGAATCAATGTGGGACTACCAAAGATGCCATTCAGCAAATAAAACAATTGCTTAGCCTTAGAAGGTTTTAAATTTTTTAATTTAGAAAAAATATTTTCCCCTTTGGAAGAGCTAGGGCTCTATTCCTCAACTATATTCCTCAATCCTCTGGAAGGTTTTTTAACAGAAAGTCAATAAAGTACCATGTAACATGATTATACGTAAAGAGAAAAACAAAGGGCTAAGTGCTGAACTATTCCTCAGAAAGGATTCACAGAGAAAGTATTTAGGGAGCAGCTAGAGAACCAACCAAAGGGAGAGTTTTAAAGGACAGGATGGTAGATAATAGCATTTATTGTGGCAAAAATTTCAGGGGGAAAGGAGAAAAGAAAAGCTTGCAAGGTTTCATTAACATTCCTGGAAATTAGAAATATTCTTTGTTTTGTTTTCTTTTGTTTGTTGGTTGAAGTGTCTTTAGAGATTTCTCTGGTTTCAGAATTCTAACCATACCTTGGCTTTTGAATACTTTAAAAAGTACAATAGGTCCAGTAAATCTTATAGTGCTGTAATTAGACTAAAACAGGAAACGTGTTTTACTTAGAACTTTCAAGTATTTTTTTTATAGTTGCAACTATAATTTTTGAGACATGGTCTCATTAAGTAGCCCAGGCAGGCCTCAGGCCTGTGTGATTCTCCTGTCTCAACCTCCTAATTGCTAAAATTATATCATTCACAGATGCTAATTCTGTTTAAAAAATATATATATAAACATTATCCAGAGAAAAGGAAAAACAGTAAAATTATTGAGAAAAGACAATAGGCTGTAGTTATTAGCAGAAATAGAAATCATATCAAATTTTTATCATTGTAAAGTATATAATAAATTTATAATTTTAAACCTTTTAAAATTATTATTATTTATTTTTTACATACATTACATGCTGACCACAGTTTTTTCCACTTATTCACTCATTTATTCATTCATTGTATGCATGTGCACACATCTGCCATGGTGCATATGTGGAGGTGAGAGGACAACTTGTGGGAGTTGGTTCTTTCCTTCTACCACATGAGTTCTGATATTGAATTTAGATTGTCAGGATTGTTGGTAAAGGCCTTTAATGGTTGAGCTATTTTACTGGTGCTAATTTGAAATCTGTTCAAACGTACCTTTCAATGGTATTAAGTATATTCATCTATCTTATTGCATGACCATTGTCATGACACTCCCAAAACATTTGTATTACTCCATTGAAACTCTGTACCAATTAAACAATTCCCCATTGTTTCTTCTCTCTGCTCCAGGTAAAGACCATTCTACTTTTGTTGTAGATGAGTTTTGACTACTTTTCCTTCTGGAATATCATAATATCTTTTTCTGTATCTGGTTTATTTTACTTAGCATGTTTTCAGAGTTCATTTATGTTATAACATGTATCAGAATTACATTTCATTTTGAAGCTAAATAACAGCCCCTTTGTATGAATATGTAAATGTTCATTTATTCAGTCATCTGAAATAGACATTTTATTTGGTTATTACAATTTATCTATTTATTTATTAATTTATTTTTTCTTTGATCATACTGACTTTTATTTATTCATTCATTTATTTTTTTCATTGATCATACAAGACTCTATAATTCTAGTCTTCCCTAGATAGTTAGTGGTAAAGTTGATGTTTAATCTCAAGCACTTCGATTTAACTCTACTTCAGCAACTAAACAAAAGCAATTCTTTTGTCCTGATAATTATCATTGAAGATTACTTGAATTAAAATGAAATACAGGTACACAAAATATATTTTGAAGTTTCTTAGTGACTAAGATATAAAAGAATATCTGGAAAGTTTGCAGTGAGAAAGGATCACTGAGTTAATTTGATTCTCTCTAAGCAGAGCAAAACTAAAGAATGACTTCCACATTTGCAGAGGGTGGCAATGTGTTTCACAGATGATCTGAGGTCAGAGACATTGGGATTAATCCTGGAGAGGATGTCATGCTGTCACTTACTACTATATTCTGTAATTAATAATTTTAAGATTTCACCTAAGCAAGGCTTTATTGTTTCCCCATGCAGATACTTTGGTGTCTGCCTTATCCTGGAGAGTATAAAGGTTTGCAGTTAAAGAAGCGCACAGGCCCCAACTGTTGAGAGGTGATGTATGGTGATAAGAATTGATGAGCGAGCACTGTAACAGAGCACAGGGTCCCTGGGTCAGAGCATTGATCCCTAACAGAAAAGCTGAGAAAGACAAGCTAGTAGAAAGAGAATTGGGTTAAAACTCAGTGGCCTGTGGCTCAAGTGGAAATGATTAAAAATGTAATAAATAAAAGTAAAAACCAAACAAGAAACTTAGATAAAATTTGAATAATATGATACACAAAGGGTCAGTGTTTTCACTATATAAAACATCATTTTCAGCATATAATATTTAAATTCAAATCATTTAGTCGGGGATTCAGAAGGGGAAGTTTTTTAAAAAAATTTATTTATTTATTGCTTCAGGTTACATCTCCATCATAGTGTCCTCTTTCCACCCCTCCCAGTCCTGCCCTCCCACCCTCTACCCCCTAACCCTTCTATCCCACTCCTCTGGAGTGTAGTGTCCCTACATAACAGTCCCCAAAGGGGAAGTTTTAAAAATCACATTATGGGTAGTCTTATTAATGAAGAAATAAACAACTCTCCACAAAACTACTGACAGCATCAGCAATAGAAGAAATTCTAAATTAGTATAAAATAAAAGTGTGTGTGTGTGTGTGTGTGTGTGTGTGTGTGTGTGTGTGTGTGTGCATGAAGGAATGGGTGTATGTGTATCTGCATGTGTGTATGTATTTGTGTTTGTGTGTGTGTGTGTGTGTGTGTGTGTGTGTGTGTGTGTGTATGTATGCACACAGGAATGAGACTATGTGTATGTTCATGTGTTGGATGCGCAGGTCATTCCTAGATGTCAGTCCTCAGGCTCTGTCAGATGAGTGAGTAGGTGAGAGAAAGATAGGACTCTGTATCTCTGGAGACCAGCAATAAGGTAGGCCCCTGGGGGGATATGGGGATGACTATCTGAGATGCATAGCAGCAGGGGATATGGACACTGAAGAAGCTTCCTTGGGATCACCAACCAACCTACAAAAACTTCAACCCAAAAGTTAACCAAATGTCCAACTAATGATGGACCCAACCTGAGACCTACCCCAAGGAGAGAACCAACGCCTATCACTACTAAGATACTCTGCCATACTTACAGGCAGGAATATAGCACAACTGCCCTCTGAGAAACTCCATGTGGCCAAGGATCCAAACATAGGATGAGACTCACTACCAAACATTAGGAGGAGTGCTGCGTGTCTGGTGGAAGAATGGGGAGAAGGATAGAAAGACCTGGAGGGGACACGGACTCCACAAAAAAGACCAACAGAAACAACTGTGAGTCCCATGGGGACTCACAGAGACTGAAGCACCAATCAGAAAGCATGCATGAACTGGACCTAGGCCCCCAACACATATGTAACTGTTGGACAACTTGGTCATCATGTGGGTCCCCTAGCAGGTAGAGTGGGGGCTGTTTCTGTCATGGACTCTGAAGCCTGCTTTTTGACCATTTCCCCCTAATGGAGCTGAGGTGCATGGCCTCAATGAAAGACAATGTTCTCAGTCCTGATATGACTAGATATGCTGGGTGGGAGGGTATGGGGAGTTCCCTTTTTCTGAGGAGAAGGGGAGAGGGTTGAAGGAAGGGGCTGGGGGGGGCAGGACCCAGAGGAAGGGAGGAAATGGGCTATGATCAGGATGTAAAATGAATAAATACAATTAATAAACTTAAAAATTAAGCCAGTGGAGACCATTCCTAATGGGAAAAACTTGGCAATAAAAAAACAGTTAAAGCAAATAGCTTAAGAAGTTGTTCACAGAGAAATGTATGGAGATAAAAAAAAAAAAGACACACTGAGTTTTAAAACTTAGTAATAAAAAGCTTTAAAAGATTTTTTTATTTTTATATTGAGACATGTCAGCTCCTGACAGGACCTCCTATTCTACTCCAAGTAGAGGATGATCATCCAATACTCTCCATTTGTAGATGACTGCATTAGTGGCAAGCCTGTCACTGGGCGAGAAAAGTAAGTTGACAGCCTAGCTCTGCCAAGACAGGTTAAGCAAGTCCTTCATAGTTCCTGCTTTACAATTAATGTCTGTCAGAGATACTGGGCTAAGAGGCTGAAGATAGATGCTCTAATGTATGGAGAGAAATTGGGGACTGTCCAGGAAGCCAGTTGTCAGTCATTTATTAGTTTTGGATGCTGCTGGCTCTGCACTTCCTGTTTATTGAGATATATTTAACATTCTCAGATCTCTGATGTGGTTGAAGACTAGAGAATTATAGCCTCACAGTTAAATTTTAAGTTGTTTTGGAATTAAAAGGATTGGTCTAGGTCTAAGAAGATGTTTTTTAAGTTGGTAATGCAAGTTAGGATGGAAACTGAGTTAGGTATAGAACTTTAAACTCAAGGAGATAAATAGATAACAGACTATTAATGTCAGTTGTCAAATATGTATGGACTGGACATTGGGAAAGTATGTTATACCTTATAATTTTCACAATTATGGCCTAATTATTAAAAAATATGAGTTCTGGGAGAAGGGGGTGAGAGTAGTAGGGTGGGACTGGGAGGTGTGGAGGGAGGGGACTGTGATAGAGATGTAACTTGATATAATAAATAAACATTAAAAAGATGATGATTATATTTTAAAATGTTTGTGGTCATCATTAAGAAAACATGAGGTATACTGCCAGAAAACAAAAGCGTTCTACTATTCATAGGCACAAACTTCTTGAAAATTAACAAAATTAAAATGGAACAGCTAACTGCAGTCATTCATAACTCCCTTCTATATTAAAAAAAACCCTATAGCTACATAGGCGCTAATATATAAGGGAGATAAAATATGTTTAAGTCACTTTTAAATAGAGGTGTTCTATGTCAAAGTAAAACAAGTCCCTCCACGGTTAACTATCAAATACATCCATGTGTTACATCAGCTTCTTGAAAAGCTAAAGTACCTTGAGTATTTGTCAGTTATCTGAAATACCAAGAAAATTATCAAGGCTTTAAATTTGATAGTGGATAGCCATAAATCACAAATGATCTTGTAACTAACTACTAATGAAATAGTAATACAAAATGTGTTTGGGAGTATTTTCTTTTTATGTTCCAAAATATATAGACATAAAAAGATATTCATAGTGTTATTTTTGATTTACTGTACACTAGAGAAAATAACAATTTTGCAAAATTGAGTGTACATATTATAAATATTGGTTTTGAATTCATGCTTAAAGGAAAAGATTTTATTACCATGAAGTCACAGTAATAAACACTTAAGCTTGTCTCTCTGGAAATACTATATAAGAAGCTAAATTGATAAATCAGTAGAGTGTTAGGAGTGAACATTTTGAATAGATTTTTTTTTCTAATTTCAGAAGCCTAGCTTCCCAAAACATGGCACTTATTTAGTAAGAACATTAGAACCAGATAGAAATGTAATAAATAACAGATTACAGAGTAACAAAAATAATCTCTATAAATTGTTTTTGTGGGGATGGGGTGTTGACATGTTCTGTTCTAGAGCTTGGCATGTAGTTTGGGTTATCTGGCCAGTGAGCCCCTGGATTTGCAAGCATGTGCTACTATACGCCTTCCTGACAAGCACTTTACCAACTGAGCTATCCCTTTAATCATGGTAAAAAAATATTAAAATAACAACTATGTTTATCAACTATAGGAGATTTCTGGTTTAGTCTTTGGGGTCTTTTATACATATGGAATCATATTATCCTCACATAAAGGTACTTTGATATCTTCCATTCATATGTGTATCCTCTTTACCTCCTTCACTTCTTTTATTGTTCTAGATAAGATTTCAAGTACTATGTTGAACAGGAAGGGGCAAGGTGAACATACATGTTTTGTTCCTGATTTTAGTGGAAATGCTGTGTATTTCTCTCTGTTTAGGATCTTGACTGTGAGGTTTCTGTATATTGCATTTAGATGTTGATATATGACCTATATATCCCTATACCCTCAGGACTTTTATCATAAAGGAATGTTATATTTTGTCAAAAGTTTTTTTAAAAAAATTCAATAGATGGTATTGACCCTTGTATATTGATGCAAAATTAAGATTGTATTGGGCTACATAGGTATTGATCTTTGTATATTGATACAAAATTAAGATTATATTTGGCCACATTGGTATTGATCTTTGTATATTGATACAAAATTAAGGGTAACGCTTTTTAAAGGTATTGTACCTAGTAATGCTTAAAAATGAAACGTGAAGTTTTAGCCTTTTGCTACCAACTGTCATAAACTGTTTAGGATAATTAAGAAATGCAAACTAATAGTCATGCAAGCCTGTCATTTTGTTAGGTACTATGACAGTCTATCACAGTTATTTTCTAAGCTAATCAGAAATCAAGTTGCTAAGAGACAAGCAACATTTGCTTATCTAAATATAAGAGATAGATAGGGCGTCTTCAAAAACCTCAAGAGATCTGCAGAATATGGCATTCAAAGATCTTTTCTTAACTTAAGATTTTTTGATAACGAGACATGTCAGCTCCTGACAGCACCCCCTATTCTACTCCAAGTAGAAGATGATCATTGAAGAATCTCTAGTGGCAGATGGTTGAATTAGTGGCAAGCCTATCTGCTGGCAAGAAAAACCCCTTGCTTCAACTGTAGACAGAATGCTGTCCAAAAAGACAAAACTTGGAAGCAGGTAAGTTGACAGCCTAGCTCTGCCAAGACAGGGTAGGCAAGTCCTTCATAATTCCTGCTCTGCAATCAATGTCTGTCAGAGAAACGGGGCCATACAGCTGAAGATTGATGCTGTAATGTATGGAGAGAAAATGGGAACTGTCCAGGCAGCCACTGGTAGGTCATTTTTTAGTTTTGGAAGCTGTGGGCCCTGCACTTCCTATATAATCAGATATACTTATCCCTCTCAGGTCTCTGTGGTGGTTGAAGAATAGATTCGTAGAGTCCCATAGTTATATTTGAGTTGTTTAGGAATCAAGAGGGTGTTCTGTATCTAAGAAGATGTTTTTAAAATTGTGAGGCAAGTTAGTATGAAAGCTGAGTTAGATATAGAACTTTAAACTCATGGAGATGTTTAGATAGTAGAATGTTAAAGTCAGGTGCCAAATACATATGGACTAGACACTGGGAATGTATGCTAAGCCCTATAACTCTCATAATTGTGGCCTAATTATTTCTGTTGTTTTATATTGTATTTATTGTTATAAGTGTAAGAACCATTTGTTGGACTGAAAGGGGAAGCTGTTAGGGGGGAAAAGATACACCTTAAACTTAAAAAAAGGGAAGAGGATGGGGGGTTGAGGGGGAAGAGGGTAGGAGGGTGGGACTGGAGGGGGAGTAGGGAGGGGATTGTGATTGAGATGTAACTTGAAGAAATAAAATATAAATTATAAAAAAATTACAAAAATTCAATAGAATGATAATGTGACTTATGTTTTTGAGTGTATTATATAGTGGATTGTATTTTTTATTTATACGTATTGAGTCATTTCTGCATCTCTTGAATAAAACTTACTCGATCATGAAGGATAATCTTTTTGAAATGTTCTTTAATTCAACTTGTAAGCACTTCATTGAGTTTTTCTATACGTGTTCGTCAGAGATACTACCTATACTGTCATTTTCTTGCTGGCTCTTTGTTTTTTATATTAGTGGTAATGCCTTGGTGAAAAGAACTTGGAAATGTCCTTTCTTTTTCCTTTTATGGAATATTTTTAGAACTATTGGTATTAAATCTTGTAGAAATCTCTAGAAAATGCTTCTAGTCCTAGGCCTTTTTTTTTTTGTTAGATTTTTAAATTATGGCTTCCAATTCACTGGGTGTTATAGGTCTATTTAAATTATTTACTTCATTTTGATTTAACTTAAGTCAGTCATATGTATCCTGAAATGCATGCATTTCTTTTAGGCTTTTCAGTTGGAATATAGATTTTAAATTTTGTTCTTATGATTTGCTGAATTTCCATAGTGTCTCTTCTAAAGTTTTCATTTTCATGTCTAATTTATAACTTTGTTTCTTCACATTTTTTGGTTAATTTGGTTAATTAGTAGGATTTGTCAATCTTATTAATACTTTCTAAGAACTAACTCTTTGTTTTTTTTATTCTTTGTATTATCTTTTTTTGTTTCTCCTTTGTTAATTTTACCCCTCATTTTGACTAACTTTCTCTACTATCTTTTGGATGTTATCTACTCTTGCTTTTCCATCATCTTCAGTACATTATTACTTTATTTATTTGAAATATATATTTCAAATAAATGAAGTATATTTTTCAAATATATATTTCAAATAAATATATTTTATATATAATACATACATAGACACACACACACACACACATATATATATAAATATAGACATTTACTGATATAAACTTTCCTCTTATGAATTCTTTCATTGAGTTCCAAACATTTTGGAATGCTGTGTTTTTATTTTAATTCAATTCTCAAATTTTATTATTTCTTTCTTGATTTCTTTCTCAATCTGATTAGAGTTCCAGTAGTGTGTTGCTTAGTTTCTGTGAGCTTGTGGACTCTCTGTGGCCTTTTTTTGCTGGTGATAACCACCATTATGCTATTGTGGTTACATAGAATGCAGCATGTTATTTCAGTTTTCCTATATTTGCTGAGAGTTCCTTTGTGTGCTAATATATGGTTTTGTAGTAAGTTCCATGAGCTGCTGAGAAAAATGTGTATTCTTTAGAGTTTGGTTGAGATATTCTGTAGATATATGTTAGATCTATTTGATTTATGATGTCACTTCAGATTTTCTGTGTTTGTTTTTTTTTTTTTACAGATGACTTGTTTATTGGCAAGAATAGAGTATTAAAAATTACCCATTCTGTCATTTCTTAGTTTTGGAAGCTGCTGGCTCTGCAATTCCTGTTTTTTCAGATATATTTTTCCTTCTCAGGTTTTTGATGTGGTTGAAGACTAGATAGTTATAGTCTCACATTTAAATTATAAGTTGTTTAGGAATTAAAAGGATGTTCTAGGTTTAAGAAGATTTTTTTTTTTGTTGGTAATGCAAGTTAGGATGGAAACTGGGTTAGGTATAGAACTTTAAACTCATGGAGATAGTTTTGAGTTGCCAAATAAGTATGGATTGGACATTGTATGTTATGCCTTTCAGTTTTTCATAATTGTGGACTAATTTTTCTGTATTGTACTTACTGTTTTAAGAAAAAAGAGCTTTTTATTGGACTGAAAGGCAGAACCATTGGAGGGGGGAAAGATACACCTTAACTTAAAAAAAAAAGCAGATAGAAGGGTGAGGGGGAAGAGGGTAGAAGGGTGGGACTGTGAGGTGGAGGAGAGAGGGACTGTGATTGAGATGTTACTTGAAAAATTAGTAAATGTTGAAAAAATTACCCACTATCACGATATTGATTTCCTTCTGTAGTTTTAGATCTAAGTGATTCTTGTGTGAAATTGGATGTTCTTGCCTTTGGTGCATATACATTTAAGATGTAATATTCTGATGGAATTTTCCTCTACTACAAATTCAGTATCCTTCCTATCTCTTCTGGCTAATTTTGGTAGAAATCCTGTTTTGTCAGGTATTAACATGTTTTATATGCTATATATTAACATGTTGTATCATATATAGCATGTAACATGTTATATCCTATGTAGCATACAAGTAACATCCTTGTTTCTTAGTTTTATTTTCTTGGAATACCTTTTGCTGCTATTTTACAATAGACATCAAGATGTTGTATTTTTCTTGATTGTAGGTTTTTTTTTTGACACAGTAAAAAAGGACTGATCATGTTTTTACATCCGGTTTGTTAATCTGTGTCTCTTTCTTGGTGAGTTGAGATCACTATAAAGAGTTATTATTGAATGATGTATGTTAATACATTCCATTTTGTTGTTTTTGTGCTGTTTTATTAAACATCTTTTGATTAAGTGTTTAGGAATTACTTATTTATTCCCTGTGCTTTTTTGGACCTCCTTTTGAACATTAGGATCTTTTATGAAACTTTCTCTTCAGACCTAAGTTTTTCTTCTAGTGTCCATCCAAGAGCTGGTTTAGTGTCTGTAAATCCCTAAATCTGTTTTTATCATGGAAAAGTCATTTCCTTTCTGTTTGAGTATGATTGATAGTTTTTGAGAGTATAATAGTCTGGACCAGAACTCTTGGTATTTCATATCTTGTAGAAAATCAGTTCAAGCTTTGGTTTTCATAGTCTCCACTGAGAAACCATCTGTTATTCTGATGTATCTGCCTTTATATGTGACTTTATCTTTCTGTTTTTTGCTGCTTTTGATATATTTTTTGTTATTACTTTTCTGTATGTTTAGTGTTTTTACTAAAAACATGGGGAGTTTCTATTTTTTATGTTTATTTATTACTTCAGGTTACATCTCCATCACAGTACCCTCTTTCAACCCCTCCCAGCCCCTCCCTCCCACTCTCTATCCCCTATCCCTTCCATCACACTCCTCCAGAGTGGAGTGTCCCTACATATCAGTCCCCTGTATGAGGGCCAAGAGCCTCCTCATACACTGGGGACCTACAAGGCAGCCCCAGTAGGGCAAACTGTCTCATTGACTGGTAGCTGAAGTCTATGTTCCTGTTCCCTTTGGTGCATTGGCTGTAGTATATATAGTAATCCTGTACTATGTGGCTAAAATCCAATTATAAGTGAATAGATGCCATGTGCATCCTTCTGAGTCTGGGTTAGCTCACTCAGGATGAGCTTCTCTAGTTCCATCCATTTGACTGCAATTGCATGATTTCATTGTTTCTGATAGCTGAGTAGTATTCCATTGTGTAGATGTACCACAGTTTTTTAATCCATTCCTCGGCTGAGGGACATCTGGGTTGTTTCCAGTTTCTAGCTATTACAAATAAGGCAGCTATGAACATAGATGAGGAGATGTCCTTGTGGTTTGGTGAAGAATTTGGATGTATACCTTCTACCTCAAGACCCAGCCATACCACTTTTGGGAGTTTCTCTTTCGGTTCTTCCTTTTGGTGCTGTGTATGTCTTTTTGTCCTTGATAGGCATCTCTTTCCTTAGATTTGGGAGCTTTTCCTGTATGATTTTGTTGAAAATGTTTTTTGTTTTTGACCTGGGTTCTCATTTTTCTGTTCCTGTATTTATAAGTTTGTTCTTTTTATAACATTCCTGTGTTTTGTTCTTGGTTTTTGGCCTTGAAATTTTCTTTAATTGAATGATCCAATTCCTATATCTTGATTTCAAGAGCTGTTATTTTTCTCTCCCACTTTGTTCAGTCTTATTGGTGGGGCTTTCCTTTGAAATTTTTTTTTGAATTCCTGAATTTTTCATTGAAAAGTTTATTTAATTTTGTCATTTAAAAAATAGAGTATGACTCTTTATTAAATTGTTTCCAAAACTTGAATTATTTTCATTATTTTTCAATAGTTTGTGTTTTTGTGAACTTTATGCTAGCATTCATTCATATCCTCTTTGTATTCTTTAATTATGTTTATTATTGCTATTTTATATTGTTGGTTGTGAGCCTAGTCTTTAATTACTCAGTTATCTCTCCAGCTCTATTGCTATTTTAAAATCATTATCTTGTGCATTATCTAAGTTAAATAGGTTTTGGAGGTTAGACCTAGTTATTTCTCTCTTTTTCTTTTCTCTATCCTTCCTTCTTTCCTATGTAGGGAGGAAAATACTTTAAAAATGGGAGATATATATATATATATATATATAATATAGGAATGTTAAAGAAAAAGGGGTAGATTTTTGAATATGCTCTTATATCTGTATATTGATACAAAATTAAGATTATATTTGGCTACATCAGTATTGATCTTGTAAATTGCTACAAAACTAAGGTTAAGTTTCTTCTCTCAAGGAACAATGCTTTAGGAGTATTAATCTTGACAAAAATTTATTGTTTTGGTTACTTATGAGGTTTATATTTTGGAGATGGGACCTAGCCACCAGGTGTTAGTAGCTGGTAGTGTTATTTGATAAGGGAATCTTGTCTCTTCTTTGTTGAGTGAGTAGATTTTCTGTTTTCTATTACCTGTACTTGGCAGATGGTAGACCAGCTGAATGAGGAAGTCTTGGTGAAATGAATATGTTGATGCTTAAATGTGTATCAGGAGTAGTCCTGGCATAGCCTGGTCTAGGTGAACTTTCTGATTCTATAAACACACCTGCTCTGGAGTTACAGATTTCACAGCCAATCTTCAGAGTCCGGGGAAGTTTCTCAGGGCTTCTTAGACAGAGCATGTAGATAGAATGATATCAGGAGTCTGGTGGTCCAGTCTGGCAGTGGAGCTCCTGACACATGGACACAAAGTTACCAGGTAGGTAAAAGTCATGGCTGGAGTAGGCCACATAAATCTGAGGTTCCTATATGGAATGGTGGAGAGGAAGGGCCAGACAGCAGACAAAGACACAGTTATAGGTTGTAGGAGAAGATAGAGTTTCCTGTGTGAGAGAGAAAAAAAAGAATGATAACCGATACTTAAAATTTTGTGCACATTTACACTTCTCTTATCTCTTCTCAGATCAGTGTGTAGCATTCGTGTTTCATATGCTTTGTCCCTAAGTCCACTTCTAACACCTTGCTTATGAAATCTCCCTTTGTACTACATCACGCACCATTTGGGTACCGAAAGATCTAAGATTGGCTCCACAGGATAAATTACCTGAAACTGAAATTTGAAGAGATGATGATAAAATGATACCATATAAGTATCAATTTGATTTTTGTATGAATATGGCAACTATATTATATATGCATATATATAATATTTAAGATATTTTAATTGCTATAGATATGTAAGAGACATGAGTGAACTTTTCACTCCAAATTTAGAGACTAAACAATGCATTAAGATGTTGAATCTAGCAATTTAATCCCTTATCCCTTAATAAAAGAGAATGTTTTGAATTTAATCACAAAATTTGGGAATATATTCTTCTGGATATGAAGTTAATATAATATAAAAAATAAGTATCATTGAGCACTTACACCCTGAATTCAGTTATTTTAAAGAATTAAGAAATATGGTTTTTCCCCCAGAAAGTTTATTATCCGAGTAGGCACATTTTCTATTTTTTTCAACAAACATTTATTGAATCCTACATATATAAATTAAATATACTTTCTTAGGAGAAAGTTATGACCTGAGCAAGATATAAAACATACACACGAGCATTATGAAATGAGTTTTTGAGTGATACATTTTTGTATTTGGAAATCACTTTCATAAAAATAAAGGTGTCACAGAGTAGATGCCAACAAGTAAGTTTTAAGAGATTAGGAATTTATGTTCAAGACAGGTGGGAAATTTTCATTTAGGAGACAAGACTTAAATTCATGTTTAAAAAGAAAAGAAGGGATAGCAGGGTTTGCTTAGCAATTAAGAAGGCTTACTGCTCTTGCAGAGGATCTGGATTTTGGATCCCAGCATCCACATCAGAAATGCTTATAAGTCTACCTCCAGGGAGTGTATGACATCCTCTGGCCTCCAGGTGCAGATGGTTGGAATCAGAGCTGGAAAATGCCAGACAAGTGCCTTACCCTTTAGTTGTACCTCTAGCCTTTTATTTTTTAAATATTACACATAAATTCATGTCAAAATTATTTTTCTAATTTACTCTATTTAGGAGAATTCCCTTCAGTTTAATCTTGGTTCCTTCCAATGACAGGAGTTTCCTCTTTTTTTATGGTTAAATATTTTCTGTTTTATCTATTTGTCTATATTAATACATATCACATGTGCATATCATTGTATTTTTTCTGTTTATACAACTATGGACACTTTAATTATTTCTGTATATAAACTACTGTCAATATTCGAGACAGTTGATTTCTTTCAAGCAGCAGTCCCTTTTTGTTTATTACTCACTTTATTTTCCAGCAACTTTTTGAGAACTTTTTTGAAAGGCATCATATCATTTATTACCTATGAAATGATATTATAGCCACTTAGGACTAAAAAAAAAAATTCTAGAATCTTAAAATATTTGTATTTGGATATTGATCATGAATGATTACCACCAGGGTTCAGATCACATAAGGTCCCATAAATCTTTTTTTTTAATTTTTTTTTTTTTTTTTGGTTTTTCGAGACAGGGTTTCTCTGTTTAACAGCTCTGGCTGTCCTGGACTCGCTTTGTAGACCAGGCTGGCCTCGAACTCGCAAAGATCCACCTGCCTCTGCCTCCCAAGTGCTGGGATTAAAGGCGTGCGCCACCACCGCCCGGCTATTTTAATTTATTTTTTATTTATTCAAGTAGCATCTCAATCACAATCCCCTCCCTACTCCCCCCTCTGCTCCCACCCTCCCACCTTCTTCCCCCTCAACTCCCCCATCTACTTCCTTTTTTTTTAAGTTTAAGGAATATCTTGCCCCCCCCCCAACAGCTCCCCGTTTCAGTCCAACAAATGGCTCTTTCTCTTATAACAACAAATACAATACAAAACAGCAGAAATAATTAGGCCATAATTGTGAGAATTATAAGGCTTAGCATACATTCCCAATGTCCAGTCCATACATATTTGGAAACTGATTTTAACATTTCAACCATCTCTGTGAATTTAAAGTTCTATATCCAACTCAACTTCCATCTTAACTTGCATCACAATTTTAAAAACATCTTCTTAGATCCAGAACACCCTCTTAATTCCTAAACAACATAAAATTTAACTATGAGACTCTAGCTATCTAGTCTTCAACTACCTCAGAGACCTGAGAGGGATAAATATATCTGGTTATACAGGAAGTGCAGGGCCAGCAGCTTCCAAAACTAAGAAATGACATACCAGTGGCTGCCTGGACAGTTCCCAATTTCTCTCCATACATTACAGCACCAATCTTCAGCCGTTTGGCCCCGTTTCTCTGACAGACATTGATTGTAGAGCAGAAATTATGAAGGTCTTGCCTATCCTGTCTTGGCAGAGCTAGGCTGTCAACTTACCTTCTTCCAAGTTTTGTCCTTTTTGGACAGCATGCTGTCTACGGTTGAAACAAGGGATTTTTCTTGCCAAGTGACAGGCTTGCCACTAATTCAACCATCTCCAATTGTACCGCTCATGATTGTTCTATTATTTATACACAGGATGTCTTCCCCAAATGTGCTTATGTTCCCCAAGATCAGATATTGTAGTGTTAATGCAGAAGCACCATAAAATTATCAAACATATTAAGTTTAGAAACTGTATCATGTTTTTCAAATATTTAGCACACTTTTGTTTTCATGCATACTTTATTTTTTAATTAATCTATTTTAATTGTAAATACTCCTTTTAAAAAGGCAATCTATTAGAAGTAACAGAAAACATTTTGGTAATATTTAAACTTTACTAGAGAAACATGGACACTTAAGAAAGTATTTTGTTAGAGGTTTATAGTCAGAATATAAATTTTTATGTCAGTTTTGTCTTAAAAAACAACACATTCACTATATTTGTTTACCTAATTAACTTAAAAATAAGGTTTAAAAACTTTAGTCCAAGTTTGATTGTAAAAGGTAACCATTAATTAACAAACATTGCAGAAGTTGTCTTTGAAAGGTATATTAACTTATTTCTGCCTGCCATTATTTTAGTTTAAAATTACTTCTGAAACTCATTGATATAGAGATAGATTATTTAAAACCACAATGTGTTAACTTTGAATTTTTTTTGTATCTTTGATCCTGTAGACAGTCATTATGATCTTATCTGAAATTTCAATAAACAATCTTGCTATCCTTTTATCTATACACAAAAGGATTAAATGTGAAACTGTAACTAAGTAAAAATATTTGTCTATGTGAATATGATATAGTAATCACATTTTTGTACTGCAAGTAATAGCAGTAAGATATTTGGAGCTCAGTAAAATGGAGACTGAAAAACATTATAAATTTAAAATACAGAGAAATTGAGACTTGCAAGGTCAGTCCAACAGAGAAAAGATTATTTTTCTTCTTACATTTTCATGGTTCTGAGGTTTTCTGTCCTGACAACAGAGGAAAATGAACTTTTAGTGCATTTGTATTAAGCATTTATTTTGAATATTATTTACAAATCAAAGCTTATTGCTGATGTTTCATTTATATTGCTTAGTTTGTTCTTGCATATTCAATATGTTTGTTAGGAAAAAGAGGGAGAAAAGTTGTTCTGGTTAGTTTTAATTTCATATTCTTTATTCTATATGCTTTGTTTTATTTTTGTTTTTCAGGAGATGACTTAGAAAAAAATCCTCCTGACTTTATCTTCAATTCAAAATCACACTAGTATCAACTGTTACTTATGGTTCTTGATAGGGTTCTACCTGCATGTTTATACCTATTTACTTCTAACATTTAAAGATTACTCCCATATTTTATTATTACAAATACTAATGCCATTTATGTACTTGCTCTTAATTTATTTTGATGTAATTTTTAGACCACTTTTATAAGGATGCCTTTCCAGTAGTTAAAATGTTTGTGGTCATCACCGCACCATTCGTAGGTAGGCTTAGGAAGAATCATTCTTTAAGTTCAACGCCATGTTTATAAGTACATTCTTCACCTGTGGAGGTTAAAGAGAGCAATAATTCAATGGTATGCTATTTTGTGATATTAGTTAGCTGGCAGAATGACATTTCCCTTGTTTCCCTGCTTGGCTTATCCTTGAATCTGCCTTTCGATGTACAACAAGAATGGCAGTTTTTTGCTGGTAGGAGTGCAAATTTATACAAATCACTATGGAAATCAGCCTGGAGATATCTTAGAAAACCGAGAATAGTTCTACCTCAAGACTCAGCCATACCACTCCTGGGCATACATCCAAAAGATTCTCCACCTAACGACAAGGGTATGGCTCAACTATGTTTATAGCACCTGTATTTGTAATAACTAGAAACTGTAAACAACCCAGATGCCCGTCAATCCAAAGAATGGATAAAATAAAACTGTGGTACATTTAAACAATAGGATATTACTCAGCTATCAGAAACAAGGAAATCGTGCAATTTGTAACCAAATGAATGGAACTAGAAAAGCTCATCCTGAGTGAGCTTACCCAGACCCAGAAAGACACTTATGGTATGTATTCACTTATAACTGGATGTTAGCCATATAGTACAGCATAACTATCTTACAACCCAGAGACCCAAAGGAATAGGAACATAGCATAATTGTCCTATGAGAAATTCCAACCAACAGCAGATCAAAACAGATTCTGAGACACATAGTCAAACATTAGGTGGAGCTCTGGGAGTCTTATATAAGAGAGGGAGGTGGACTAGAGACACCTGGAGGGGTCAAGATCAACATATGAAGGTCAACAGAATCAACCAACCTAGGCCCCTAGAGGCTTACAGAAACTGAAACACTAACCAAAAAAAGGGAAAAAAGCTTAGATTTGATCTAGACTCCCCTATACTAGTTTAGAGGATAGGCAACTTGGTCTTCATACAGATCCCTTAGTAAGTAGGGGTGGGGCGGATTCAGTCATGGACTTTGTTACCTGTTAGTGGGACACTTTACCCTAGTGGAACTGCCATTTCAGGTCCCAGAGCAAGAGGAATCTCTCAACCCTCATGTGACTGGTGAACTGAGGGGGGCTGGTATGTGAGGGGCCCCCCACAACAAAGGAGTAGGATAGGTGGGAGAGAGGGTAGAGGGTTGGAGGGTGGGACTGAGAGGGATGGAGGGAGGGGACTGCGATTGAGATGTAACTTGAATAAATAAATAAATAAATGATAAAAAAAGAATGACAGTATTGAAACAAGCAGCTAAGCATAGAAATGTATATTTTAGTGGTTTGTAAAGAGATGTATGCCTGTATTTGTGTGTGTTTGTGTGTGTCTGTGTGTCCATACCTCTGTGCCTCTGTGTAGGTGTGTGCCTCTGTGTGTTTTGTGTGGGTGTAGAAGCCAGAGGCTCATATCAGATGTCTGCTTCCATCATTATCCATTTTATTCTTAGAGTCTGTACTGAACCTGTTACCTGTTGTCTAAGCTGGTACCCAGCAAACACCTGGGATACTCCTCCTGTCTCTTCTTTCTAGTGCTGGGATTACAGCTGTGCATTTCCAAGTCTCCTTTTTACATGAATATTCACTAAGTCTTTTCTCCAGCCCTTGGCTTCAGTTTGTCACTAATTCCATACATATTCAAGTAGTCATAAAGTCCAGTGAACTATATTAAGTGCAGTGAGAGGGAATGAAACATAGATCACACATAGATCTTTGTCTTTACATCTTAATAAAAAATGACAGTTAAGATTAAAGTTAGAAAAAAGTGAAAATGTTTTAGAGAACTCAAGCAATTAAAATTGAGGTCTAAAAGGTTAAAAAAAGGGAGTAAGACCATAAACATTGGATCATGGACCAGTTCATGGAAGATGTGATTAACAAACTTTTGATGAATAGATATGACTTGACCCATGGTGATGATAGTGGAGAAAGAAAGGCATGTGTCACATAGCAAACAGTATTTTGGAAATATTTCTAGCTTTCCATCATGTGAGTTAAATATTTTATAGGTTCAATTCATCTAATTCTCAAGGGACATTACATTGGTTCTGTTGTTTTCATTTTACTGACAGAAAATAGCAGTTCACAAAGCTTGAGAATGTGTGAAATGTTAAAGGCATACTGTAGTAGAAACCAAGATCTAGATATAACAACAGGAGCAAAGGTAATGACCTTAAAATACAGAATTATTATTTATGAATAGCTTATATTGGGTGTATGCTCAGGATAAGGTAAGTGCAGCAATTACTAGGAATGACAAGTTTAATCAAAACCAGCCTTGGGGGCCATCACAAAGGGCAAAGCATTCACAAGGAGTTTTTGACCAGGAAATGAGATGGTGGTTTTAGACAGGTTGAAAATAAAGTTCTCTTAAAAACAACACAACACAAAACAAAACAAAACAAACAACCAAAAACAGGTTACTTGGCTTGGTAACTGGGCAGTGGATATTTAGACAATATTTATTCCATCATTCCTTTGCCAGGATTGTCAGGTAAATCCTACCAATGTGTTGATGAGTGAGAACCAAGGAATCACCACTGCTGTGGTAAAGGGAAGAGCCCAGCCTCCTTCCACTACATGATCGGTCCCTACCTTTAACTTATAAGTTTAAGTGGTACACTGTTTTTTCTCAATATTCGAGCCAAGAATAGTAATCATTTTTTATGTATATATGAGATTATGTGTTTATTGTTTTGCGTATTTGTTATTTACCTTACAAAGTCACCTCCTGAGGTATAGATAACAATATTATCCACAGCTAAAAAATGAAGAAACTGATAAGAAATTTGTCCCGGTTATTAATTGAGGAATTCAAGATTTACTTAATGTCTGTATGATTCTGAAGTCCACTATGGCATAAAAGTTCTGAAACAGACCTCATTTTTTTTTCTTTAGGATATGTCATTCCACTAGATTGGAATGCTGACATTGCCATCCTCAGATCTTGGAAACACCTTAATCGTATATTGTTTCTGATTTTCTCATGAGTTGACTTTTTCCCTTTTGCTTTTGATACTCTAACCAGGCAACTAGTCCTGAATGATGATAGCACACCCAAAACAGCAGTAACTCTATGCCAGGCACAGATTTGCCCATTTCACTTGCTTTAATTACATTTAAGTGTTTCAGCAACCCTACTAGGGTTATTTATTGTTTTATATAAGAAGAAACTGAGGCACAGAGAATGCATACAGATCTCAGGCTCAAACCTAGGATTTTAATTTACCAATTTGCCTCTGTAGCCTGAGCTTTTAACTGTGGGACTGTGAGTCTTTTTGATAAAGGGTAGGTTTTCAAGTAGTTTTTACTTTTAACAGTGAGTTTTTTCTTTAAAATAATATTTGCTTATGATCTTTGACCCTGTGTATCAAAATTAAGAAAAGGCAAATTTCTTTTCAGTTCTCCATAGTTATTAACTTAAATAGAGTTTTAGTACAGTAGCTGGGCTGTCTGGAAAATGATCCATGATAGTCATACTTTCTGTTTAAAAAGTGAGCTTATTAAGAACGTAGCAAAGCAAAAATGAAAGAGGAAGTGGCAGACAGCAGATAGATATACCATCAAACCAGGGCCTTACAACATTCTGCAGAAGTGATGAGTGGATCCTGCTAAAACAGTTAGTGGAGTTCCTGATTGCGAGTCTTGGTCAGTGGTCCTTCTTCCCACGGGTGAACATGTCCATGTTGCCACCACAGGAATTTTATAGTGTGCACCAACAACAGTAAGATCTGCTGGAAATGGTTTACTTAGTGCTGGTCTCAAGGATACAGAGTTATTAGTTAAAAATACTATTTAAAAAACACTGTTAGCTGTTAGAAGTGATCCTTTCTCCTTGTTATAGTGACCAGCCTGCCCCAAATCTCAGGACAAGGTATAAACATGCTCAAGTTTGAGACATGGGCCCCATCTCTGTTCCCAGTCCACTTTCAATAACTACAAGTAACATGACATTTTACCAGTGTAATTTAAATTATACTAGTTCTTTCTTATCTATGGTTTTATTTCTCATGTTTTAGCTATAGGTGATCCAAAAATATTAAATAAAAGATTCCAGAAATATGCCAGGCGCATGCCTTTTATCCTAGCACTTGGGAGGCAGAGGCAGGCAGATCTCTGTGAGTTCAAGGCCAGCCTGGTCTACAGAGCGAGTTCAGGACAGCCAGGGCTTGGTACACAGAGAAAACCCTGTCTCGAACCACCCCCCCCCAGAAAAAAATTGCAGAAATAGAGACCATTTTAATAAAAATTTATTATAGTTCTTATTGTAATTATATTATTTCTTATTGTTACTAGTTTCTTAATAGCCGTAATTTATGCTAAACTTTTTCAGAAGTATGTATGTATTAAAAAAGAGAACCAGCACACACATTCCTTATTACTAGTTGCAGCTTCAGGCATCCACTGAAAGCTTTGGGATAAGATTGTGTTTCAGTGATAATTAGACTACCTATCATAAAAATTTATTCCAAGGATCAGTTTTTAACAATAAAATAATTGAGATTTAAAACATTTTGTTCTTCTATCCATCACATGGAATGATGCTATGTAAAATAAATTTACACATAAAAACATTGTATATGTGCATGGCATTTTGGAACCTTATTTATTGCATTGTTCCTTATTAGAAGGTTTGTCTGACAGACATTTGAAAGGTTTCCTAAGGCTGTTTTCTCTCTGTTTCAACAAGTAAAGTAGCGTTCCTCTGGGTGAATGAGTCACTTTTTCTAGGTCATTGCTTTTATAAATGTCACAGAGGAAAAATAAAGACTAAGTATGCACCTCCCATTTCACTGGATTATAATCAGTCTACTTTGTTATTGTGTGGTAACTTTAATTCAAAAGGAAATTGTTTTGCATGACAATCCTGCGTTCATTCACTAAGGAGGACCAATTGTTATAATTTATCTGTCTTAAAATTTCATTGTTCATTGAACACTAATAAAATTAACTCTGTTTTGCTTAATGACTAATTTAAGCATGTCTTAAAGTAAGTAAACTTTTCTTTTAAAAAACATTTATATTAATTTTCTGCAGCTATTATTTTATATAAATTTTGTATAATAATACAGTTTCACAAAACAATAAAACAAAAGATATTTCTGTTGGAAAATACAATTTTGGAGATAAATTTGATTATTTTGTCTAAAAGTCTCCAAAATGTTCACGTTCTCTCCAGTACAGTTAAAAATAAGTTTTATCCTTTGACATGGTAAGTACATTTATGCTAAATTACTCTAGGGAAGAAGATATATGAAATAGTTTACAAGAGATGTTGATTGGATTGTTATTTACAATATTGAGATGATACAGTATCTCTTGTTGATTCAATACTATTAGACATTAAATGTTATAGTGTAGAAAATGCTGACTTGAGGAAATATTTATAATATATTTTAGTAGAGAAATGTTTAATGTAATTTTAAATAAGTATTAACTAAACACTTATTTAATTAAATCAACATTAATTAAAAAGTAAATATTAATCTATTAATATTTATTATAATAAATAAAATATAATAAATACTATATTAATGTTTCTATATACAAAATTTTTTATTGATTTTCTGTCTTTTTGATCTTTGGTTTTCCTGTCTGTGTAGATGTGAAGTACTTTTGAAACTGGTTAAAAAAAAAATCAGTCAAATGTAATGACAATATCCCCTATAAAATTGTGGCATTTTTTATTTTATTTATTGTTTAACCCACTACACAAATTAACTAAGGAAACTAGTAGAATGATGATGAAAATAGAAAAATTGGACTCTATTAAAAATCTTTAGTTAAAGAGACATGAGGTATTTTTGCAATTTGTTGCTGTAAGTGTATTGAAAAATTATCAATTTGTGTAAGAGACAGGTGAAGTGAATGTTTTTAGGAAAAAACACTTTATATGAACGGATATTTATGCTGTAGTCCACACATCTCATCAGGAAGGAGTGATTATTTATTATGATAATTAGCATTTTTAATAAGAATGGTTAGTTTCTTCATATTAGGTCTTTTTTTCTAGATTTTTTTATATATAGAATATATAGAAGTATATATAGTATTTATTGAAGAGTCATGAGATTAATTTTAAAACTACTAAGTTTGAATATTTATCATGAAACCAGAGCAGAGATATAAGTCAAGTATTAGAAAGCCTGAAATTTAAGAAATACTCTTTTTAATTTTTTTATGTTTATTTATTGCTTCAGGTTACATCTCCATCACATCCCTCTTTCAACCCCTCCCAGTCCTGCCCTCCCATTACATCCCTCTTTCAACCCCTCCCAGTCCCGCCCTCCTACCCTCTACCCCCATCCCACTCCTCCTTAGTGGAGTGTCCCTACATGTCAGTCCCCTACCCCAGTCCAACCAGTCACATGAGGGCCAAGAGCCTCCTCATACACTGGGGGCCTACAAGGCAGCACCACTAGGGCAAAGTGTCTCATTGACAGGTAACAAAGTCTATGTTCCTGTCAATGAGGTGCATTGGCTGTGGTATAGTTATCCTGTACTCTATGGCGAAAATCCCATTATGAGTGAATAGATGCCAGGGGCATCCTTCTGAGTCTGGGTTAACTCAGGATGTGCTTCTCTAGTTCCATCCATTTGGCTGCAAATTGCATGATTTCATTGTTTCTGATGGCTGAGAAGTATTCCATTGTGTAGAAATACCACAGGTTTTTTTTTTTTTAATCCATTCCTTGGTTGAGGGATCTCGGGGTTGTTTCCAGTTTCTAGCTATTACAAACAAGGCTGCCATGAACATGGATGAGGAAATGTCCTTGTAGTTTGGTGAGGAATCATTTGGATGTATACCCAGAAATGGTATGGCTGGGTCTTGAGTTAGAGCTATTCCAAGTTTTCTTTTTTTTTTTAAATAATTTATTTTTTATTTCTTCAAGTTACATCTCAATCACAATCCCCTCCCTACTCCCCCCTCCAGTCCCACCCTTCCACCCTCCTCCCCCTCAACCCCCCCATCCTCTTCCCTTCTTTTTTTTTTTTTTAGTTTAAGGTATTTATTTTCCCCCCAACAGCTCTCCCTTTCAGTCCAAATAATGGTTCTTTTTCTTATAACTATAAATACAATACAAAACAACAGAAATAAATAGGCCATGATTATAAGAGTTATATGGCTTAGCATATATTCCCAATGTCCAGTCCATATGTATTTGGCACCTGACTTTAACATTCTACTATCTAAACATCTCCATGAGTTTAAAGTTCTATATCTAACTCAGCTTTCATACAAACTTGCCTCATAATTTTAAAAATATCTTCTTAGATCCAGAACACCCTCTTGATTCCTAAACAACTCAAAATTTAACTATGAGACTCTAGTTATCTATTCTTCAACCACCTCAGAGACTGGAGAGGGATAAATATATCTGATTGTATAAGAAGTGCAGGGCCTGCAGCTTCCAAAACTAAAAAATGACATACCAGTGGCTGCCTGGACAGTTCCCATTTTCTCTCCATACATTACAGCATCAATCTTCAGCCATTTGGCCCCATTTCTCTGACAGACATTGGTTGTAGAGCAGGAATTATGAAGGACTTACCTACCCTGTCTTGGCAGAGCTAGGCTGTCGACTTATCTGCTTCCAAGTTTTGTCCTTTTTGGACAGAAGTCTGTCTACAGTTGAAGCAAGTGGTTTTTCTTGCCAAGAGAATGGCTTACCACCAATTCAATCATCTCCCACTGGAGATTCTTCGATGCTCATCTTCTATTTGGAGTAATATACGGGGTGCTGTCAGGAGCTGACATGTCTCGATATCAAAAAATCTTAAGTTAAGAAAACATCTTTGAATGCCATATTCTGCAGATCTCTTGAGGTTTTTGAAGATGCCCTATCTATCTCTTATATTTAGATAAGCAAATATTGCTTGTCTCTTAGCAACTTGATTTCTGAGTAGCTTAGAAAATAGCTGTGATAGACTGTCATAGTAACTAACAAAATGACACGTTTTCATGACTATTAGTTTCCGTCTCTTAATTATCCTAAACAGTTTATGTCAGTTGGTAGCGAGAGGTCAAAACTTGACATTTCATTTTTAAGTATTACTACGAACAATACCTTTAAGAAGCGTTACCCTTAATTTTGTATCAATATACAAAGATCAATACCAATGTGGCCAAATATAATCTTAATTTTGTATCAATATACAAAGATCAATACCGATGTAGCCCAATACAATCTTAATTTTACATTAATATACAAGGGTCAATACCATTGTGGCCAAATATAATCTTAATTTTGTATCAATATACAAAGATCAATACCGATGTAGCCCTATACAATCTTAATTTTGCATTAATATACAATGATCAATACCAATTTAGCCAAATATAATATTAATTTTGTATCAGTATACAAAGGTATAAGGCTATATTCAATAATCTGTCCTTTTT
>CAJQZJ010032097.1:13590609-13613073 GCA_907164525.1 Lophiomys imhausi
TTTCTCTGAATATCTCTGGCTGTCCTGGACTCGCTTTGTAGACCAGGCTGGCCTCGAACTCACAAAGATCTGCCTGCCTCTGCCTCCCAAGTGCTGGGATTAAAGGCGTGCGCCACCACCGCCCGGCAAGACATGACATTTTAACATGGTATTTTCAACAGGCATATTGGATACTTAATTAAACAGAGCATTGCTTATTTTTAAGGTACCAATAAGAAATGAACTCTCTCAGGATGTGATTTATGTAGTAGCAGCAGTGGGAGCTGGAAGGCTGTGTTTGCCTCTGGTTGGTGCAGAACTGCTCCAAGCAGTAAGCTGAATGTTTCAGACAGCATTAACAGCATCAGCAGACACCACTGTGTCAGCATTTCTTAATATGCAGTGTTGGTAACTGCACAGAGGGACGATGAGCAGTGCATGAGAGCAGATATTTTGATGATGGTTTAAATAGATCTTGATGGACAGATCTGGTATTTGATGTTTTCCTCACTAGTCCTGTAGATGCTGAGAGATCGAGATGGCTGAGCTTATTATTATTATTTTTTGTAAGACAAGAAATGTGATCTTTTAGGGGTTACTGGAAATAGAAAGGTCATGCAGCCTGGAACCTGTGAGCATTTTCAGTTTCTAACTCATGAGGTATGCTCTTGTGAATTGGGATAATATGATTAGTATGTGAGGTTGTTGCTTTGTCTAGATCTTAGTCAATTGGAATATGTTAATCAACATAATTGCTTATTAACTCATTTTCATTGGGATATTTGAACAGGTGATGCTTTTAATAATGAGTAAAATATGAATTAAGTGTTCGCATGTGTGTATGAATTTGTTTTTACTTTAGTATTTTTTGGGATAGAGATGAGGAGTAAAGAAAGATATATTTTGTGTTTAGACATAATGTTTATGGCTCTTTAGAATTTTTCTAGATTAATCTTTATTAGATCCAGACTGTGTATTTTAATTTAAATGATAAAAATAACATAAATGATTTGAACTGATAGTAATATGTGATCACCATCTGCCTATAGCTAGTTATGTATTGCAAAATGGTTATGATCTGAGATTTAATCACAGAAATTGGTGCTGTTAGTTCTGTAATCAGCCACAAAGAAGTGAAAGCTTAGTGAGTAAAAGCTTGTCTGTTCAGGCTAGAAGCGAAATCAGGAAGTCTTTACTTCATTCTGTGACATCTTTTAAATCATTTCTCAGATCAGCCATGCTCTTAGAACTTTTTTTTTATAATTTACTCTTTATTTCTTCAAGCTACATCTCAATCACAATCCTCTCTCTAGTCCCCCCTCCAGTCCCACCTTTCCACCCTCTTCCCCCTCTACCCCCCCCTTTTTTGTTTAAGGCATATCTTTTCCCCCCCAAGAGCTCCCCCTTTCAGTCCAACAAATGGTTCTTTCTCTTATAACAACAAATACAATACAAACAACAGAAATAAATAGGCCACAATCAATTATGGCTCTTAGAACTTTTAATATGAATCTCTGCTAAGGTATTAACCACATCTGAAAGCTGACTGCAAATTTGTTTTACATAAAGGAGGCTTGTGACTTCTAAGCATCTTGAAGTTTTTTTGACCCAGAGACTTTCATTTTCAAGCCAAAATGTTTTACTCCATTAAACTTGTTAACTAGAAATTGTAGAAAATCCTTAAAACAGGGTTTATATATTTGCTTTGTATTGAAATTGTTTGTTTCAGTATAAGTATATGTATATTCAATATAAATATATATTCAAAATATTATATATAATATATTTAACTTCTTAAGTTAAAATTCATTTAACTTTCCTTTAGTAGGCTCTCTCAGAATTGCATTCTTTTTTTAATATTTATTTATTACTTCAGGTTACATCTCCATCACGGTGTGCTCTTTCCACCCCTCCCCATCCCGCCATCCCACCCTCTACCCCCATCCCTTCCTACACAATAGAATTATGTGACTAACATTCAGATTTTTAAAGAACTATATTTTATTTATTTTTAATGTTACACACTTCTGAGTCAGTTGTAAAGAACTATTAAATATATTAAATTTGTTATCAAAAGAAGATGAATGCTAAAACATTTCTCAAGAGGACAGTATTGAATTCACATTTCTGTAGTGTGGCTATAATTTATTTAATTACTCATCAGAGTAAAAAACGTAGTATTAAAAATGAATACATTGGACAAAGCCTGAAACAGTGAATAAATTCAGTTAGGGGCTGTTTTCTTTTTTTTTTAATTAAAAACACATTGAAAACAAACATTCTTCCTACTGACATTGGATATAATTTATATGTTATTCTGGCTACTTAGCAGCTTACATTCTTATTAGTTGGGAAGATTGCCATATTCTTAGCTTGATTAATTTTGGAAGAATTGAATATACCTTTTAGTGGCTACAAAACCTGTTTAATCTGTTAGAATTTATTTCCAGTATTTGCCTGTATTAGTCACTAGGAGTACATTCTGTTTCTTGGCATGGCTTCAGGATTCCTCAAGGCCTTGGTTTCACAGCATTTTTGCTAAATTTTCACTGTATTTATGACCTTTCAGAAGAACCAAACCATAAAGTATTTGGTTATGCTCTTTAGTAATGCTTAAATATCACTAATTTTGTTATTTGAAAAAAGTCTTAGAATTGTCATTCCTTTTACAAATCAGGAAAATGTCTCTGTTACTGTGTCAAAATACATTGCAATAAAAGTAAAAACTAGTCAGAATGCTGCAAACATTTAAAAGGAATGCCAACCATTCTTCCTGTTTAGCAAGCTAGTTTTGAACTTTGAACAGGAAGGTTCACTGTGAATCTTTTTAGGAACAAGAGCTCATCTTTTTACAAAGGTTACCTGTTTCTGTGCTATTTTACACTGCATATCATACATCTTAAGTAAAGACTCTAAAGATAACCTGTTCATAAGTAAATGTTTGGGTAAATCTTTAATTCAGAGAATATTATGAGAAAGCTGATCATCTGTAAGATATTGTATTTATCAGAAAAGAACAAACCATTTATTGCTTTCAAGGCATGTATGAGAAAATGCATACACATTAATGCAGATATTTTGGGTTGACTCTTCAAAAGTGTTTTTTTTTTTGCAATTAATTTTAACAACCTATAAACTTGTAAATTCTAGTATGAGTCACATATTACTGTTCTTTTCTGCTATGTACATTTCAAAAATTAGAAAAATCAAAGAAAGACTTAGAATTAGATTAATAATTGCAGAGTGCAATTTTATTGATATACAAGAAGACTGAGAATCCAAGGCCAGGAAGACCCGAAGCTATCCAGAAAGACTGTCTCAAAAAGTAGTTCTGTATTTATAAGCCAACATAAACTTGTTTTAAGAGTGAGTTCAACCCAGTCCCTGGCAGGCAGCTGAGTTAGGAACCTAGAGGCTCATCTTTAAAGTAAAGATGTAGCTGTAATTCCAGGTGAGGGATGATGAGTAATTTAGAAGGTATGTGTGTTATGGAAGAGAGTTTTTAATCTAAGAGTTAAACATTTGAAATAAAGAGCAGAAAGTATGGGAGAATCTGACTGTAACTGGACAATTTGACCAAAAAAATATATCTGAGTGTACACATCAGACTGAAAATTCTAAGAGTTTTACATTTTTGAGAAAGGCTCTTCTTGTGTAGTGCTAACTTCAGACTTCCTGTATAGGCAAATTAACTGATAACTTGTCACTCTTTTGACTCGGCCTCCCAGCTGCTGGGATCACAATTGTCTACTACTTCACTTGCCTGAAATACTGAGATCTAATGAAAAGTGTTGGAGAATTGGTCATCTCAGACTCTGAGTAAGGGAACTGGGAGAAGCAGGTGTTAGCTTCTGGCTGGTGGACAGTAGATCTTACTCTGTTCTGTTTTATATCAACGTGCCCGCTGAAAATAGCAGAGAGGTGGGTAGAACAGATACAAATACCCTATTTTCCGTTCCCAAACTGGGCATTTTGCCCAGTGGTGCCTCCAAATTTCTTGATATCTTGTATTAAAACCTCAATTAAAGCAATACAGGGCTGAGTTACAAATTGGTTCTGGTTTGTAATAGCTGGGCTAATGTAAGAGGCTGTATATATTGTGATTAAGAATCTCATAACCCAAAGTCTCTTGGTTTAAACTTAGGTATACTATAAACCAGCTGTGTGATCTTCAGTCTTCCTTTGTAACCAAGGGATTGTGATCCTCAAAGTATTGTGAATATTAAATGAGTTAATGTACATACTGCACTTCAAATAGTTTGTGGTATGTAGTATGAAAATTATTAATACTATTTGGTAGTTGACAAGTTGATTTTGTTTATTTATATTACTAGTATATTTTCATTATACATGATAGTGGGTTTCAGCATCGCATTTTTATGCATGCGTTTCATGAATAGAGTTAGTCTATATGTTTGCTGACAGACGAATTGATGAGAAAGATATGGTATGTTTAAACAGTGATTTACTCAGTCATAAAAAATGAAATCAGGTCATTTGAAAGAAAATGGGCAGAGCTAGAGATAATCATGTTATGTGAAATAAGCCAGACTGAGGGATAAAATGTTGAATGCTTTTTCTTGTGAATCTCGATTTGAATAGTTATATGTATATGTAGACGTGGAGGAGGTGCTCTACAGAGAGGAAATGCACAGTAAACAGTAGCAGGCAGAAAGAATATGATGTACTTGAGCAATGCATAATATTTCAGCTCAGCTTTAGATTATTGGAGTAAATCAAACCATCACAGGAGAGGTTTCTTAGATAAATAGTGCATACAGTCTTGAGCATTACATTATAATTTTCAAACCAAGAACAAATTATTTTCTCCTGATCTCCACATTTCTGGGGAAAAATAAAATAAAGAACAGAAGAGCAGCTCCTGAATTTTGAAATCATTTTAAGAACTCTAGCTCTTTTGAGACTTTGGGAATGAAAATTAAATTCCTGGGTAGATTTAGTGGTTAGTTGACACTGTAGGGGGTAGAAGCAAAATGAAAGATTTTAATAAAATTCTTTATCAAAATTGCATGAGTGCATTACCCAGTCTCCCCACAAGCACTCAGAAGTTCCAGATTTCATATCCTAAGAGACCTCCTGCTTGTCCCCAGTGTAACTCTGTTTTATTGGTAGGTAATCTGATTTAGCCGTGGCTTTGTTTTTGACATTTCCTAACCAAGGACAATCTAGTGGGATCATTTAATACAGTGAATACTCATGTCACTATGGTAAACATTTGGATAAAAAGAAGTTTATTTTAGAGAAATTTTGTATAGTAATTTCTATTCTAATCATGGAATCCACTGGATATTTTAGCTTGTTTTTTTAACACTTAGAAATGATAAAGTAATCCATTTAATATTTTAATATTACCCCTAAGCTACATTCACACATCAGAGGCTTTCGGGTTCTTTGTGCATGACAGCTGGGATGTAACTTTGGTATTAGGCCTAAGAAAGTGTCATCTGTATTGAAAAGATAAAATCTAATACTCTTTTCAAATATAGCTTCTATTCCAAGTATGTCAGAAGTAAAATTTTGTGGGGTTGGGAAGATGGCTCCATTAGTAAACTGCTTGAGTACCAGCATGAGAATCCAAATTTGATCTCCAGAAGCCACAGAAAAAGGTCAAGTATGCTTACAATATTACCATGAAGCGAAACCAGAAACAGGTGAACTTTTAACTTTATTTATAGAAGAATAGCAAACATATCCAAGACATTTTTTAAAAAAATCTTGTTTTTTAAAGTTTGTGATTTAATATTGTTATTCATATTCCTTGTGATTTAATATTTCTTGAGAAAGAGACAAGGTAAGGACTAGACATGATAGAGATCTAGCACATTTTCAATACTTCAGTTAGGATCATAGAATTATTTCTGGAAGAAAGTTCATGCTTTGAGTTGCTATTCAGACATTTTCCCCCACATATCACAAATGACTACACCTAATGGATGAAAATTAATTAACACTAACAATTTTACTATAACTTTTACTATATAATTATTTAAAATAATATATATTTACTATATAAATTTTACTGTAATTGCTACTCAGAGTTCAAATTTTATTTTCCTTCTTAAGAAGCAGGTAAAAGACATTTAGAGATATAGGACTCCTTTACTTCACGTCTTTAAAAACAGTATAAGAACATCAGTGGGAAAACAAATTTAAAAATTGGATACTTCGTCAAACTCCTGCTTTTAAAAAGTGGTAGACAGGATCCAGTGAAGAATATTATAAAATGTACTGTATATAATTATGTATACATTATTCGATCTACGCATCCTTTATATTCAACTTCAATTAAAGGTTTGTTTCCTGTTCGTGGAACTCTTCATCCCTGTTGGTCTGCCTCATCTGGCCTCAGTGGAAGAGGATGCTCTTAGCCCTGTTACAACTTGATGAACAGGGTGGGTTGATGGGAGGAGCTCTCCTCATCTGAGGAGAAGGAGTGGAGGGAGAGGAGGAAGACAATGGGAGGATGGGAGTGGATGGGGAGGAGGGAGGAGGCTGTGATCAGGATGTGACTTGGGTAATTATACTAATTAATAACAAAGGTTATATGAATATATTGAGATATCTGGACATTGTAGAGCAAGGCAGCAGTGCAAGCACAGTGGTAAACTGCTGAGTTCCCAGATCTGGACTTGCTGAATTTCCATTTTACTGACTTTTTGTTTTTATCTTGGAAAAATTATTTAATGTTCTTTTCCTCAGTAGTATCATCTGTTAAATTAGGATACTACTATGGAGACCTCTACACATGGTATTGAGAATCAAATGACTTACTCCTTGAAAAACTGTTGAAACTGACTAAGGTGCTTAATAAGGTGCCTAGATTGACTAATATTCATTACATTCATTATTCCTACCGAATTTGGTAAAGTTATGATATATATTTATGTATTTATTTAAAGTTGATTTAAATCATCATCACATGAGTTCTTCTTTATGCAAAGTATGGCACAAGAGAAACTAAGCAGTTTAGCAGAGATTAAAATTGCCATAATCTAGGAAGCCTATCTCCAGAGATGCTGCTGTCAGTCACAGTTGCAGGTTATGTACATCCAAATGCATTGGGTGGCATAGGTCGAGGAAGTCTGGAATAGTCATGGAAGACTGTGGAAATAGTCTGACAGTGTGTCTTAGCTTTCAGCATATTCCTTTTTTCTGATTTCCTTTCCACTAGAAGTAATACATGTAAAATCATCAACTCTGGTACTGCAAAGGCTGCTCTGTAGGATGGGGGTGCTGCTTGCTATTACAGTCTTTCTGCTTCATATTGCCTAATTAGAGAAACCTATTGTTTGAAAAACACAAACCAAACATGAACATGTGTAGCTGAGTGTTCCTGGGAAAGCTCAGTAGCTCCAGTGTCTCAGAATACTCATCTGTTTAGAAGTATATTGAGATTATATATGCTCTGTATTACAGAACAATGTGCATGGACAGTTGCTAGGCTTACAATAAAGCATGGTTAATATTACTGCAGTTATATCCCATAGTGAGAAGACTCAGAGAACTAAGAAACTCAGAATATTGACTCAGAATCTTTCAATGGTTTGATTTAGATAGCAACTAGAAAGCTAGACATTAGTTCTAGTCCTGCTTCTGGCTTAGCTGTCTTTTAACCCCACAGAAACAAAAAGAAAATGGTAAGTGCTCTGATCTGCTAAGGAAACAGACCTGTAGTCTGGCAATAGCAAATGCTTAGAACAATCCAATATATAACTAACCATTCTGAAAAACAAAAACAAAAAAAAGAACACAACTATTGTACCTCCAAGAATCAAGAGTCAGTCACAGCTCTTGGTCCTCTTTTTAGTAACTTCTTTACTTCTTCAACCAGATATATCTCCCTTTCTGATTAGAAAAAAAAGTTTGCTTTTTTTTCTTTATAGAGAGTTAAAGAGTTTAATTGGATTAGATGACCCAGGTATACTTGAGGACAGAAAGCACTATATAAAAAAGAAGTGGTGGAATTTTGCACCCACATTCACCCCTTCATGCTTGGATTTTGTCTGGCTAAAGCTTACACAGGGTTTGTATATTCTGCCCATGCATGTATGTTATGCAGGGTTTGTAGAACTTGCATGGACTGGTCCCAGTCCCACTATTATGAAGCTGATGGACTTGTTTAGTCCTCAAGTGGATCCCCTAACAATTGAAGCGGAGACTATCTCTGACTTGGATGTGGTTACCTCCCCCTGGACCCCATTTTCCTAGCAGACCTGCCTTGTCTTCCTCAGTGGAAAAAGAGGCACTTAGTCCAGATGGAACTTGATATGCCAGAGTGGGTGGGTACTGAGTGTGTAGGGGAGTATAGGAAAAGTGGGTGGGAGAGTGGGACTCAGAGAAGAGGAAGGGGGCTTGTGATTGGAATGTGAAATAAACAATAAAATTTTAAAAAGTATAATATCAAGAATAGATGTTTATAGATCAAGTTTAAGTTAAGTAGTGTTTAATTTATTAATTGGAAAGTAATTTTCAGTATGTAGGACTCAAGACATCTAACATGGGAACTAGAATGAATGGGGTCAATAATTTGTTTATCTTTTAATATGTATCAGTTATGGTAAGATTACTAACCTGGGCTATTATAATATACATAGTTAAATTTTGCATATTTTAAAGGATCTTTATTTTTCTGAATTTTTTATTGAAATTCTTTGAAAATAGTTCTAGAAGTTATATATATATATTTACATATGTATGTGAATATATATTTATTTATATTTGTATATGAGTAGTGTGCTTTTCCAGTTTCTTATTTTCTTATTTGTTGCTTATATTCAAGATATAAAATATGTTTTATAAATGTGCATATTGAAATGCTTAGTATAATAAAGTATATTAACAAATTCACATAACTATTACTTTCCATAATTACCTATTTTTTGTGTGTCAGAATAGTACATAAAATTTCTTCTCAGCAAAAGTTCAGTATATAATTCTGTTAACTACTGTAAAAATATGTACATTAGTTCTCATTTATTCTTCCCATGTAAAATCAAGTTTTTATCTTTTGTTTACTTCTTCCTATTTCTTTCCTCTTATCTCAGCTACTATCCAATTTTTAATTTCTTAACCCAGAGTTGGTTTTAAAATTTCACATTGACATGAACTTGTGCAGTATTTTTCTTTCTGTGCCTGGCTTACTTAGCATAGTGTCCCATGTCTCTTGGGTTTATCCATTTGTCGAAAGGTAAGGTAAGGTATATACCAATACATATGTATGTAAGTGTGTATGTATGTATTTATGTATGTATGACACTTGACTTTTTCAGCTTTTTTATAATAGCCATCTCTGATAGATATGGCTTACTATCCCATGGCTTTTATTTTTATTTCTCCATTAAAAAGTAATGTTAAATGTGTTTTATATACCTATTGACCATTTCTACACATTCTTTAGAAAAAATGTCCCAAGTGTTATTCCAGTTCAAAAGGTATTTGATTTTTGTGTTATTAATTTTCATACATATTTTAGATAGAAACTTGTTCGATGTACATTTTTTATTGTATTGATTGACTTTTCATTTGGCTCATTATTACTTTGCTGTGTGGAATTAATATCCTTGAATTATCACTTAATTTATTACTTATATCTAGTAAAACAATTTTTCGTAGGTATGTTGACTAGCATGTTATGTTATTGTCTTCTAATTTTTGTTCCTCTGTAATTCTTTTGTGAGTAATATTACCTACTAGGGGTGAATGTCGGTGCAAATTTCCACCACTTCTTTTTTATGTAGTGCTTTCTGCCCTCAAGTATACCTGCTAGGCAAACAATCTGCATTAAATATGCTATTCTACATTTTCATATTATGTGAGTACAAGTAGATCTTCATTTTTCTCTTTATTATTCATTGTTATACCTAAATATGAGGATTCAGTCTACTGATTTTGAAAATTTTCATACATTATTTTAAAATGTCTTCCTTTTTAATTTTCTCTAGCTTAACTTGTAGAACTTTAGTAGATCTACATTAGATTTCTTATATTATGTTCCATCTCTTCAAGTACTTTAAAATTTATTTATTTTGAGGCAATTTTATACATGTATATAATATATTTTGATTGTGTATGATTTCTTTTTAAATTATTTTAATTTTCATGGTGTGTGCGTATGTGTGTGTTTGTGTGTGTGGTGGAGGGGTATATGCCTGTGAGTGAAGGTGCTGGTAGAGGCCAGAAGTGTTGGAATCCCTAGAGCTTCGATTACAGTCAGCTGTTAGCTATCTGATAGAAATGTGTATTAGAGACTGAACTGGGTCCTCTGCTAGAGCACTAAGTATTCTTTACTGTTGAGCCATCCCTCCAGCCCATGTGCAAAATTTATTTAGAACCTAGAATAAGATAAATGGCCACACAGATACATGTCATATTAGCAATAATCCAGGCTTGGTCAACAAATTCCCAAGTGATATTACAAATGCCTACAGAAGGACACAATTGGGCAAAGGAAGATCTGAGATTTAGTCTTATAGAAGGGTATTTATGATAAAGCAACCTGAAGAGATTAAAACAAGCCTAAATCAGCAGTAAGGAAGCAAGTCTAGCAGTTAACCTCATGCTGAAGATATAAAGTTAGTTTCCTAGTAAGAAATGGGATTCCAGAAGGATTCTTGAGAACAAGTCAGGAATCAAGTCTATAATTAAAAACAATCCTGCTAGGCAAACAATGAAGTTATTACTACATTTGGCCAATTAAAATATTGCTAACTCCTAAGTATCATTTATCCCTAAATTAATCAGATGTTATGTCCATAAGAGTGAATTTTCTTTAGTTCAACATGGTAGTCCTACTACTATACACAGAGCTTATATTAAATTATGAGAAAGAAATAATTCCAGCATCAGAAAACTTTTACCTTTGAACTGTTCAAACTTATGTGTGGTTTGGTACCATTTCATTTCAACAGACCTAAGTGTCTGGTCATTCAATTGATTTTTCAAATTCATGTATATAAAATCTTCCCAAGTAAAGAAGAAAAGACTAAGTATTTAGTATTTATTTGTTTGCTCTTTATTTATTTATTTATTTTTGGTTTTTCAAGACAGAGTTTCTCTGTGTAGCCTTGGATATACCAGAATTCACTCTGTAGTCAAGACTGTCCTCAAACTCAGAGATCCAGCTGCCTCTGCCTTCTGAGTGCTGGGATTAAAGGCATGTGCCACTACCTCCTGACTCTTGAGTATTTATTTTTATGACGACTTAATTCTTTTTCTTTTATTCCATCAATGAATAATTTTATTCTATAATTTCTAGTATCAGTTCTATTTTTTCTTGTATTTGTAAAAATGATTTCTCATAGATAAATTGATCATAATTTTGTTGGTTTACCAACTCAGATCCTTAACTAAAAAAGTGTGTGTGCACATGACAGAAAGGGAGAGAGAGAAGCAGAGATCGACACAGAGAGACAGAGAGGAATTTATTGGATCATATTAGAAATATGTTTCATATGAAATAGATCATTCTCATATTATCACAAGTTGATACAGACTACATAGATTGGAGAGTCGAGTTTAGAAGTATAATTTCAAAGTAATATGCTAATAAAGTATATTGTATTTATTTGTTTTATTGGACTATAATATATTTAGTGAAATTAAAAGTGAATTGTGCCTTGATTACAGTTAAGCTAATGCTTAATAACTAGGCAAACTCTGAGCTGACGTTTTCTCACACACACACACACATACATACTTTAGTAATGTATTCTATAATATGAAAAGAATCACTGAAAAGATAGACTTGAAAACTTTGAGATTTACTACTCATAATATTGCTTTAAATTTTTATTTTATAAATTTGCAAAATTAATATTATGGGATTTCAGAATAATGTACTCTACATATCCATAGAGAGTTTAGTGCTAGTCACAAACAATTGTTTTTTGTACTGGGAAGAGGAAGAGTTAAATTGAGATGAGGAGAGGATGGCAGGGGAGAGGAGTGAATGCAGTGAAGGATGGACAGCACTAAAGGCCTTTTGAAAACATCGTATAGAACCATGCTACTGTAGAAGCCCAGTGCCAGGAATGGGTTATTTCTTTTGGAGTTGTTGTCCAGTGAGGTCCCTTAGAGCTTCAAACATTACAGGTTCTTCTCATGGCTGTTGGTTACCCTCCCCAGGTTGTGATGGTAAGAAGGGATTGCTAAAGATATCATACACATGAGTCATAGGACAGTGATAAGGTAAGCTGATACCTAGAAACTTTATCACCACTGACTAGTTTTCATAATGCTGGAAAGTGCTATGAACACAACTGTAGGACAAAAGTAATCATTAATTGTACCCAGCGGTGAACTCTGCAAGCTACCATAATAGGTCAGCATGGCGAGACACACCTACTGGTGTGATAGGGTCATGAACATAATGGGAGTAACCAGTCAGTTTCTGTTTGGATTTAAGTTCTGTTCTGCAAGATGAAACCCATAACTGGCACAATTATTGGGCCAAAAGCCTGTTTTACATAGATCATAGGCCCTAAAGGAGGACCTATTACTGTTACTCTGCTAAATGGACATACTATTAAATCACTCCTTATTACCTATCATTATACTCATAGGTTAATCAATCTTCATCAGAGAAGCTACTATTTGTAGTAGATAGTACATCAGAGACCCATAAATAAGCAATGTGCAGAGAATAAGAAATGGCAGAATGCTTAGCCCTAAGTGGGACATTTATTTCACATCTCCTCCTCACACTGCTTACAGAATCATTGCAGAAGAGAAAGTGGAAAGAATATAATAACCAGAAGCAGTGGGTAGACAACTACAGGTGAACAGTGTCTTCCAGGGCAGGGCAATTGTACATAAGAACTCATACTTGTTGTGAAGGCCTTCCTACAGTGTTCATGAGACTTGTCTCTGCCAGCCAGACAAAATCCCAACTGGTAAATGGAGGTATGCATGAAAACTTTTTAAAAAATTTACTTATTAATTTATTCATTTTACATCCTGATCAAAGTCTCCACCTGTTTTTACCTTCTCCCCCTTTCTCCCCTCCCCTTCTCTTCAGAAAAGGGGAACCACCTTTCTATCAACTCACCCTAGCTCTTCAAGTCACATTGGGACTAAAAGAATTCTCTTACACTGAAGTCAGACAAAGCAGCCCAGCTAAGGGTAAGGTGAACCACCAACAGGCAATAGAGTCCATGTCAGGGACAGTCTCCCCTCCACTCGCTAGGTAATCTACATGAAATCCAGGCTTCCTATCAGCTACATATGTGTATGGGGTCTAAACCCAGACCATAATGCCTTTGGTTGGTGCTTCAGTCTCTGTAAGCCTCCAGGGGCCTACTTTAGTTGATTTTGTTGGCTTTTCTTGTGGAGTTATTGTCCCCTCTGGATTCCTCTATTCTTCCTTCCTTTCTTTTACAAAACTCCCCAAGCTCCACCTAATGTTTGGCTGTGTGTCTCAGCATCTGTTTCTATCTGCTGCTGGTTGAGGCCTTTCACAGGATAGTTATGGTAGGTTCCTGTCTACAAGCATAGCAGAGTATCATTAATAGTGTCAGGAGTTGGTTCTCTCCCATAGGGTGGGTCTCAAGTTGTGCCAGTCATTGGTTGGCCATTCCCTTAATCACTACTCCATCTTTATCCCTGTACATCTTGTATGTGGAGTAAATTATAGGTCGAAGGTTTTGTGGGTGGGTGGGTGTCCCCTTCCTTCCACTGGAAGTCCTGCCAGGCTACTAAGTAGCCACTTCCATCTCTGTTGCTAGTAGTCTCAGCTAGGGTCACCTCCATCCCCTCCCAAGAGCATATCCTTACACTGCTCTCCAATTTGTTTCAGAGATGTCCCCAAACAGTTTTTCTTTTCTCTCCCAGCCCTCACATCTCCACCCACACCCCTGCATTTACCACACCTGATCCCTACCCTCATTCCCCTAGCTACACCCCCCCCATTCAGTTCCCTCTCTTAATCCACTTCCTTTGTCTATTTTATTTATCTTCAAGCATCTTCCCTTGAGCCCTCCTTGTTACTTAGCTTCTTTGGGTCTGTGAATTGTAGGGTGGTTATCCTGTACTATATGGCTAATATTACTAATAAGTGAGTACATACCATGTGTGTCTTTCTGAGTCTGGGTTACCTCACTCATGATGATCTTTTCTAATTCCATCCATTTGCCTGAAAATTGCATGATTTCCTTGTTTTTAATAGTTGAGTAGTATTCCACTGTGTAAATGTACCACAGTTTCTTTATGCATCCTTCAGTTAAAGGAAATCTGGGTTGTTTCCACTTTCTGGGTATTACAAATAAATCTGGTATGGATATAGTTGAGCCAATGTCCTTGTGGTTTGGTGGAGATTCTTTAGGGTATATTCCCAGGAGTGGTACAGCTGGGTCTTGAGATAGAACTATTCCCAATTTTTTGAGATACTGCGAGATTGATTTCCAAAGTGTTTGTACAAGTTTGCACTCCCACCAGCAATGGAGGAGTGTTCCCCCTTTCTCCACATCTTGCCAGCATGTGCTGTCACTTGAGTTTTTGATCTTAGCCATTTTGATGGGTGTAAGATAGAGTCTCAGCTGTACAAAAAAATATCTAGAAGTATCACCATCCCAGATTTCAAGGTATACTATAGAGCAATAGTAATAAAAACAGCATGATACTGGTATAGAAACAGACCAGTTTATCAATGGAATAGAATCAAAGACCCAGAAATGAACCTGCACTTCTATGGCCACTTAATTTTTGTCAAAGAAGTCAAAACTGTATAATGGAAAAAGGAAAGCATCTTCAGCAAATGGTGCTGGTCTAACTGGATGTCAAGATGTAAAAGAATGCAAATAGACCTATACTTATCACCCTGCACAAAACTTAAGTCCAAGGGGATCAAAGACCTCTACATAAAGCTGGACTCACTAAATCTAATAGAAGAGAAAGTGCAGAAAAGCCACAAACTCATTGGCACAGGTGACAACTTCCTGAACAGAGCACCAATAGCTCACTCTGTAAGACCAGCAATCAATAAATGGGACCTCATGAAAATGAAAAGTTTTTGTAAGGCAAAGGACACTGTCATTAGAATAAAATGGTAACCCACAGATTGTGCAAACGTATTCACCAACCCCATATCTCACAGAGGGCTAATATTAAAAATTTGTAGAAATATTCAAGAAATTAAACACCAAGAAACCAAATAATCCAATAAAAAAATGGGGAACAGAGCTAAACTGAGAATTCACAACAGAGGAATCTTTAATGGCTGAGAGACACTTGAAGAAATGCCCAACATCCTTAATCATCAGAGAAATGCAACTTAAGATGACCCTGAAATTCCATCTCACACCTGTCAGAATGGCTAAAATCAAAAGCTCAAATGACAGCACATGCTGGCGAGGTTGTGAAGAAAGGGGAACACTCCTCCATTGCTGGTGGGAGTGCAAACTTGTACAACTACTATTGAAATCAGTCTTTGTATGTCTTAGAAAACTTGGGTAGCTCTTCCTCAAAATCCAGCTACACTACTTCTGGGCATATATTCATATTCCTCACCAAACCACAAGGACAATCTCCTCAACTATGTTCATAGTAGCTTTATTTGTAATAGCTAGAAACTGGAACAACTCAAATGTCCCTCAACCAAAGAATGGATTAAAAAAAAAAAACCCAAATACACTTACACAATAGAATACTAATCAGCTAACAGAAACAAGGAAATTATGCAATTTGCTACCAAATTTTTGGCACTAGAAAAGCTTATCCTGAGTGAGCTAATCCAGACCCAGAAAGATGCACATGGCATCTATTCACTTATAACTGGATTTTAACCTTTTAACCATATAGTACAGGATAACTATCCTATAACCAACAGACTGAAAGGAACAGGAACATAGACTTTGTTACTTGTTAGTAGGATAATTTGCCCTAGTGGAGCTGCCATGTAGGCCCCCAGTGCAAGAGAAATCTCTTAGCCCTCATATGACTACTGAACTGCAAGAGACTGACATGTAGGGCACTCCACATTGGAAGAGTAGGATAGATGGGAGAAAAGGCAGAGAGGGTGAGCCCAGGAGGGGTGGAGGTACGGGACTGTATTGGAGATGGAAGTAATAAATAAACATTAAAAGAAAGAGTTGGAAATAGTTTCCTTTTATTCAGTATTTTGTATTCTTTTTCAACCTGTGTGGTCAAATTGATTATATAAAATACTTCACCCATTATTTTTCTGAAAATCAAGTTATTTAGTGTCTTAAACCTGTGTACAAAGTTCATATACCTGATATCTGTCCAGCCATTCTAGACTGGAAAATATATATGGAAACTAAATGAAAATGTAATGCACATGATAATAATTCATAATCTTGTTCAATAAGGTGCCTCACATTGAAGAAAAGTAATGAGAGTTTTCATTTATCTAATAATTGCATACTAATTGCTTTCAAGGGACTGGATCAATTTCTAATGGAAGAGGAATTGTTTCACCCTGCCATAACATTTGTGGTGTTAATACTAATGATTTTTATATTTCCCTAGTATAGTTAAAAATGTGATCTTGTTAATCGCAGTTCTTTATTAGGGATAAAAATGACTGTTAACTAAATTCCCAAGATTTGTTTTCTGCTTTTCATATCCCCAACAAAAGATGTCAACAACAATGTGTGAGCATTGTCAACGTTAAATCAAATAATTTACTACTATGAATATATGACCAAATTATTTTACCTTCTCTTTTACACCAACAATTGATAATCTAGCAGACTAAATCTCTAATGGTAGACATATTAAGACTTACTTTTTGAAATTAAGAGAATATGTATTCATATATTCACTTAATTTTATTTTCCTTACTCTATAGAGAAATGATGAAGAAGCAGTTGTGGATAGAGGTGGAACCCGTTCTATTCTCAAAACACATTTTGAGAAAGAAGATTTAGAAGGTGAGACATTATTTTGATGGGATAGCTGATAACTTTCCATAGGCATTTGAAAGAGAAATGTAAAGTTTTTAATTGTGGAGAATTGAAAATGTTGATATGAAAGCAATGGTGGAGTGCTGGTGTGGCATAGATATGATTGTTCTGGTACAGTCTAGAATGCCAACAGGCAGACCTGTAAGTGGTGAGAAACATTTATTCATACACAGATCTTTGTTCAATCCATTCAACAGTCTAGAGACTGTTTGGTGCCAGATTTTCAATAATCCCTGGTCCAAGGAATTATAATTAATTAGAAACTGAAAAGAAAAAAATAGGTATATCACATGTGATATGCTAGGACAAAAATAATCTGTTATCAGAGTAGGTTGTCATAGGAGACAATTAAGGGCAGTTGGTCTTCTATTCAGGTATCACAATAAGAACAAAACTCCATTTCTGTATGTTCATTTTAATGAACAGAACTGCTAATCCTTGTGGGCAAGATAGTACATTCTAATGTTTAATTATACATACTCTTTCAGCAGACTGTGGTAGGTTCAAATGTTGGGCCTTTAGTTATAGATTAAAAAAACTTTGAAAATTTTAACTCATAATGTTTCATATAAAATAATTGCCTTGGGTTGGATAACAATATATTACAGGTTTTTTTCCTTAGAATTCTTTATTTATTCAACTTTAACCATGTAAAGAACATGTGTAGAGACACTGTTAGTCTTAAAAAAAAAAGGCTTATCTTTCAGAACCCATGATGTTTGGGGCATAATTACGTTAACCAGTTTGATCTAAGCATACCCAGAACCAGGAAGGATAGGAAAATTAAGAGATTAAAATGGGCTTTACATCTTAAAATGAGACAATGTAAATTTTCAATTCTTGAGGAACATTACATTACTAAACACCAGTGAATTGGCTATAGAAGAAGTACAGAAGCAGTCATACTTCCATTAGGGAAATTATTTTAGAATCTCTAGAACAAAAGACAAAGAGCAGGTAGTAAGCTGAGGATTGTTTAAAAAAACCCTGCACTAAGGATCTCACACATCTGTCTTTCTGTGTCCTTGTGTTACACAACCCATCACTGAAAAGAAACATGAATCAGATTCTACCAACAGAAGATTCCCTGGACATCCGTGTTGATGTCTAGGGAAACTGTATCTCCTGAAGTAGTTCTTAAAAAGTTAAAATGAGACAGCTAAAGTGTATGATCATATAGGCTATTTCATCTTTCCAACTGAAATTTTTTTGTTTACTATCTCAAGTTTGAAACAAAATGAAACCATTAGTTCAGGTTCTTGAATTGTTCTTCCCTCATCCTTCTGTTAATACAGGCAAGAGTAGTTGACTTTATAAAATTAGAAAAGAGTTTGCATTGTAAGGACATTAGATCTCTGATTTCTCTACATGTCTTGTAAAATACACTGATAGTCAGGTAGAGGTTAGAGAGGGAGGTAGAGACACCCATTCCAAGTGAACGCGATAGCAGAGTCCAGTTAGAATTTTCCTTTCTGTTATTTAGTGATATATATATACATATATATGTATATATCATATATATATATATATATATATCCTGCTGAATTCATTTAGTGTTGCTTCTATGTATATGTTTTCAGGGCTAACCACTTGCTATTAGATTATAAATTTGGGGGCTCATTCTTGGGGAATATTCATTATTCTTCTTTCAGCAATCATTTACTTCCTGTAGCTCTTCTTGTAGAGGTAGGACCATGATGTTCAATGGCATGTTACTCGGTTATATCATTCTTCAGTCTTGATTAGGCTACAATATTGTTGTGATTTCATGGGTGCAGATTCCCAGTCTTATATTGAAGATAGTCTTTCAGCAGATGTCCTGATCTTCTAGCTGTTACAGTCTTTCTACCCCTCTTCTATGAGGTTCCCTTAGACTTAAGTGTAGCCAGCCACCAGACATGGTCAGGATCCCAATAGGGGAGTGCTCCCACTCCCCTCCTCCTTCATTATGATACTTCTAGTCCCCTGGCAGTTTACCTCAAACAGTCCTCTCTTCTCAGCCCATATTCCTTCCTTTGGAATTCTCTGACCATCTATATTTTAAGGAATCAGTTCCATTCAGTCAGAAGCAAACTGACAAAATTTCACACTTACAAAATAATCATGATGAATCAAGGATATGAGGCATTTGATGTTATATGTAAATCCATAAGTAGGCAATGATTTTAGACTTAGAAGATATAGTCACTGCACCAATATTATGGGCTGGAATTTTGAATGTAATGGTTAAATATATCTATCTGCCTTTGGCTTGATGCATTTTGCAGTAGTGTTAAGCTGGTCTTTGGTTTGATGCATTTTGCAGTAGTGTTAAGCTGGTCTTTGGTTTTAGACAGTCCATTGATGACACTTGACAAGGTATGCTTATCTTCCCTAAAAAATGCACCAATAAATCCAACACAAAAAGAAGTTAGTCTAGAAATATGCTCAATTGCATGAAAAAAAACATCTTGGAGTTAAATTTGGCATGGATAAATCACTCAAAGATAAATGAAAATTAACACTTAATAATTCACAAATAGTTAGAGCAAAATACTGAATTGTCCTTTTAGATATAATACATTATAGAAAACAGCATAATTGTTATAGCTACATTATTACATATATTTTATCTGCCAAACATTATTAAGGAATACAGAATGATTAATAAGAGATTTAAATGGGCTGAGAAAGAAATTAGGGAAACAATACCCTTCACAATAGCCACAAACAATGCAAAATACCTGAGGGTAATTCTAACCAAGCAAGTGAAAGACCTATATGACAAGAATTTCAAGTCCTTGAAGAAAGAAATTGAAGAAGACATCAGAAGATGGAAAGATCTACCATGCTCATGGATAGATAGGATCAACATGATAAAAATGGCCATCCTGCCAAAAGCAATATACAGATTCAATTCAATTACTATCAAAATACCACCACAATTCTTTATAGACCTGGGAAAAGCAATTCCCAATGTCATATGGAATAAGAAAAAATCCAGAAAATCTAAATCAATCCTGTCCAATAAAAAAATATCTGGAGGTATCACCATCCCAGATTTCAAGCTGTACTACAAAGGAATAGTAATAAAAACAGCATGGTACTGGTGTAGAGACAGACCAGTGGACCAATGGAATTGAATTGAAGACACAAGAATGAACCCACAAACCTATGGCCACTTAATTTTTGACAAAGAAGCCAAAACCATATAATAGAAAAAGGACAGCATCTTCAACAAATGGTGCTGTTCTAACTGGATATCAACATGTAAAAGAATGAAATTAGATCCATACCGATCACCTTGTACAAAGCTTAAATTAAGTCCAAGTGGATCAAAGGCCTTAACATAAGGCCGTACACACTAAATCTATTAGAAGAGAAAGTTGGGAAAACTCTCGAACTCATAGGTACAGGTGACAATTTCCTGAACAGAACACCAACAGCTCAGGCTCTAAGACCAACAATCAATAAATGGGATCTCATGAAACTGAAAAGCTTCTGTAAGGCACAAGACACTGTCATTTGAACAAAATGGCAACCTACAGATTGGGAAAAGATCTTCACCAATCCTACAGCTGACAGAGGGCTAATATCCATAATTTACAAAGAACTCAAGAAATTAAATGCCAAGAAACCAAATAATCCAATCAAAAAATGAGAAACAAAGCTAAACAGAGAATTCACAAAGGAGGAATCCCTAATGGCTGAGAGACACTTGACGAAATTCTCAGCATCCTTAGTCATCAGAGAAATGCAACTCAAGACGACTCTAAGATTCCATCTCACACTTGTCAGAATGGCTAAGATCAAAAACTCAAATGACAGCACATGCTGGTGAGGTTGTGCAGAAAGGGGAATATTCCTCCATTGCTGGTAGGAGTGCAAGCTTGTACAACCATTATGGAAATCAGTCTGGCAATATCTTAGAAAACTTGGAATAGCTCTACCTCAAGACCCGGCAATACCACTTCTGGGTATGCATCCAAATATTCCTCACCAATCCACAAGGACATATCCTCATCTATGTTCATAGCAGCCTTATTTGTAATAGTTAGAAACTGGAAACAACCCAGATGTCCCTCAGCCAAGGAATGGATTAAAAAAAAGGTCATACATCTACACAATGGAATACTACTCAGCCATCAAAAACAATGAAATCATACAATTTGCACCCAAATGGATGGCACTAGAGAATCTCATCCTGAGTGAGCTAAGCCAGACCCAGAAGGATGCACATGGCATCTATTCACTCATAGTCAGATTTTAGCCATATAGTACAGGATAACTATACCAAAACCAATGCACCAAAGGGAACAGTAACATAGACTTTGTTACCTGTGAATGAGACACTTTACCCTATTGGTGCTGCCTTGTAGAACCCCAGTGTATGAGGAGGCTCTTGGCCCTCATATGACTGCTGAACTGGGACAGGGGACTGATATGTAGGGACACTCCACTTCAGAGGAGTGGAAAGGAAGGGATAGGGTGTAGAGAGTGGGAGGGCGGGACTGGGAGGGCTGTAAAGAGGACACTGTGATGGAGATGTAACCTGAAGTAATAATTAAACATTAAAAAATATTTAACACTTAAAAAGAAGAGATTGACAATTGGCAGGATACAATTGGATTGTTCTTCACTGATGTCTGTGAGTAGGCATTTTCATCCTAGAACAGTGGTTCTCAACCTTTCTAATGCTGTGACCCTTTTATAGTAAGTAGTTCCGCCTGTTTTGGTAACCCCAACCATAAAATTATTTTAGTTGCTATTTAATAGCTCTTATTTTACTGCTGTTGTGAACCATAATGTAAGTATCTGATAAAAGACTCCCAAAGGGGTGGTGACCCACAGGTTGAGAACCACTGTCCTAGAAGATAATAACTATAGTTGAGTCATTTGTTATTAAAATTAGTCATATAAGCAAAGATGATATTACATTATAATTTTAAAGATGCTTTTTCAATTTTAAAAATAGAAAAAGAAATCTTATTTATATTGACTTTTAATTTTCCTATCTCCAAAACACAGCAAATAGATAGGCACCTGTGCTATTAAGGGGTCTATAATTTACACACAGGTTTCCAGCCGTGGATGTAGGTGGAATCAGATGATGCAGGAGTGATATACAGGAATAAGTGGGAGAGAACTAGTGATGGACGAGGTAACACTGAAGTTATACAGATGGCAGCCCATCTCTTTGTGTGATGGAAAATAGTATGATTTTAAGAAGAATATTTAGTGATACAGATAACCCAAAATAAATGCTTTAAATGGAAGAGAATTAGGACTGATGTTGGAGACAAACACATTTTATAAATAAAAACTTTCAAGAGGGTGTTCTGGATCTAAGAAGATATTTTTAAAATTATGAGGCAAGTTAGTATGAAAGCTGAGTTAGATATAAAACTTTAAACACATGGAGGTGGTTAGATAGTAGAATGTTAAAGTCAGGTGCCAAATACATATGGACTGGACATTGGTAATGTATGCTAAGCCATATAACTCTTATAATTGTGGCCTATTTATTTCTGTTGTTTTGTATTGTATTTATAGTTATAAGAAAAAA
>CAJQZJ010032097.1:13622272-13794911 GCA_907164525.1 Lophiomys imhausi
TGTATGCAGACCCTGTGAGTTCATGTATGCAGACCCTGTGAGTTCATATATGCAGATCCTTTGAGAACATGTATGTAGACCTGTGAGTTCATGTATTCAGACCCTGTGAGTTCATGTATTCAGACTCTGTGAGTTCATGTATACAAATGCTGTGAGTTCATTTATGTAGACCCTGTGAGTTCATGTATTCAGACTCTGTGAGTTCATGTAGGCAGACCATTTGTGTTCATATATGCAGACCCTGTGAGTTCATGTATGCATGAGTTCTGTGATATCTGTGTTTACTCAGAGTTATCTACCACCTCTTGCTCTTTTTTTTATTTTTTTTCTCCTTTATTTTTTATTTCTTCAAGTTACATCTCAATCGCAGTCCCCTCCCTATTCCCCCTCCAGTCCCACCCTCCCTCCCTCAACCCCCCATCCTCTTCCCTTTTTTTTTTCTTTTAAGTTTAAGGTATATCTTATTTCCCCCTACATTTTCTCCTTTCAGTCCAACAAATGGCTCTTTCTCTTATAATAATAAATACAATACAGTACAACAGAGGTAATTAGGCCACAGTTATGAGGGTTATATGGCTTAACATACATTCCCAATGACCAGTCCATATGTACTTGGTACCTGACTTTAACATTCTACTATCTAAACATCTCCATGAGTTTAAAGTTCTATATCTGACTCAACATTCATACTAATTGCAACACAATTTTAAAAGTATCTTCTTAGATATATAACACTCTCTTGACTCCTAAACAACTCAAAATTTAATTATGAGACTTTATCTATCTGTTCTTCAATCACCTCAGAGACCTGAGAGGGATAAATATATCTGATTTTATAGGAAGTACAGGGTCTGCAGCTTCCAAAACTAAGAAATGACAAACCAGTGGCTGCCTGGACAGTTCCCATTTTCTCTCCATACATTACAGCATCGTTCTTCAGTCGTTTGGCCCCGTTTCTCTGACAGACATTGATTGTAGAGCAGGGGTTATGAAGGACTTACCTACCCTGTCTTGGCAGAGCTAGGCTGTCGACTTACCTGCTTCCAGGTTTTGTCCTTTTTGGATAGCATTCTGTTTACAGTTGGAGCAAGGGGCTTTTCCTACCAAGAGATAGGCTTGCGACTAATTCAATCATCTCCCACTGGAGATTCTTCGATGCTCATCTTCTACTTGGAGGAGAATAAGGGGTGCTGTCAGGATTTGATATGTCTTGATATAAAAAAATCTAAAGTTATGAAAACATCTTAGAATGCCATATTCTGCAGATCTCTTGAGGTTTTTGAAGAGGCCCTATCTATCTCTTATATTAGGGTAAGCAGATGTTGCTTGTCGCTTCGCAGGTTTATTTCTGATTAGCTTAGCAAGTAACTATAATAGGCTGTCATAGTACCTAACAGAATGACTGGCTTGCATAACCATTAGTTTGCATTTCTTAATTATCCTAAACAGTTCATGACAGTTAGTAGCAAAAGGCCGAAACATCACATTTCATTTTTTTCTTTACCTCCTAACCCTTCCATCCCATTTCTCTGGGGTGGGGTGTCCTTATATAACAGTCCCTCATCTCAGTTGAGAGGTCGTATGAGGGCCAAGAGCCTCTTCATTCATTGGGGATCTATGAAGCAGTACCATCAGTGAAAAGTGTCTCATTGCCTGGGAGAGAGAACTACTAAACAAACAAATCAATAAGCATACAATAGATAAAAAGACTAAAAAATAGAAAAAATATAACTGATATATAAAAAATAAAAATTTAAAATTAAAAATAAGAAGTCTATGTCCAAGTTCCCTTTGGTGTGTTAGTTGTAGTATTGATACCTTCTACTATATAGCTAAAATCCTACTATAAGTGAATAGATGCCATATGTGTCCTTCTGAGTCTGGGTTAGTTCACCCAGGATGAGCTTTTCTAGTTCCATCCATTGGGCTGCAAATTGCATAATTTCATTGTTTCTGATAGCTGAATAATATTCCATTGTGTAGACGTACCACAGTTTTTTGACCCATTCTTCGGTTGAGGGACATCTGGGTTGTTTCCAGTTTCTAGCTATTACAAATAAGGCTGCTATAAACATAGATGAGGAAACTTCCTTATGATTCCGTGAAGAGGCATTTGGGTGTATACCCATAAGTATGGCTGGGTCCTGAGGCAGGGCTATTCCAAGTTTTTTAAGATATCGCCAGACTGACCTCCATAGTGGTTGCACAAGCCTGCATTCCCACCAGCAATGGAGTAGGGTACCCCTTTTTCCACACCCTCACCAGCATGTGCTGTCATATGAGTTTTTGATCCTAGCCATTCTGACAGGTGTGAGATGGAATCTCAGAGTCATCTTGAGTTGCATTTCTCTGATGATTAAGGATGTTGAGCATTTCTTCAAGTGTCTCTCAGCCATTAGGGATTCCTCCTTTGTGAATTCTCTATTTAGCTCTGTTCCCCATTTTTTCATTGGATTATTTGGTTTCTTGGCATTTAATTTCTTGAGTTCGTTGTAGATTTTGGATATTAGCCCTCTGTCAGATGTGGGGTTGGTGAAGATGTTCTCCCAGTCTGTAGGCTGTCGTTTTGTTCGAATGACAGTGTCCTTTGCCTTACAGAAGCTTTTCAGTTTCATGAGGTCCCATTTATTGATTGTTGATCTCAAGTCCTGAGCTGTTGGTATTCTGTTCAGGAAGTTGTCACCTGTGCCAATTAGTTCAAGGGTTTCTCCCACTTTTTCTTCTAGTAGATTTAGTGTGACCGGCCTTATGTTAAGGTCTTTGATCCACTTGGACTTAAGTTTTGTACAAGGTGATAAGTATGGGTCTAGCTTCATTCTTTTACAAATGGACATCCAGTTGGACCAGCACCATTTTTTGAAGATGCTGTCCTTCTTCCATTGTGCCGTTTTGGCTTCTTTGTCAAAAATTAGGTGGCCATAAGTGTGTGGGTCTATTTCTGGATCTTCAATTCGATTCCATTGATCTACTGTTCTGTTTCTATACCAATACCATGCTGTTTTTACAACTATTGCTCTGTAGTACAGCTTGAAATCTGGGATGGTAATACCTCCAGATGTTTTTTTTTTTATTGTACAGGATTGATTTAGCTATTCTGGGCTTTTTGTTGTTCCATATGAAATTGAGGCTAGCTCTTTCCAAGTCTATAAAAAATTGTGTTGGTATTTTGATAGGAATTGCATTGAATCTATATATTGCTTTTGGTAGGATGGCCATTTTTATTATGTTGATCCTACCTATCCATGAGCATGGGAGATCTTTCCATCTTCTAAAGGCCTCTTCCATTTCTTTCTTCAAGGGCTTGAAGTTCTTGTTGTACAGGTCCTTTACTTGCTTGGTTAGAGTTACCCCCAGGTATTTTATGTTGTTTGTGGCTATTGTGAAGGGGATTGTTTCCCTTATTTCTCCACCTCTTGCTCTTAAAATCTTTTTTGTTTTGTTTTGTTTTTGTTTTTAGAGACAGGATATTTCTCTGTGTAACAGTTCTTGCTGTCCTGGAACTCACTTTGTAGACCAATTAAAGGCATGTAATACCACACCCGGCTCTTACAATCTTTTTATATCCTCTTCAACATAGATCCCTGAGTCATGAAGGGAGGGGTTTGATCAAGATGTCCCATTGTGAGTCTCTGTGCTAATTAATGTCCACTGTAAGAAGCATTATCTTAGGGCTGAAGAGATGGCTCAGCAGTTAAGAGCACTGGCTGGTCTCCAGAGGATCTAGGTTCAATTCCCAGTATCCACATGGCATCTTATAACTCTGCAACTCTCGTTCCAGGGACTCCAACACCCTCACACAGACATGCAGGCAAAACACTAATACACATAAAGTAAAAATAAATAAATTATATAAAAGTAACTAAAGAACAAAAACAAAAAGGAAGAAGCATCTTTAATTGAGAGTTGAAGAATGCATACATCTATGGGTATGGTAATGTCTTCAGGAGTCATTTTATTGCTATGTTCTTTTAGCAGAATAATAGTGGTAGGCTTTTTGCTATGCCCATGACCTATCTAGTTTCAGGTTCTTGGCCACTTAAACAAGGTAAGTTGTGGGTTCCATTTCATAGACTGGGCTTCAAATTCAATAAAAATATTGTTGATTTATCCATTTGTGTCACTATTGCATTAGTATATCTTGCAGGCTGGTCACTGCTGTAGGTAACAGGATTTGTAGCTAGGTGAGACTGAAGCCTGCAGAGTTATTTCCAGCACCATGAACTCCCAGTACATGTCAGTAGATGTGAAGCTTCTAGTTAAGTACCAATGACTTCTCTGTGTTTGATGGCATAAGTAAATGATGTCCTTAGCAATAGGGTTTCCATCAGGTTGAAGAGAGTAACCGACAGTCTTGGCAATATGTTGTGATATCTGGAGTACTCCATGGCAACCCTTTGGCTAATGACTCAGCAAGATGAAACCCATTTCTGGCACTAGAGGTTCCACGTGATGATAAATTGGGGCACTGTCTTCTGCCTTATATATCAACTCCATTTAGATTACTTTCTTTTTTTAAAATTTATTTATTTATTGCTTCAGGTTACATCTCCATCATAGTGCTCTCTTTCCACCCTTCCCAGTCCCGTTCTCCCACCCTCTACCCTCTAACACTTCCATCCCTCTCCTCTGGAATGGAATGTCCCTACATAACAGTCCTCTGCCCCAGTTCAGCAGTCATATGAGGGCCAAGAGGCTTCTCATACACCGGGGGCCTACAAGGCAGCACCACCAGGGTAAAGTGTCTCATTGACAGGGAGAGAAAACAAAACAAAAATCTATGTCCATGTTCCCTTTGGTGCGCTGGTTGTATTATAGATATCCTGTACTATACAGTTAAAATCCGACTATAAGTGAACAGATGCCATGTGCATCCTTCTGAGTCTGGGTTAGCTCACTCAGGATGAGCTTCTCTAGTTCCATCCATTTGGCTGCAAATTGCATAATTTCATTGTTTCTGATAGCTGAGTAGTATTGCATTGTGTAGATGTACCACAGTTTTTTAATCCATTCTTTGGTTGAGGGACATCTGGGTTATTTCCAGTTTCTAGCTATTATAAATAAGGCTGCTATGAGCATAGATGAGGAAACTTCCTTGTGGTTGAGTGAGGAGTCATTTGGATGTATACCCAGAAGTGGTATGGCTGGGTCCCGAGGCAAAGCTATCCCAAGTTTTCTAAGATATTGCCAGACTGACCTCCATAGTGGTTGCACAAGCCTGCATTCCCACCAGCAATGGAGGAGGGTTCCCCTTTCTCCACACCCTCGCCAGCATGTGCTGTCATTTGAGCTTTTGATCTTAGCCATTCTGACAGGTGTGAGATGGAATCTCAGACTCGTCTTGAGTTGCATTTCTCTGATGATTAAGGATGTTGAGCATTTCTTCAAGTGTCTCTCAGCCTTTAGGAATTCCTCCTTTGTGAATTTTCTGTTTAGCTCTTTTCCCCATTTTTTAATTGGATAATGAACGCACACACCTATGGTCACCTAATTTTTGACAAAGAAGCCAAAACCGCGCAATGGAAGAAGGACAGCATCTTCAACAAATGGTGCTGGTCCAATTGGATGTCCACTTGTAAAAGAATGAAATTAGACCCATACTTATCACCTTGCACAAAACTTAAGTCCAAGTGAATCAAAGACCTTAACATAAGGCCAGTCACACTAAATCTACTAGAAGAGAAAGTGGGAAAACCCCCCGAACTCATTGGCACAGGTGACAACTTCCTGAACAGAACACCAACAGCTCAGGACCTAAGACCAACAATCAATAAATAGGACCTCATGAAACTGAAAGGCTTCTGTAAGGCAAAAGACACTGTCATTCAAACAAAATGGTAGCCTACAGACTGGGAAAAAATCTTCACCAACCCCACATCTGACAGAGGGCTAATATCCAAAATTTAAAAAGAACTCAAGAAATTAAATAATCCAATTAAATGCCAAGAAATCCATTTAGATTACTTTCAAATATATATATATTTTAGAAAGTTTCTCCAGTATAAGTTTCCATATGTTTTTTTCAAGAGGCCTTTAGTGTTTGTTGTCCTTTTCACATTCCTTCCTTTACTCTGCTTTTCTATTCCTTTTCCTGTTTAATCATCCTCTTCTAGTTTCCCCTTTATGTTTCCATAACACTTCATTCTATTTCTCCTTCATTGGGAGGTTCTCTCCTCCTTCCTAGTCTCTTAATAGGTACTTAACCTCTGTGGTTATTTGTATTATAGCATATTGAAAGTTTAAAAGCTAACATTCATATATGCAATAAAACATGCAATATTTGCCTTTTTTTTTTTTTTTTGGTCTAGGTTACCTTACTTAGGATGATTGTCTCTAGATTCATCCATTTACCTCCACATTTCATGAATTAATTTTCTAGTTAAATAATAGTCCATTGTATAAATGTACAATATTTGAATTCTCTATTCATCAGTTGGTGGACATCCAAGCTATTTCCAATTAATGGTTATTATAAATAGAGCAACAATGAAAATAGATGAGTAACTATTTCTTTAGTAGGATATAGAGTCCTTTGGGTATATGCCTGAGATTTATATAGCTAGATCATGCTGCATTACCATTTAAACTAGTTGAAAATCTTGACTATGCCTGTTTTGGTAAGCAATGGTGATGCTTTCAAGATTTCTACTTTCTACTTAGTTCATTCAGTAATTAGGGTTTTCTTTGATTAATGAATACAAATGTGGATGGACCAAGGGAAGATAAATGTGATGAGTACTCATTTAATGTTTCATTTTTTCTCTGAGTAAAACAACACAAGAATCAACAAGGCAGTGCTCTAGTTATATACATTTGTTGTATGCACACATGAATTCATATTGCATTCTTATTTTTCCCTATTGCTTTCCTTCAGCAAAGATTTCCTGTTGGATTAGAATTCTTTCATCATTATAATAAATGATTTCTTGTGTTGTCATACTTTTTTAGAGTCTCCATTCTGCTAGGATCACATGCTTATTCAGCTTAATATATGTACTTAACTATTTCTTGTGATTGATGTATCTAAATGGTTTTAGCAATCCAGTAATTATTACCAGCTGTGTGGTATAGTCATTTTACAGAATAAAATAGTTCTCTTCTTGAGTAGATTGTTTGACCTCATTCAAACCAGATAAATTTAAATAAAGTTAGGTTTTAAATACCATTATTAACATTAGTCACCCAATGCATGTCCTTCTTCATTGTCCAATGTAAACATTGCACATTCTGAAATCATCCCTATATCAAGAGCTGCTTCAGTACTGGTGTTGTTGTGTAACTAAAATGTTTATAAATTTGATTCTCTTAAACATCATAGTAGTGACATAATTTAAGTGTCAAAGCAAGATTTAACAAGTTTTGTTTTTATTGAGTCCTTTCTTTTTCTCTATGATAAAAAGTATGTTTTCTCTATACTGACATAGATATTAAAAACCAAAAAACAACAAAAAAAATCCTCTGACTGTTTTGGGAGTGAGGGGACATTTTTTTCTAGTCTATGGATGATTTTTTATTTGCATTTGTCATTCTCAAAATTCATTATTAATTATATGTAAACTTCTACTATCTTTAATTCTCATATAACAAAAACAAATAGGGAAGAATTTTCTAGGTTTTCAAAGACTTCTTGAAGAAAATATTCTTAGGTACAATTTTGCAAGAAATTGAATAGAATAATTGTATTTTTAGCATTCAGCCTAAATTCTAGGGATGATTGATTTTGCTATGCAAATAATATATTTAGTAATTTTTATGAAACAGAATTTTTGGTTTAAAACTTTTTTACATGCAATATTTTTGATTATATTCTTTTCCCTCCCCAAACTCCTTCAAAATCCTCCCTATTCACCCAACTTGATTCTTTCTCTCTTTCTCTCTCAAACAAAAATAAAGGTTAAAACATAACAAAAACATAACAAAATAAAAAATAGCAAAAAACAATACACATACACACACACACGCACTGATGAATAAACACATACACACATATGCACACGTACACACACATAAAAAGTCTATTTTCTATTGACCAGCTGGTCCTGCGTGTGGAGCCTGCCCTAGAGTGTGTTTGATATGCCTAGTGTCAATCCATTAGAGAAAACTGGTTTCCTCTTTCTTAATAGGTATCAATTGCACATAACTTCCTGTTTAGAAGTGAGATTTTGTTTTTATTTCCTCTTTGCTGTGCTAGGATTTTGTTCAGTTTTAATGTTCTGTACTTGTCACAAACATTTTTCCTTATTTGATACTGTTTTCTGCTTATGTTTTTAATGTATGCTTATATATAAATGATTCCCCCATTTAAATTAAATTAAAGTGTTAAATTAGCATAAACATTCTTATTGAATATCAAAAAAAACCATACACCATGATCAAGAAGGCTTCATCCCAGAGATGCAGGGATGGTTCAATATATGTAAATCGATAATCCACTGTATGAACAAACTGAAAGACAAAAACCACATGATCTTCTTATTAGATAAAAAAAGGCCCTTCATGATAAAAGTCCTGGAGAGATTAGGGATACAAGGATCACACCTAAAAATAATAAACTCTAATTACAGCAAGCCCATAGACAACATAAAATTAAATGGAGAGTAACTCAAAGCAATTCCACTAAAATCAAAAACAAGGCAAACTTCTCCACTCTCTCCATACCTATTCAATATAGTTCTTACCTAGAGTAATAAGACAACTAAAGGAGATCAAGGGGATACAAATTGGAAAGGAAGAAGTCAAAGTATCATATATGCACATTACATGATAGTATATATAAATTACTTTTAAAATTACACCATGAAACTCCTACAGTTGAAAAATATTTTTAGCAAAGTAGCTGGATACAAAATTAACTAAAAAAATCAGAAGTATCACACACATACATATACATATATATGTGATTTATTCCATATACATATATATGTATGTATGTATAAAAACAGAGTGAAAAAGTAATCAGGAAAACAATATCTAAACAACAATAGCCACAAATAATACAAAATAACTTGGGGTAACTTTAACCAAGAAAGTGAAAGATTTGTATGATAAAAGTTTTAAGACACTGAAGAAAGAAATTGAAGAAGACTTCAGAAGATGAGAAGCTCTTCCATGCTTAGGATGGTAGGATTAGTATAGTCTAAAGGACCATCCTACCAAAAGCAATTTACAGATTCAATACATTCCCCATCAAAATTTCAACACAATTCTTCACAGATCTTAACAGGACTGTTTTCAACTTCATATGGAAACACACACACACACACACACACACACACACACACACACACACACACACAAACACACACCAGCTAAAACAGTTCTGAATAATCAAAGAATTGCAAGAGGTATCACTGTTCTCTATTTCCTTTGGGAATTGAGTGTTCCTTGAGTGTAGGCCCAGGAGTGGTAAAGTGACTCTTGAGGTAAACTGACTCCCAGTTTTCTGAGAAATCACCATATTGATTTCCATAGTGGTTGTATAAGTTTGTATTCACACCAGCAATGGAGTAGTGTTTCCCTTGCTTCACTTCCATGCCAGCATGTGCTGTTATTTGAGTTATTGATCTTAGTCATTCTGACAGGTGTTAGATGACATCTCAGAGTCATTTTGATTTACATTTCCCTGGTACCAAAGGATGTAAACATTTTTTAAGTGTTTCTCAGTCATTAGAGATTCCTTGTTGAGACTTCTGTTTAGCTATGTACTCCATTTTATAATTGTATTATTTGGAAAACCTTTTTCTACCCCTTTACTCTGATATAATGTTTATCTTTGATATTGAGGTGTGTTTCTTGACTGCAGCAGAATGATGAATTCTGTTTCTCATCAATTTTATTCACATGTCTTTTTATTTGGTAATTAAATTCACTGATGTTGACAAATATTAATGATCAATGATTGTTAATTCCTGTTATTTTGATATTGGTAATGAAAGAGAGAGTGTGCGAGTTTCCTTTCTTTTGGTTTTGCTGGTGAGGGGTTATTTATTTCCTGTGTTTTCCTGGATGTAGTTAGTCTCCTTGGGTTAGAGTTTTCCTTCTAGTATCTTCTGTAGGGCTGGATTTATGGATAGATATTGTTTAAATTTGACTTTGTCATAGAATATCTTGCTTTCTCCATCCTTGGTGATTGAAAGTTTTGTTGGATATTGTAGTCTGGGCTGACATCTGTGGTCTTTTAGATTTTTTTTTTTTTTTTAGTTTTCGATGTTTGAATAAATTTTATTTTATTTTTTATTATTATTACCATTATTTTTAATGTTTATTTATTACTTCAGGTTACATCTCCATCACAGTACCCTGTTTCCACCCCACCCTGTCCCACCCTCCCACCCTCTACCCCTTATCCTTTCCATCCTACTCCTCTGCAGTGGAGAGTCCGTACATATCAGTCCCACACCTCAGTTCAGCAGTTAAATGAGGGTCAAGGGCCTCCTCATACACTAGGGGCCTACAAGACAGCACCACTAAGGCAAAAGGTCTCATTGATAGGTCACAAAGTCTATGTTCCTGTTTCCTTTGGCACATTGGCTGTAGTATAGTTATCCTGTACTATATTGCTAAAATCCGATTATAAGTGAATAGATCCCATGTGCATCCTTCTGAGTCTGGGTTAGTTCACTCAGGATAAGCTTCTCTAGTTCCATCCATTTGGCTGCAAATTGCATGATTTCATTGTTCCTGATGGCTGAGAAGTATTCCATTGTGTAGATATATTAAGACATTTGCCCAGGCCCTTCTGTATTTTAGAGTCTCTGTTGAGAAGTCAAGTGTAATTTTAATAGGTTTGCCTTTGTTTGTTACTTGGCCTTGCAGCTTTAATATTCTTTCTTTGTTCTGTACATTTAGTGTTTTGATTATTATGTGGCAGGGGAACTTTCTTTTCTGGTCCAAACTATTTAGTGTTCTATAAGCTTCTTCTACATTTATAGGCATGTTTTTCTTTAGGTTAGGGAAGTTTTCTTCTATGATTTTTCAAAAATACTTTCTGGGCCTTTGAGCTGGGAGTCTTCTTTCTTCTATTCTTATTTTTCTTAGGTTTTATCTTTTCATAGTGTCTCAGATTCCCAGATGTTTTCTGTAAGGAGCTCTTTAGATTTAATACTTTCTTTGACATATTAATCTATTTCTTCTACTGTATCTACAACCCCTGAGATTCTTTCTTCTGTCTTTATTCTATTGGTGATGTTTGCATCTGTAGTTCTTGTTCACTTACTTGGATTTTCCATTTTCAGAATTTTCTCAGTTTGTGTTTTCTTTATTGCTTCTATTTTAATTTTCAGGTCTTGAAATTTTTCTTTCACCTATTTGTTTGTTTGTTTTCTTGCCTCTCTTGGCATTCTTTAGGGGATTTATTGATTTCTTCCACTGTTTTGCTTGTCTTTTACTTGATTTCTTTAAGGGCTTATTTCATTTCTTCTTTAAGGACTACTATCATCTTCATAAAGTTGATTTACACTCATTTTCTTGTGATTCAGTTGCATTAGAATATTTAGGTCTTGCCATCCTAGAATAGCTGGGCTCTTGTGGTACCATATTGCCCTGGCTGTTGTTAATTGTGTTCTTATTTTGGTATTTAGACATTTGGGTTGGGATCATTATATGCCTAGGCTCTGATTTCTGAGTTTCTCTCTGTTGGATGGGTGTTTTGTTCATTGCTTTCTGTTTTCTCTTTTGTCTTGTGGGCTTTGTGGCCTGGATTTTGGAAGCCTGCTTGTCCTCTGATATAACAGGGTGTCTTGGTCCAGATTGGGAGCTTGACTTCTGACATCTTGTTTGTCCATTGGTGCAGCAATGGGGGTGTCTTTTTTCCAATTGTGGTGGCCTGCACCTGAGCAGGTAGAGACTAGTGAAATTGGCAACAGGAGGCTGAGAAGGAGACAGGCAGTAGGATAGAGTTGGAGAGATGGTATAAAGGTCTTGGGGAACTGAATCTAGGGAGTAGAGCAGTTCAGCTGGCAGGGGCTCACTCACCTGTCCTTCTGACTGGATTGTCCTATACCTTGTAAATTGTATGTATATTTTTCCTTCTCTCTTTTTACCCTACAGGTCATTTTTGTATATATATGGTCTGAAGTTCAATGTTTTCTATGGGATTCCTGAGTGTGAAAATGAGTGGGTCTCTGTTTCTTGTGACTTTTTTTTTGGGGGGGGGTAGGTGTCTTTTTCTTCTGCTTGTTTGTTTCATCAATTCTGATGTGTTAGTTTTTGTTTCTGTTTTTAAAAACTTTATTATTATCTCTTAGAAGCCATTTTGTTTTCTGAGAGTCCAAAAGGGTGGATTTAGTTGAGAGGGGAGGGAAGGGAAAGAGGAATGGGACCAGCAGAGGGAAGGAAATTGTAATCAGGATACATTGTATGAAGGGAAAAACTATTTTCAATAAAAGGAAAAAAAGTCTTGTTAAATTTTGTATACAAGAAACACACCTCAATATCAAAGATAAACATTCCAAGCAAACAGATTCAAGAAGCAAACTGGTGTAGTCATTCTATTTTCTAACAAAATGTACTTTCAGTCAAAATTAATCAAAAGAGATGGGGAAGAACACTTCATACTCATCAAAGGACAAATCCACTAAGATGATGTCTCAATGAAATAATGGAACTAATAGATATTATGACTAAAATGGATATAACATAATATTTAACCCAAACACAAAAGAGTATACCTTCTTCTCAGCACCTCACAGAACTCTTTTTAAAATTTAGCATATACTTAGTCACAAAGCAAGCATCAATGGATACAAGAAAATTGAAATTACCCCCCCCCGTACCTTATCAGACCACTATGACTTAAAGCTAGATGTTAAAAACAACAGAAACAACATAAAGCTTACAAACTCATGGAAGCTAAACAACTCTCTACTGAACAACCACTGAGTCAAGAAGGAAATAAACAAAGAAATGAAAGACTTCATTGAATTCAATGAATGTGCAACATCCCCAAACTTATGAGCCACAATGAAACCAGTGCTAAGAGGAAAGCTCATAGCACTAAGTACCTTCATAAAGAAAATTTTTCAATAGATGCTACTTAGCAAAGTTAAATTAAGATCAGATGAAAAAATTTAAATAGCTCTATAAGCCCCAAGGAAATAGAGGCAGTCATTAAAAGTCTCCCAACCAAAAAAAGCCCAAGGCCAAATGGCTTTAGTGCAGAATTCTACCAGACTTTCAAAGAAGAGTTAATACTAATGCTCCTCAACTAGTCCATAAAATAGAAACAGAAGGACCATTGCCAAACTCATTCTATGAGACCCAAGTCCCCTTGATACCTAAACCACACAAAGATTCAACCAAGAAAAAGAATTTCAGACCAATGTCCCTCATGAACATTGATGCAAAAATAATCAATGAAATACTCAAAAACTAAATCTAAGAATATACCAAAAGATCTTCCACATGATTGACTAGACTTTATCCCAGAGATGCAGAGATGGTTCAACATATGAAAATCTATCAATGTAATCCACCATTTAAACAAACTGCAAGAAAAAATATATAATTATCTCACTTGATGCAAAAAAAATTGACAAAATCCAACACCACTTCATGATAAAGGTGTTGGAGAGATCAGGAATACAAGGAACATACCCAAACATAATAAATGCAATAAACAGCAAGCCAATAGCCAACTTCAAATTAAATGGAGAGAAACTTAAAACAATCTGATTAAATCAGGTACAAGACAAGTCTGTCCACTCTCTCCATATCTGTTCAGTGTAGTGCTTGAAGTTTTAACTAGAGCAATAAAACAACTAAAGAGATCAAGGTGATAAAAATTGGAGAGGAAGAAAAAGTATCATTATTTGCAGATGATATGATAGTATATATAAGCAACCACAAAAAATTCTAGTTGGGAACTCCTACAGTTGATAAAGACCTTCAGCAAAAACCTGGATAAAAAAAATTATCTTAAAAAAAAAACACACCCCTCCTATATAGAAACAATGAATGGGTTAAGGAAGAAATCAGAGAAATAGCATCCTTCACAATAGCCACAAATAATTTAAAATATCTTGGCGTAACCCTAACCAAGCAAGTGAAAGACATGTATGATAAGATTTTAAAGTCTCTGAATAAAGAAGCGAAGAAGATATGAGAAGTTGGAAGGATCTCCTATGCTCATGATTTGGTAGGATTAACATGGTAAAAATGTGCATCTTACCAAAATCAATCTACAAATTCAATACAATTCCCATCAAAATTCCAACGCAATTTTTATGGACATTGAAAGAACAGAACTAAAGCCTGGCATAGCTAAAACAATTCTTTATGATAAAAGAATTTCTGGAGGTATCACCATCCCTGCTCTCAAACTATTCTACAGAGCAATAGTAATAAAAACCACTTGGTATAAAAACAAACAAGTTGACCAATGAAATTGAATTGAAGACCAGAAATAAATCTACACACCTATAGATACCTCATTTTTTATAAAGAAGCTAGAAGTATACAATGGAAAAATGAAAGCATATTCAACTAATGGTGCTGGTCTACCTGGATGTTGGCATGTAGAAGAATGCAAATAGATCCATATTTATCAGCCTCCACAAAACTCAAGTCTAAGTGGACCAAAGGCCTCAACATAAAACCAGATATCCTGAACCTGATAAAAGAGAAATTAGAGAATAGCTTTGGACACATTGGTACAGGAGACAACTTCCTGAACAGAACACCAATTGTCCAGACACTAAGATCAACAATTAATAAATGAGACTTCATGAAACTGAAAAGTTCTGTAAGGCAAAGGACATTGTCAAAGGAAAAAAATGGCAGCCTACAGATTGGGTAAAGATCTTCACCAACCACACATCTGACAGAGGACTGATATCCAAAATATATAAAAAACTGAAAACACTAGACATTAATAAACCAAATAAAAATTTTAATTGACTTGTGTCTATTTTAAGGTGTTCCTTTCAGTAAAAATTTGGCTTTTACTTATAAAAATAAAAGTTGCTTACTGTATAATCTTGAAAAGTAACTCAGTTCAGGATCAATAATTTCCAGTTTATCACAGAATAAAGTCATTGTTAGTTTCTTGAATTCTTTTTCTTCTTAAATGGACTAACAGATGAATAAATGTAGTTTTAGGTCTAGTACCATAGGACACACTGACTATATAAAGAGATTCTTTGATTCTTAAGCCATGGTTAATACAGAAAAGTGGGTAAAATAGAAGTAAATAAAAATGCAATTACATGAGATTGAGAAATCTTGTTCTCCCGTCTTATTCAGTTAATCCTGGAAGGTTGGCAATGTGAACAGAAGGTTAAACTAACAAGTATTTGTGTTTACTGTGTAACAGATCCTGCATTAATCATTTTGTCTTATATTATCCATGTATTTGTAGATACTGCATATTGCATATATGTCTTCTTGCCAGCCAAGCTATGATGTAGAAAATCTGAATAGTCAGTGAATTTTAAATATTTATATTCTTTATTTAGATAAAAATCACAACATTAGATTTTTGCATCAGAAGCAATTATTACAGTGAAGTCCACATTAGTTGTGCTTGCTCTACGTTTACCTTCAAAACAACAAAAACAAGATTGTGTAAATATATGGCAGAGACAAGATTTGAATGTAAGGAAACATTTGACTCAAGCTCAGAGAGCAGGCTTTCAATTACTACTTTATAATTTACTGCATCCCAGAGCAATGTTGTTATGAATAAAGTGATAACAAAAATGAGATACAAATACATGTAGATTTATTTTCTTTAATTCTTGTCTATAGGCTTCATTACTGTATAAGCTGTTTTAGCGTTTTCAAGTGAATTAGTTGGAACAGTTACTGTTTTCCACTTGCCTGCCTGGATTCATTCAGCACATACACACACACACACAAAAAAAAAACGAATATAGAAACTATTTTTAGCTTGACATTTTTCAGAGAATTGCTCTGTAATTACTTCAGATTTATGCTATTAATCTTCCTTACTAATGTATAAACATTATATCAGATTTTCTTTCAGGGTTAGAAGAATACAAGTCTTGGTTATAATCCTTCTATAACTTGGAAGTATTTTGATTCTGCCTCAAAAATTTATGTTTTTTTTTAAACTAAAAACAAAAAATTTTAGTACAATCATAACCACTAAAACTGTACAGTTAATTTATTCCTTTAAAGGAAACACTGTCAGACTATAACTATCTAGTCTTCAGTCACATCAGAGACCTGAGAAGGATAAATATATCTGAATAAACAGGAAGGGCAGAGCAAGCAGCTTCCAAAACTAAGAAATAACAGACAATTGACTGCCTATACAGTCCTCCATTTCTCTCTATAACATTGAAGCATCTATCTTCAGTCTTTGGCCCAGTATCTTTGACAGATTAATTGTAAAGCAGGAATTATGAAGGACTTGCTTACTCTGTCTTGGCAGAGCTAGGCTGTCGACCTACCTGCTTCCAAGTTTTGTCCTTTTCAGACAACATTCTGTCTACAGTTGAAGCAAGGGCTTTCTCTTGCCCAGTGGCAAGTTTGCCACTAATACAGCCATCTTCAAATGGAGATTCTTTGATGCTCATCATCTACTTGGAGTAGAATGGGGAGTGCTGTCAGGAGCTGACATGTCTAAATATCAAAAAATCTTTAGTTAAGAAAACATCTTTGAATGCCATATTCTACAGATCTCTTGAGGCTTTTGAAGACCACCTATCTATCTCCATAAATTTGAATAAGGATATGTTGCTTGTCTACTAGGTAGAGTCTCACAGTTGGGGTTTAAGTTATTTAGGAATTAAAAGGTCTAAGAAGATGTCTTTAAGTTGGTAATGCAGGTTAAGATGGAAACTGAGTTAGGTATAGAACTTTAAACTCATTGAGATAGATAATAGAATATTATTATCAGTTCCCAAATACATATAGACTGGATATTGAGAATGTGTGTTATACCTTATAATTTTCATAATTGTTGCCTAATTGTTCTTATTGTTTTGTATTGCATTTATTGTTACAAGAAAAAGAGCCTTTTATTGGACTAGAAGGGAGAACTATTGAAGGAAAAATGATACACTTTAAATAAAAAAAAAAAAAAACCACAGATAGGAGGGATAGGAGGAAGTGGGTAAGAGGGTAGGGCCAGGAAGGGGAGGAGGGAAGGGACTGTGATTTAGATGTAACTTGAAGAAATAAATAAATGTTTAAAAAAAGAGGAAACACTGTCAGCCTACATAATATACATTGGATATCTAAGAAATCTCATAATTTAATGAAACGTCTCCTAAAATTTAATATTGCCATAAAATTTAGCTAGGGTTTTCTCTCAGTGTTAGTTTGCTAGGATTGCCACTACAAGATGCCACATCCTGGCTTAAAGAACATAATTTAATTTTCTTATAGTTCTTGAGGTACACCGTCTATGGCAGGGGTAGATTGGTTCTGAGGACTCTTGCTTTGGCTTATAGGTAGTATTTTCTTGCTATATTCTCACATTACTTCTTTGTGTCTCTGTGCTTAGAAAAATTGAGAGTCCTTAATATCTATTCTTTTCAGAATAGTAATTGGATCTAGGTTACTTTGTTTAATGTTAATTGACTCCATTGAATGCCCAACTTTGTAAATAGTCACAATCAAGGTTGAATATTTAATATATAAAGTTTGGTAGGAGGCAAACCACCCCCAGATGTTGGTATTGTGACATATGTACTATTTGGTATTTGTGAAAATCTGAGGGCTAAAATATTAGTATTTTCTTAAAGGCACATACAATGTACTTTTTAAAAGTTATACTTTATTTGCTTATACAAATATCCTCTTAATTGTGGAAATTTTATTTTCTTAGAAAATAAATTTCTTTATTTCTATTAAGTGACATATATAGCAATGAATGAGGTTGCTATAGATATGTTTGAGTTTTTCTTCGTTCATAACCATTTAAGTAAAATCCAATGAATTAATTTGATACTTAATGTAAATTCTAGATATGTAGGATATTTAGCTTAGAACATAGTCACAATGGATATTTAGAATGTAATTTAGGACGTTAAACTCTCTCTAAAAATTACCTCAATATGGACTCTAGACCTAAATGTAAAATGCAGAGAGAGGGATAGATGTACTAATAATCTTGATGAAAGTTGATGAGAGTCCAAACCAAGAGAGTACCAGTTGGGATAGTGAGGAAAGCATGAGGTGAATGAATAGATGATATATTCACTAATAAAGCAAAAGGAAAGCAAGAATTTCATAAACTTGTTGAAGATGAAATGCCTCTGAGAATGTTTTTTAGGTGAATATGTCTGGTAGTTAAGACAATATGTAGATTGTCAGTTCAAGCAAGAACTCTTACATCTAAGTATATGTGTTAGAACCTATAAGTGTATGTCTTAGAATCTACAGAGTGAGAGTGTGCATGCAAGGATAAATAATGACATCTGCAAACTTTCATGAGTAAATAAAGGAGGAATCAACAAAGGAAATAATACAAATGAAACACACAAAAGCACAAAGAAGAGAATGACAAAAAGAAAAAAGAAAAGCACAACATTGACATTAGTAGAGACATCATTGCAATCTTTTTATTATAAACAGTAGTAGAGAATTTGTAAAATAAATAGTTAAGTATAGGGGGAAAGCGGATTTTTTAAAATGAAGAGTATAATTGTAATTGTAATATGGTGAATAATAATAGAGAAATTATTAAGAGAGTTAATAAGGATAGTTGCAACAATACAGCAAAATAACTAATATTATTAATATTTGATTTTACCTCTGTCGACATTTAGCTAAGCATGTTTTTTAAAAAAAGCTATGCTAAAATACAATACCAATCCCTAAGCTTTATGCATCATAAATACTCAAAAACAATCTACTAGGTTGAATTGAACTGAGTTTCCATTAACATGTAAATCATCCTCTTCTGTGTTCTGGAATAATTGAGAGTTTTTGTGCATTTATTTTGTATTGAAGGTCATCGAACATTATTCATTGGAGTTCATGTGCCCCTGGGTGGAAGAAAAAGCCATCGACGTCACAGGCATCGTGGTCATAAGCACAGAAAAAGGGACAGAGAGAGAGATTCGGGACTAGAAGATGGACGAGAGTCACCTTCTTTTGGTAAACATTATTCTCTGTGTTTTTAATAAATTATTCCCCCAGTGCATCAGTCACTGTTTTTGATGCCACCTACTTTCTTCCTTCCAAAATCTTTGAGTCTGTTTTTATTTCACTTTATTTACTTTTTGCTATTTCCTTTTTTTAAAAAAAATTACATTTATTTATTACTTCAAGTTACATCTCCCTCGCAGCTTCCTCCCTCCTCTCTTCTAGGTCCCAACCTAGTACCCTTTATCCCCTCTGTCACCTACCCTACTCCTCTGGTGTGGGGTGCCCCCACATCTCAGCACCCCTCAGTTCATCAATCTTAATGATGTCTAAGAGCTTCCTCTTATACTGGGCCCTACATAGTAACTCCAATGGGGCAAAGTGTCCCACTAACAAGTAACAAGTCCATATTCCTGTTCCATTTGATCTGTTGGTTGTAGAGTAGTTATCCTGTACTATATGGCTAAAATCGAGTTATAAATGAATACATGCCGTGTGCATCCTTCTGAGTCTGGGTTAGCTCACAGGATGAGCTTTTCCAGTTCCATCCATTTGGCAGCAAATTGCATGATTTCCTTGTTTCTGATGGCTGAATAGTGTTCCATCGTGTAGATGTACCACAGGTTTGTAGACTTATTTACATAGAGGTTGTACAAGTTTGCACTCCTATCAGCAATGGAGGAGTGTTCTACTTTCTTCATAACCTTGCCAGCATGTGCTGTCATTTGAGGTTTTGATATTAGCCATTCTGACAAGTGTAATATGGAATCTCAGAGTCGTCTTGAGAACACCAATAGCTCAGGCTCTAAGACCAACAATCAATAAATGGGACCTCATGAATCTGAAAAGCTTCTGTAAGGCTACAGACACTGTTGTTAGAACAAAACGGCAGCCTACAGATTGGGGAAAGATCTTTACCAGCCCCACATCTGACAAGGCTAATACCTAAAATTTATAAAGAACTCAAGAAATTAAACACCAAGAAACTAAATAGTCCAATCAAAATGTAGGGAACAGAGCTAAACCGAGAATTCACAAAAGAGGAATCTCTAATGGCTGAGAGATACTTGAAGAAATGCTCAACATCCTTAATCATCTTTGAGTATCTTTACTGAAGGTATGCATTATTGTGGACACATTGGTTCATGGGCAGTCTCTAAGCAATGTAACTTCCTGCATGTCACCTTTATCAGTTCTTTAATAGGATCAATCATTTGCTTTTGATCTTTTTCAAATCCTCAGTCATCTGTTGAGACTGAAACCATTTTCTGAACACCATCACACTCTGTTGGAGATTTGATATTCTGTATAGAGAGGATATGTGGTATTTCTTTCTTTTTTTAAGTTAATTTAAACAATTTTAAAAATTTATTCAAGTTATATCTCAGTTGCAGTCGCTTCCCTCCTCCTCTCCCGATCCCATCCTTCCACCCTCTTCTGCCCTCCCTCCTCTCCTCCTCTTCGGATGAGGGGAGCCCTGATATGTGCTATTTCTATGCAAAAGAAAGCTTCAAAGAGATATTCAGATGGCTTAAATATTTTTCTTACTTGGAAGGAGTTCAAAGACTATATTATAAGATATCACTGCAAGTGCCTCAAAATTTTTCAGAATTTACTTTCCAAAGGCATGTAGAAAAGATGTAGATAGAGAAGAATTGAGGTTCATTTGCTGGGAATATGGATGTTTCACATGGTATGTTGTAACGTGGTGTGTGGGTCAGTGAAGCCTGGAACAATGTCAGCTAAAATTTCTAGGGCAGCCACCAATTTAACAATGTCTTTGGAGAAGTGTTTGAAGTTTGATCCTCTTGAGAATTCTTTCATCCCAATATATGCTCCATAACACCAGGTATGATCCTACTTGTTATTTGACTTGGGGTTCTAATAACCTGACTATTTCAAAAGGAAAGTCCTTGTACATAGCTAAAGGTGGTTATTCTATGTCATAGACAAGTAATGACTTGTTTCAGTTCAGTAGAGCTAATAGTTGGAATGTGATTCCTTGTTGAGTCAAAGGTTTTGGTTGTGTAGTGGGGGCAGTGAGGATGTTTGATTATATAAACTCTTTTATAGCAATAAATGATGTTCACCACTTTATTATTTTTTAATTTTTAGGCTTTCATGTAGCTGTTAGGGATCTGAATTCATGTTTTCATGCTTGCTCAACAAGCAGTTTACTGACTACCAATTTCTCTTTCCTCTGACTTTTCATACTATAATCAACAAATACAGTAGTTTTCATAAAAATGTGATTATAAATATTTAATCCTCCTCTTTAGTAACAAATAGAAACTGTTCAGTCTTGTATCTTCTTATTTTTAGCACCATTCTTTACTCACTTTGTATAATTTAAAATTTTATTTTAAGTGGGAATATTAATGAGTATTTTAGAATGACCAGTTTGAAGCATGAACTTATAGTAAGTGAACATATGAATGGCATCGAAAGGAATTCAGAAAAATTGATTCTTTTCCCCTTTAGCCTCTCAAAGAATGTTACAAGAAAGGTTAAGAGGATTATATCAATTACTACTGGCTAATCTATAAGCAGTAGAAATAATATGAAAATATAAACTCTATTAGCCAGTTATTTAAAATACGTACACAAAGATACTGTATATATTCACATAATCTTGGAATTAGAGGACTTTTCTAGGTTTAGATGGCAAGGTGAATTAAGAACTAACTGACCAACTCCAAAATCTCTTCCACTTCCTCAGCTCACTATTCTCAGTTCCGTAGGAAAGCCTGATAACCTGTCTTCTTTTTTTTTTAATAATTTATTTTTTATTTCTTTAAGTTACATCTCAATCACAATCCCCTCCCTACTCCCCCCTCCAGTCCCACCCTTCCACCCTCCTCCCCCTCAGCCCCACCATCCTCTTCCCTTCTTTTTTTTTTTAAGTTTAAGGTATTTATTTTTCCCCCCAACAGCTCTCCCTTTCAGTCCAAATAATGGTTCTTTTTCTTATAACTATAAATACAATACAAAACAACAGAAATAAATAGGCCATGATTATAAGAGTTATATGGCTTAGCATACATTCCCAATGTCCAGTCCATATGTATTTGGCACCTGACTTTAACATTCTACTATCTAACCATCTCCATGAGTTTAAAGTTCTATATCTAACTCAGCTTTCATACTAACTTGCCTCATAATTTTAAAAATATCTTCTTAGATCCAGAACACCCTCTTGATTCCTAAACAACTCAAAATTTAACTATGAGACTCTAGCTATCTATTCTTCAACCTGTAGACAGACTTCTGTCCAAAAAGGACAAAACTTGGAAGCAGGTAAGTCGACAGCCTAGCTCTGCCAAGACAGGGTAGGTAAGTCCTTCATAATTCCTGCTCTACAACCAATGTCTGTCAGAGAAATGGGCCAAATGGCTGAAGACTGATGCTGTAATGTATGGAGAGAAAATGGGAACTGTCCAGGCAGCCACTGGTATAACCTGTCTTCTTAAATGGAATGTTTTTCCTGGTTTTAGTTTATGTAAAGGAGATCCTTCAGGAGGCCCTTGTTCAATATTCTTTTTGTTGGAATCACTGATATTTTTGGATATAGCTTCATTTTATTAATTTTCATTATTACATAATGTATAAATGTACTTCTATATATTACATTTCTTATTGTTGATAGAAAGTTAGAGTGTAGGAGAAACCATGAGTAAAGTTCCTATGGATATTTCTATTTATGGCCGTCAGTGCACGTTTGTACTTTTTATATCTATGAATCAGATTGGTTATTGCTGCACCATGGAGTGTGTGTGGTTTTTTTTTTTTAATTTAACAGATAATGCCAAATACTTCCCCCATACTCTGACTAGTAAGGCATCAGAATTTATTCCACTTTACATTTTTAACTAAGAGTTGATGATGCGTTATTTTAATATCAGGCATTCTGGAAATATGAATAATATAATCTCATTGTTTTAATTTATATTTCACTATCAGTAATGGAGTTGAGAAACTACATATGCTTTTTAGATAGCTTTCTCTATGAAATGTCTGTCAAAGTTCTATCTATCTATCTATCTATCTATCTAACCATCCATCCATCCATTCTTCCTTCTATCTATCTTTCTTTCTATCATCTATTTATTTTACATCATGATCACAGCCAGCCCCCTCACTCCTCTTCCCACCTTCCCAGCCTCTTTCCGCTTCCCCTCAGAAAAGGGGACACCCACCCATCAATCCACTCTGGATCTTCAAGTTGCATGAGGACTAAGAGCAATTCTTGCACTGAGGTCAAATAATACAGCCCAGCTAGTGTAAAGTGTTCCACAAATAGGCAACAGAATCCATGTCGTCCAGTCCATACATGCTTTTTGGTCGGTGCTTCAGTCTCTGTAAGCCCTCAGTGGACTAGGTTAGTTGATTCTGGTGGTCCTCTTATAGAGACCTTGTCCCCCCAGATCACTCTGTTCTTCCTCTCACTTTTCAACAAGACTCCCCAAGCTCCACCTAATGTTTGGCTGTGTGTCTCCGCATCTGTTTAGATCTGCTGCTTGGGTGGGGCCTCTCAGAGGACAGCTATGCTATCTTCCTGTCTGCAAGCATAGCGGAGTATCATTAATAGTGTCAGTAGTTTGCTCTTTCCCATGAAGTGGTTCTCAAGTTGTGTCAGGCATTGGTTGATCATTCCTTTAATCACTGCCCAATCTTTATCCCAGTACTCTTGTACGCAGGGTAAATTATGGGTCAAAGGTTTTGTGGGTGAATTGGTGTTCCCCTCCTTCCACTGGACATCCACCCAGGCTAAGAGATGGCCACTTCCATCTCGATGTTCTCTGCTGCTAGGATTTCAGCTCGGTTGTTCCCCCCCCCCCCCCCCCCCCCGTATCCTCCCAGGAGTCTACCCTATTGCAGGTCTCCTGATTGTTTCAGAGGTCCCTCCTCATCTGTTTCCCTTTACTCTCCCAGGCCTTTTAAGTCTTACCCCCACTCTCACCACACCTGATCCCCACCCTCATTCCACTCCCCACACCCTCTCTTTCTTAGTTCCTTCTCAGCATCTAAGTCAGATGTCTATTCTATTTCCCTTCTGAGTGAGCTTTGTGCACCCTCCTTTGTGCCCTCCTTGTTACTTAGCTTCTTTGGGTCTGTGAATTGTAGAATGGTTGTCCTGTACTACATGGCTAATATCCACTAATAAGACAGTACATACCATGGGTGTCTTTCTGAGTCTGAATTACCCCACTCAGGATGATCTTTACTAGTTCCATCCATTTGCCTGAAAATTGCATGTCCTTGTTTTTAATAGCTGAGTAGTATTTCACTGTGTAAATGTACCACAGTTTCTTTATCCATTCTTCAGTTGAGGGACATCTGGATTGGTTCCAGTTCTGGATATTATGAATAAAGCTGTTATGAACATAGTTGAACCAATGACTTTATAGTTTGGTAGAGAATCATTTGGGTATATGCCCAGGAGTGGTATATCTGGGTCTTGAGGTAGAACTATCCTCAGTTTTCTGAGATACTGCCAGATTTATTTTCAAAGTTCTTGTACAAGTTTGCACTCCCACCAGCAATGGAGAAGTGTTTGAGACAGGGTTTCTCCGTGTAGCCCTGGCTGACCTGGACTTCCTTTGTAGACCAAACTAGCCTCGAACTCACAGAGATCCACCTGTCTCTGCCTCCCAAGTGCTGGGACTAAATGTGTGTGCCACCATTCCCGACAAAGTTGTATGTTTTGTGATTATTTTTTTCTTTCTGATATTACACAAATATTCTTTGTGGAATATTTGTATATTATGAATATATTTCCTTTGTTGATTTTCCATGTTACAAATACTTTCTAAGAATTGGAGTTAATGTTTTAATTATTGTGCAATATTTCCTTTTTCATCTCTAATTTTATTTGGAATTTCTCTCTCCATCTTCTAGTTAATTGGACTTAGTTTGCAATCCCATTGATTTTTTTTAAGAACCAACTCTTTGTTTCATTGATTATTTTACTTGTTTCCTTGTTTTATTCTGTTTCTATTTCATTGATTTCAATCCTGAATTTTATTTCTTGCATGTTTCTTGATTATTTCTCTTTTTTTGGTGTTTTGACTTGTAGTTATAATGAGAGCTCTCCAATTTTTATGTAGACACTTCCTGCTTTGAACTTGCTTTTTAGAACTAGCTTCATTATGTCCCATAGGTTTGAGTGTGTTGTGTTTTCATTTTCATTCATTTCTAAAAAGTTTTACATTTCCTTCTTTATTTCTGTCTTGATCTACATTTTGTTCAGTAGTGAGTTGTTCAACTTTCTGATGTTTCTGTTGTTGTTGATATCCAGCTCTAATTCTTGGCAGTCAGATAGGATACAGAGTGTTATTTCACAACTGAGACTTGCTTTGTGTCCAACTATATGGTCAATTTTGGAGAGAGTTCCATAAACTGCTGAGAATAAAGTATAATCTTTTGTGTTTGAATCAAATAGATGTCTGGAGGTCTATTTGATTTATGATATTATTTAACTACAGCATTTTTCTGTTTAATTTTTTCTGGATGACCTGTCTATTGATGCATGGTGCATTGAAGTAACCCCCATCACTGTGTGAGAGTCAGCATATGAGTTTAGCAGTAATAGAATTTCTTTTATGAATTTGGGTACCCTTGTGTTTGGTTTATAAATGTTTAGAACTACACTATCCTCTGGAACTGTTTTATAAGTATATGGTGCCTTCTCTATCTCTTCTGATTAGTTTTGATTTGAAGTCTTTTTAATCATTTATTAAAATGGCTGTGTACCTGCTTGTTTCTTGGGTCCATTTGCTTGGAATAGCTTTCTCCATCCTTTTACCCTTGATGGTGAAGTGTATTTCTTGGATGCAACAGAAAGATGGATCCTGATTTCCAATCCAGTCTGTTAATCTGTGTCTCTTTATTGGGGAATTGAAGTACTTAGTATTGATAGGTATCAGTGGGCAGTATTTATTGATCCCTGTTATTTTCTTGCTATGGTGTGACTTTTCACTGTCTTTTGATTTATCATTCTGGGATCATCTATTATTGTGTCTTTCTGGATGTGTTTAACATCTTCAGACTGAAATTTTCCTTTTAGCACTGTCTATAGAGTTGAGTTACTAGATAGAAATTGCATAAAACTGGTTTTCTTGTAGATTTTTTTCTTTCTCTGTTGATTATGATTGATAGTTTTGTTGAATGTAGTAGTCTGGTCTGGCATCTATAGTATGTCAGAGCTTGTAGAATATTCATCGATCAGGCCTTCCTGGCTTTCAGAGTCTTTGTTGAGAAGTCATGTGTTACCCATAAGGGCCAATTTTTGTATGTTGTTTTATGTTTTTCTCTTGCAAATTTAATATCCTCTTTTTGTTCTCAACATTTAGTGTTTTGATTGTTATATGTTGTGGGGAATTTGTTTTCTGATCCTGTTTATTCTGTGTTCTGTATATTTCTTGTACCTTGATAGGCAACTCCTTTATATTTGTGAAATTTTCTTCCATGCTTTTGTTAAAAATATATGTGCCTTTGATTGACTTTCTTCTATCCCTATGATTTGTAATTTGCTCTTTTCACAGTTTCCCAGATTTCCTGGATGTTTTGTGCCCAGATTTTTTAGATTAACATAATCATTGACTGCGCTATCTATTTCTTCTACTTTTTCTTCAATACTTAAGATTGTTCTCTCCCATGTCTTACAATTTGTTGAAGCTTACCTCTGAGGTTTATGATTGAAATCTTATACTTTGCATGTCTAGTTTTATTTCATTTTGTATTTTCTTCAGTGATTCTGTTTCTTTGTTAAGTTAGACTTTTATATCTTGAATAGTTTTCTTTATTTAATTCATTAAGGCATTCATTCACAGCCTCTTTCATGTCCTTTAACGTATATATAATTGCAATTTTGAGGTCCTTGTCTTGTGATATAGCTATAGTGCACTTCTCAGGGCCTACAGTAAGAGGCTTCTGATAGAGGTATATTGGCTTGCCTTTCCACATTTGAGGTCTTGCATTGGTGTTGAGGCATCTGGAGTTAAGATGTTTGAGGTGTTTCTTGGTATTGTTCTCAGTCATTTTTCTTGTTGTGTGGGTGTGTTTCATTCTTTGGTTAATGTTGCCAATCTCTGGACCCTAGACATATATGGTAACTGTTGGATCGTTGGTGCAGAGTTCTTTTGAGTCCCAGTATAGTGCAGCCACTGGAGGGTCTCTGGTAGAAAGTGTTTCTGTGTATTGGTCACTGACACAAAGAAATGGAGATGGACTAGAAGAGAAGACTGATATGATCATTGGAAAAGAGTTAAACTGGGTGTCTACCAAGAAACACAGTTCCTCAGGAAATGGAGGTAGGGTGGAAGTAGGGGCTCCTACAAGCAAGCTACAGTAGAAGAAAGAATAAGTTTGGAGAGACAAGAATGAAGGAGCTGGGAATGACCTTGGATCCATATTTTAATTCTATTAATGGTGTGTCTCTAGATTCTATGAACAACTACTCAGAGAATAAGATCTTATGTCTTAGGCAAATTTCTCTGTGTTGTCATTTTTACTTCCACTGCATGCTTTAGTAAATATAAAATCAGTAGCCATTCTTTACACAAAAAGTAAAATGGGATGAGAAATAAATTAGGGAATCAACACCCTTCACAATAGCAACAAATACATAAAATACTTGGAGATAACTCTAATCAATCAAATGAAAGGTCTGTACAACAAAAATTTCATGTCCCTGAAGAAAGAAATTGAAGAAGATATCAGAAGATGGAAAGATCTCCCATGCTTGTGGATATGTAGGATGAACATAATAAAAATGGCAAAATACAAGTCCAATGCAATTCCTATCAAAATACCAAGATATTCTTTACAGATATTGAAAGAACAATCCTTAAATTCATATGGAAAAACAAAAAACTCAGAATAGCTAAATAGATCCTGTACAAAGAAGAACAGGAGGCATCACCATCCTGATTTCAGGGCGATAGAAATAAAAACAGCATGGTACTGCATAGAAACAGACAGGTTGATCAATGGAATCAAATCGAAGACCAGAAATAAACCAACACACCTACAGTCACTTAATTTTTGACAGAGAAGCCAAAACCATACAATGGAAAAAAAATAACGCATCTTCAACAAATGGTGCTGATCTAACTAGATGTCAACATGTAGAAGAATGCAAATAGACCCATATTTATCACCCTGCACAAAACTTTCGTCCATTTGTATTAAAGACCTCAACATAAAACCAGACACACTAAATCAAATAGAAGAGAAAGTAGGGAAAAGCCTCAAACTCATGGACACAGGTGACACCTTCCTGAAGAGAACACCAATAGCTCAGACTCTAAGACCAACAATCAAAAATGGGACCTTATGAAACTGAAAAGCTTCTGTAGGGTAAAGGACACTGTCATTAGGACAAAACGGCATCCTACAGATTGGGAAAATGTCTTCATCAACCCCACATCTGACAGAGGGCTAATCCAAAATATATAAAGAAATCAAGAAATAAAACATCAACAAACCAAATAATCCAACCAAAAATAGTGTACAGAACTAAACCAAGAATTCACAAAAAAGGGAATTTAAACACAGATTCTTAATCTTGTTTATACTATATCTTATATCTTGTTTATGCTATGTTCTTGGCTGGAGTTTATATTGTAGTAGCTTATGATTTCAGAGGCTACCAAAAATCAATAAAATACCAATCATTTCAGGAAATATCTTAACCAAGAGAATTTTTATAGTAAGATTTATATAATATATATCATACTACTTTAAAGTATCTAGTTTCATCAGGTAAAACAGGCATTAGACAACACATTTTGAATTGAAGCATTTCTATTGGAACATAATCCTAGTCATTTTTAAAGTTGGTAAATATTGCTGGATGGTCATGAAAAGACTTTGATGAATAAAACTTAATATTCATAAAGCCATTTTTATTATTCAGAATTAAAATCAGAGACAATAAGACATATGCCATTTGAACCCAAGTAAATGTTCTCCTTTTTTGAATAGATTATATTCAGTTAGTAAATTGGTATTTTCTATGCTATTGTTATTATTATTGTTTTCTAGAGAAGTCTTTTTTAAAATTTATTTATTTATTGCTTCAGGGGTTACATCTCCATGATAGTGTCCTCTTTCCAACCTTCCCAGTCCCACCCTCCCACCCTCTACCCCCTAACCCTTCCATCCCACTCCTCTAGAGTGGAGTGTCCCAACATAACAGCTCCACCCCAGTTCAGCAGTCATATGAGGGCCAAGAGCCTTCTCATACACTGGGGGACTACAAGGCAGCACCACTAGGGCAAAGTGTCTCATTGACAGGAAGAAAAAGTCTATGTTCCTGTTCCCTTTGGTGCATTGGTTGTAGCATAGATATCCTGGACTATATAGCTAAAATCTGACAATAAGTGAATAGATACCATGTGCATCTTTCTGAGTCTGGGTTAGCTCACTCAGAATGAGCTTTTCTAGTTCCATCCATTTGGCTGCAAATTGTATAATTTCCTTGTTTATGATAGCTGAGTAGTATTCCATTGTGTAGATGTACCATTGTTTTTTAATCCATAGTTGAGGGACATATGGGTTGTTTCCAGTTTCTAGCTATTACAAATAAGGCTGCTATGAACATAGATGAGGAAACTTCCTAGTGATTCAGTGAGGAGTCATTTGCATGTATACCCAGAAGTGGTATGGCTGGGTCCCGAGGCAGAGATATCCCAACTTTTCTAAGATATCGCCATACTGACCTCCATAGTGGTTGCATAAGCCTGCACTCCCACCAACAATGGAGGAGTGTTCCCCTTTCTCCACATCCTAGCCAGCATGTGCTGTCTTTTGAGCTTTTGATCTTAGCCATTCTGACAGGTGTGAGATGGAATCTCAGAGTCATCTTGAGTTGCATTTCTCTGATGATTAAAGATGCTGAGCATTTCTTCAAGTGTCTCTCAGCCTTTAGGAATTCCTCCTTTGTGAATTCTCTGTTTAGCTCTTTCCCACATTTTTAAATTGGATTATTTGGTTTCTTGGCATTTAGTTTCTTGAATTCTTTGTAAATTTTGGATATAGCCCTTTGTCAGATGTGGGATTGGTGAAGATTTTTTTCCCAATCTGTAGGCTGCCATTTTGTTCAAATGACAGTGTCTTTTGCCTAACAGAAGTTTTTCAGTTTCATGAGGTCCCATTTATTGATTGTTGGACTTAGGTCCTCAGCTGTTGGTGTTCTGTTCAGGAAGTTGTTACCTGTGCCAATGAGTTCGAGGGTTATTCCCACTTTCTCCTCTAGTAGATTTAGTGTGATCTGGCTTATTTTAAGATCTTTGATCCACTTGGACTTAAGTTTTGTGCAAGGTGATAAGTATGGGTCTAATTTCAATCTTTTACAAATGGACATCCACTTAGACCAGCACCATTTGTTGAAGATGCTGTCCTTTTTTCATTGTGTGGTTTTGGCTTCTTTGTCAAAGATTAGTTGACCATAGGTGTGTGGGTTCATTTCTGGGTCTTCAATTCGATTCGATTGATCCACTGGTCTGTTTCTATACAAGTACCATACTGTTTTTATTACTATTGCTCTGTAGTACTGCTTGAAATATGGGATGATGATATCTCCAGATGTTTTTTTTTTTTTATTGTACAGGATTGATTTAGCTATTCTAGGTTTTTTGTTGTTCCATATGAAATTGAGAATAGCTTTTTCCAGGTCTATAAAGAATTGTATTGGTACTTTGATAGGAATTGCATTGAGTCTGTATATTGCTTTGGGTAGGATGGCCATTTTTCTTATGTAGATCCTACCTATCCATGAGCATGGGAGATCTTTCCATCCTCTAAAGGCTTTTCCCATTTCTTTCTTCAAGGGCTTGAAGTTCTTGTTGTACAGGTCGTTTACTTGCTTGGTTAGAGTTACCCCCAGGTATTTTATATTGTTTGTGGCTATTGTGAAGGGAGTTGTTTCCCTTATTTCTTTCTCAGCCCATTTGTTTGTTGTATAAAGAAGGGCTTCTGACTTTTTTGAATTAATTTTGTATCCAGCCACCTTGCTGAAGGTGTTTATCAGCTGTAAGAGTTCTCTGGTGGAATTTTTGGGGTCGCTTATGTATACTATCATATCATCTGCAAATAGGGATAATTTGACTTCTTCGTTTCCAATTTGTATCCCCTTGATCTCCTTTAGTTGTCTTATTGCTCTCGCAAGAACTTCAAGTACTATACTGAAGAGATAATGGTGAAAGTGGGCATCCTTGTCTTGTCCCTGAGTTTAGAGGAATTGCTTCAAGTTTCTCTCCATTTAATTTGATGCTGGCTACTGGCTTGCTGTATACTGCCTTTATTATTTCTAGGTACGGTCCTTGTATTCCTGTTCTCTCCAGAACTTTTATCATGAAGGGGTGCTGGATTTGTCAAATGCTTTTTCTGTTTCTAGCGAGATTATCATGTGTTTGTTTTCTTTCATCTTGTTCATATAGTGAATTACGTTGATTGACTTTCATATGTTGAACCATCCCTGCATTCCTGGGATGCAGCCTGCTTGATCATGGTGTATACTTTTGATGTGTTCTTGAATTTGGTTTGCTAGTATGTTATTAATTTTGCATCTATGTTCATGAGGGAGATTGGTCTGAAGTTCTCTTTCTTTGTTGGGTCTTTGTGTTGTTTAGGAATCAGGGTGACTGTGGCCTCATAGAATGAGTTTGGCAGTGTGCTTTCTGATTCTATTTGTTGAAAGAGTTTGAAGAGTATTGGTGTTAGCTCCTTTTTGATGGTCCGTTAGAATTCTGTGCTAAAAACCATCTGGCGCTGTGCTTTTTTTGGTTGGGAGATTTTTAATGACTCTTTCTATTTCCTTAGGGCTTATAGGGATCTTTAATCTGTTAACTTTATCTTGATTTAGCTTCGGTAGGTGGACTCTATTAAGAAAATTGTCCATTTCACTTAAGTTTTCAAATTTGGTGGAGTATAGGCTTTTAAGGTAGGACCCAAATATTCTCTGGATTTTTTTCAATGTCTGTTGTTATTTCTCCCTTTTCATTTCTGATTTTGTTGATTTGGATTTTTTTCCCCTCTGCCTTTTAGTTAATTTGGCTAAGGGTCTTCTATTTTGTTGATTTTATTGAAAACCAACTCTTGATTTCATTGATTCTTTGTATAGTTCTTTTTGTTTCTAAGTTGTTGATTTCAGCCCTAAGTTTGATGATTTCCTGCCTTCTGCTCCTCTTGGGAGTGTTTGCTTCTTCTTTTTTTCTTCTAATTCACCCAGTTTAGCTGTTAATTCGCTAATATGAGCTGTCATAATTTTCCTTTTGAAGTCACTTAGTGCTATGAACTTTTCTTGTAGCACAGCTTTCATTGTGTCCCATAGTTTTGGGTATGTTGTGCCTTCATTTTTGTTGGATTTTTAAGAATCCTTCTTTATTGATTTCCTTCTTTATTTCTTCCCTGACCCAGTAGTCATCCAGTAAAGAGTTGTTCAATTTCCATGTGTGTGTAGGCTTTCGATTGATTCTTTGCTGTTGAAGTCCAGCTTTATTCCATGGTGGTCTGATAAGATACAAGGGGTTATTTAAATTTTCTTGTATCTGTTGAGGATATCTTTGTGTACAACTATATGGTGGATTATAGAGAAGGTTCTGTGAGGTGCTGAAAAGGTGTATTCTTTTGTGTTTGGGTGACACTTTCTGTAGATATCTGTTAGGTCCATTTGGTTCATGATCTCTGTTAGACTCATTATTTCTCTGTTTGGTCTTCTGCCTTGATGATCTGTCCATTATTGTGAGTGAGGTGTTGAAGTCTCCCACTACTAATGTGTGGGGATCGATGTGCTATTTAAATTTTAGGAGCGTTTCTTTTACAAATGTAGGTGCCTTTGTATTTGGGGCATAGATGTTCAATATTGAGATGTCCTCTTGATGAATATTTTCTTTAACGAGTATGTAATACCCTTCTCTGTCTTTTCTTATTAACTGAAGTTGGAAGTCTATTTTGCTTGATATTAGCATGGCTACTCCAGCTTGCTTCCTGGGTCTATTTGCTTGGAAAACCTTTTCCCAGTCCTTTACTCTAAGATGGTGTCTATCTTTGTTAGTAAGATGTGTTTCTTGTATGTAGCAAAATGATGGGTGTTTTTTATGGATCCAATCTGGAAGCCTGTGTCTTTTTATAGGGGAGTTGAGTACATTGATGTTTATGGATATTAGTGACCATAGGTTGTTATTTCCCATTATTTTGGTATAGGTGGTGGTCCTGTTTTTCTTTTGGTTTAGTTGCCATGGAGTTTTCTGTTTCCTCTGTTTTCTTGGGTGTAGTTATCTTCTCTGGGTTGGAATTTTCCTTATAAGGATCTTCTGTAGAGCTGGATTTGTGGGTAGATATTGTTTAAATTTTATTTTGTCATGGAATATCTTGTTTTCTCCATCTATGTTGATAGAGAGTTTTTCTGGGTATAGTAGTCTGGTTAGGCACCTTTGTTATCTTAGGGCTTGTAGGACATCTGTCCAGGCCCTTCTAGCTTTTTAGAGAAGTCTTTTGAATAACTTATCTCCTATTTCACACTCTCAAGTCCTCTTTATTCTTAGGTATGAAGTGTTTATGTCTTGCTTATTTTGTGACTGGTACTTTGGAGGCATATAGTGAATCATCTTGATGCTTTATAAGGGGAAACTGAAAATTCTCAAGTTCAAGCCTCATGTAGAAATCAATTGAATTTTTAGGAGTATATAATTTTTACCCAAATTGTAGACAATTTCAGTAAGCTGAAATTATTTGAAATACTGAAAGGAAAAAAATTTTGAAGCTTTCAGGAATATGGTAGTGTTGAGGCATGCCTGTTTTGAGGTATGAAGCTACAAGCAAATAGAAGGTTGAATAGTCTCCTTTATACAACAGAAAAGAGCTGTTCTGCCTGCCCTACCCTTATTCAAAGAAAATATTGAACTTATTTCTTAGTGTATCCATGGATTACATTTTATATTATGCTTATAGTTATTCAATGTATTGTTTATTCTAAAACAGCAAGAGGTAGAAAACCAACTAGAAATGATTTATATGATGTGATGAGGTTGGAAAACATAAATATCTATAAGATAGTATTCTTTTAGTATAAGATAGCACCAGATTCCGATCTCAGATAAAGTAGTTAAAAAAATTAATGTGGCATGACATTAAGTAAATGGTTTTTTAAAAAGAATTTATCAGTCTCCTTTTCAGAAAACGTACTTTATTTACTAAGTTAGCATTTTCCTTGAAGTAGTGAATCATGAGATTTAACTATTGACTCAATATTACTCATTTTACAAATAATATCATCTGACAGATTCCTTAAAATATTTTCTAGCAATGCTAAGCAGCAGTATCATTAATATCTATAAATAAAATACCTTGAAAATATCTAAAACTAACATTCAGTGTAAATGTAGTTTCTTTTTCTAATTTATTATATAGTGAACCTGTAAAATTATACATGACATATTGCTGAGTCTTGTAGAGAATAATGAGCACTTAAAAACAGATATGACCTGCCCCCAGAGGCAATACAGATGAGGCTGCTGTGTCACATGGGCATCAGTAGGTTGCAGAGAAGAGAGAGGCTATGTCTACATTCAATGTTCTGCCTATGAACATCTGAATGAATAGTAGCCTAACATTCTCTGAAAAAAATCAAGCCTGATACCATTACCAGTTCCATGCCAAGGGACCTGGACAGTGAGCTAGCCTGTGACAACCACTAGTCCAGTACCAGGCAGCACCAGATGGGCTCCCAGGACAGGAAGCAATCCAGAGACTAGAAGAATCCTGCCTGGCACCATGGACTGCAGGCAAATGGCCACTTGGGAGAACTGGGCAAGGAGTGAGCCTGAGACACCCATCAGACTGGTACCATGAGGCCTGGACAAGGAGATAGCCTGAGATTAACATCAGTCTGTTGCTATGTAAGCCAAGGCATCAGACTGTACTGGAGATGACCCCTGATAGATGCTATAATGTGCAATGTACAAGTGGGGCAGAGCCCTCCTGAGACCACTCCTCAGACAAGCTCAGACACTCAGAGACTCCAGGCACCACTAAGAGAAATAAGTAAGTGGTGGAAAAATGGAAGAGAAAGAGAAACAGAAGGATGTGGGTACAACAAAGAGAGGCAGGACTGGAGACTTGAGAGTAGTGAGGAGTAACCTGAAGTTAGTAGCCAGTGATGCCACCAAGGACCATGGTGGAGTCCTGGCCTCTGCTCCCAACAAGGGCCATATCTGGTCCTGTGACTCTGCAACAGTAGGGATATGTTACCACCAAAAGCCAGGTGAACATCTTGACTGGGCTACCACCCAGGGACATGTTGCTCTCTGAGGACTGTACAGAACTGGCCCATCCCCCATCTGGGCATCATGGGAGAACTGGCCCTAGAGGCATGAAAGAAGGAGAGCTGCCCCAGCCCCTAGACAGCTGGAATACTTTGGAGAGCAGCCCTTGCACATTTTTGGAGATGCGAATGTGCTGCCCCCAAGGATGTGAATGTGGGAGAATTGGCCCTACCACTCATCTCCCTGTGGTGGCATGGAGGATGGAGAGATACCCTCCTCTCCCTCATCCCTCGTCACCCATAACAGGTGGAAGACGTGGCCCTGGGGTTATGAGAGCAGGAGAACTGGCCCTGTCCTTTACCACTGCAGCACTCAGGAGACCTGGTCCTGCACCTCGCCTGATAGCACATTACAGCTGGCCCTGGATGTGAGCTGGCCCTGAGGGTGTGAGTGTGGGAGAGCCAGCCCTGCCTTTTGTCTGCTGTGCAGTGGTGTTGGTGAGGGAGAGATCTCACTCCCTTTTGTCCTCACCACCTCTGGATATCTGGTCCCAGTGGGGTCAAAAGAGCAGGAGAGCTGCCTCTGACCCTCACATACTGCAGCATTCAGGGGAGAAAGCCTAGCACTTTACCTCAGTAGCACAGTAGAAGTGGCCCTGGATGTTAGAGTTATATGCCCAGAACCAGGGCTTTGAATGAGTCCACTCCAACATCTACCCCATGAATGAACTGCTGGAATGCATGAAGGGGCCAGCTCCATAGACCCAAAAGTTCAGGATCTCCATGACACAGGGCAACAACAGGGTATCTGTAGCAGAACCCAGTGACCTTGTACCAGACGAAGGAGTCAATATAATGAACATTTGCAAGCAATAAAGTATGAACCAAAGGTAATATTGTGTGACACACTGAAAGAAACTAAGCTTCCACAGTGAGATTTTTTTTTTTTTAATCTGGGGAGAAGTTACAAAGGTGGAGAGCAGTTCTGAGAGGAGGTAGGAGAAGAGTGGTAACAAAGTGGACGATGTGAAAAATCACAAACAAACAATCAAGAGATTAAAATGTGAGAAAAATGAATTTAAAAACTAGATATGAATCTTTTGTAGTTTTTTGTGATCTACATTTTTTAGCACCAATTAGAATCATTGCCCTATTGGCTATATTGTGATACATACAAGTGATGGAATTTGAAAGTATGTGACCAACAGAGATTAATACATTGAATCAGTTTTGTCTCTTTTCTCTTTTTGATATAACCATCTCCTATATTCAATGAAATATAAAGAGTTTAAAAGCTAATATTTCATGAATACAATGAAACCTTGAGTCAAATATGGTGGTAACATCTATAAATCTAATGCTTGGGCGACTGAAGCAGGAATCAAAAAGTCTAGTCTCATGTAACAGAATCAGAAAGGATAGTCTAAACTTGGGTTGATTGTAAAGTTTTTCCCCTTTCTGTAGCTAGACCTTGCATAGGTATGAGCCTATTGAAGTTGAAGAAAGAGAAGATGCTTTATAACTTCCCTAGCTTGAACATTCTCTCCTATCATGTTCCAACCAGTTTTTGTTTCCTACAGATTTGTAGAGTAGGATATGAATCCAGATCATGGGAACAAAAATTCAGGAAGGTTATTTCTGAACTGTTATTGTTACAAAATGATGCTTGATTCTCTAGGTTTAGCAATATATGTACACAAATATATGAGGGCTAAGAGCTTCTTCTTGCACTGGGGGCCTAGATGGTAGCACCTCTAGGGCAAATTGTCCCCTTAATAGGTAACAAAGTCTATGTTCCTGATCTTTTTGGTGTGTTGGTTGTAGAATAGTTATTCTGTACTATATCGCTAAAATCTAATTATAAGTGAGTAGATGCCATGGGCATCTTTCTGAGTCTGGGTTAGCTCACTCAGGATGAGCTTTTCTAGTTCCATCCATTTGGCTGCGAATTGCATGATTTCCTTGTTTCTGATAACTGAGTTGTATTTCATTGTGTAAATGTACCACATTTCTTTTATCCATTTGTCAGTTGAGGGATATCTGGGTTGTTTCCAGTTTCTAGCTATTAAAAATAAGTCTGCTATGAACATAGATGAAGATATGTCCTTGTGGTTTGGTGAGGAATCATTTGGCTAGATACCCAGAAGTGGTATGGCTGGGTCTTGAGGTAGGGCTGTTTCAAGTTTTCTAAGATATCAGCAGACTGATTTCCATAGTGGTTGTACAAATTTGTACTCCCACCAGCAATGGAGGACTGTTCCCCTTTCTCCACAACCTATCCAGCATGTGCTGTCATTTGAGTTTTTGATCTTAGCCACTCTGACCAGTATGAGATGGAATCTCGGAATCTTCTTGAGTTGCATTTCTCTGATGATTAAGGATGTTGAGCATTTCTTCAAGAGTCTCACTGATATTAGAGATTCCTTCTTTGTGAATTCTTGGTTTAGCTCTTTTTCCCATTTTTTGATTGGATTATTTGGTTTCTTGGTGTTTGATTTCTTGAGTTCTTTATACATTTTTGATATTAGCCCTTTGTCAAAAGGGGGGTTGGTAAAGATCTTTTCCCAATCTGTAGGTTGCCGTTTTGTTCTAGTGACAGTGTCCTTAGCTGTACAGAAGCTTTTCAATTTCATGAGGTCCCATTTATTGATTGTTGGTCTTAGAGCCTGGGCTATTGGTGTTCTGTTTAGGAAGTTGTAAACTGTACCTATGAGTTCAAGAGTTTTTCCCACTTTGTCTTCTATTAGATTTAGTGTAGACAGGAGTCTTAATCCAGGTTTTTAAGGAGAATTCCAGGTCCCTTGGTGCTCTTGGCACTCCATTCAGTTGGCTTTAGGAAGAGGCAGACACCCTTGCTCTTCCTCTTTGTTTACAGACAAGGGAGTTTGAGACTCATACCTTAAACATATGTGGAGAAATGTACTAGAATATGTGTACACTGCCTCCTTTTGTTGTCACTCTTGTCAAGTGAAAGTAAAGTGTTAACCATTTAATTAAGTGTCAGGAACACAGCTTGTAAATTCTTCATATAGTCTTACACTCTCTTTGGAGCAAGATATCTATCAGTCCTTAGTGATTTAGTTGAAATTTCATTGTATCACTATATTATCAATAACCATGAATTAACATTAATATTAAGTAATCATTCTAGTTCAGTTGTATTATAATCAGATAATATTTAAAAATGTTGAAGTTCAGCCAAAGTAAAAATATTGTTGAGATGAAGAAGTCTAAAGACATGAATTTGATGTTTAATTACAAATCTTGTTATCATTTCATTATATTATACAATGGATGATTTGAATACTGGTATCTCTTATGTATAGGATAAAGACAAATAAAGTGTCTATAATACTGAGATACAACATGGTAAATAAACTGTGAATGTCTTCCTTAAGTTGAATGTCATAGTCAGTAGAACTGCATACTTCATGACAATAAAATCAGACATTAAAATGGAAAATCCCCAATTCAACTCTGCCATTACACTTACTATACTGACATGAGAAATAAGTTTATCAATATATTTTTGATACTTCTTCAGAAAGGGCCTAAAATAGAGAATTATCATAGGATATACAAATAAGAATATCTTCACTGAGATTTAGAACCAGTCTTTATAAGAACTTCTCAAATTATATATATGAATAATAAGAAAACATTGGCAGCATGGGAAATGATTCAGCTATAAACTTGCTAATAAATTTCTAGTTATGATTTAAATACTATTTAAATTACCTAAGTTGACTTTTTTGAGTTTACCATCTTTTGAAAATTCAGTTTATATTCCAAATGGAAAGAGCTTATTTGATTAGTTATTGTTATAAATGTAATATCTATTCTTTTGGGGTCCAGTCTTATTCACAATTAGAAGCTATATGCTCTTTCTCTAACCATTGAGCAATCAAGCATCTGGCATTACTGCCTTCTTGTTTTGTTTTGTTTTTTTCCCAACTTTTATTTATTTCTTCAAGTTACATCTCAATTACAGTGTGTTCCCTCCTCCCCTCTTGATCCCACCCTCCAGCCATCTTCCCCCTCTCTCTCCTATCCTCTTTTAAAATTTTATTTAAGGTATATCTTTTTCCCTCTAACATCTCCTCCTTTTAGCCCAATAAAAGGCCATTTTTCTTATAACAATAAATACAATACAAAACAATAAGAACAATTAGGCAACAATTATGAAAATTATAAGCTATAACATATTTCCCATATATTTGGCAACTAATAATAATATTCTATTATCTATCTATCTCGATGAGTTTAAAGTTCTATACCTAAATCATTCTGTACCTTCCATTCTAACTTGCATAGCCAACTTAAAAAATGTATATATCTTCTTAGACCCAGAACATCCTTTAGTTCCTAAACAACTTAAACCTGAACTGTGAGACTATAACTATCTAGTCGTCAACCACATCAGGGACCTGAGAAGGATAAATATATCTGAATAAACAAGAAGTGCAGAGCAAGCAGCTTCCAAAACTGAGAAATGACAGACAACTGGCTTCCTGGACAGTCTCCAATTTCTCTCTATAACATTGGAACATCTATCTTCATGCTTTTGTCCCAGTATCTCCGACAGACATTAATTGTAAAGCAGGAATATGAATAACTTGTCCACCCTGTTTTGGCAGAGTTAGGCTGTTGACTTACCTGCTTGCAAGTTTTGTCCTTCTCAGACAGTATTCTGTGTACCATTGAAGCAAGGGCTTTTTGTTGCCCAGTGGCTAGCTTGCCACTAATGCAACCACCTCCAAATGGAGATTCTTCGATGATCATCATGTACTTGAAGTAGAATAGGGGGTTTTCTCAGGAGCTGACATGTCTCAATATTAAAAAAATAGAAAATCTTAAGCTAAGAAAACATCTTTAAATGCCATATTCTACAGATCTCTTGAGGCTTTTGAAGACTATCTATCTCCATATATATGAATAAGCAAATGTTGCTTGTCTCTTAGCAACTTGATCTTATTTGTTTGTAAATTCTGTTCTACTTTATTCCATTATACGATTCTTCCTATTTGATGTAAACTACATGAGGGTAGAATTTTTTTCTTATATTTGTCTAATTTACTGTTTATAATGGTACCTAGAAAGATAAAGGTGCTCATTATGTATTTGTTCAACATCAATTCTTCTATCGCCAATCTGAATTTTTTACCATTTCCCTTTCTGCTCCCAAATTATTCCTTTTCTCTGGTCACTTGCCCAGTGTTGAAATGTCTTCTGTCTCCATTTTTCAACTTTTGGTTTATCACCTTCCATTAATTGCTTTTTTTTTTTTTTTTTTTTTTTTGTTTTTTTTATGAAGCAAAATGGCCAAAAGTGACTTTTCGGAGAAAGTTGTATTTTGACCTAAAAGTTCCAGGGTGATCTCATAATGGTACGAGTACAATGATATCAGTTGGTCAGAGCAGGAGGCTAAGCCCTCACATCTTTAAAGACAAATAAAAAGCTCAGAGTTCAAGATGGAAGTGGTTGAAGCTGTAACATCTCAAAACCCACTCACAGTGAAACACTTCTTCTCTTAAGGCTCCACCTCCCTCAGGTTCCACAACCTCTCTAAATAGGCCACCAACCAGGGACCAAGTGTTCAAATACATGAGCTTATGGGAGACATTTCCCATTTAAATCACTTCACATCCATTGTAATATAACATCATTAGTTAAATGCCACCTGTATCTCTGTTTTCAGCCCTGTGCACTTTCCCAGAACCATAAGAAGGCACTAAGGTTTCCACCCAACATGTTTGATGCATTCTTCAATCATGCAAGGAACCTTTGTATAAATTGTTTCACTGTGGTCTTCACTGCTCTTCCAGATGCTTGTACAAATCTGTAAGATCCTTAAGGCTTAGCATTATAGATTAGCAACTTTTCACCAAGGGTGGGCAAGATTTCTGAATACCATTGTAATCCATTACAGATAAGGCAGTGCCAATTAAAGAGTATTTGGGAAGTCTTATATAGTTACATAGTTAGACAAAAGAGCAATACAGCATGTATCTACACTAACATTTCCCATGAGCCGTACACCCTCCTCATTCTGGGGTGCTCCCCTTTAGGTAGTATTTTTTCTGTGCATTTTTCCATGCAGTCTCGGGAGGGCTGACTTGTGTTTATTAGTTTGTCTTGGGCTCAAGGACTGACTTTATACCAAGATGGCTGCTGCTGCTGAAATCTGCCTCTTACCTATGACAGACTCTGGACCAACACTGTAGCCTTTGTTTTCTCATCAGCTTCACCTGGGTTCTGAAAGGGCTATAGGCAGGACAAAACATTTCATTCTCAATAAAGTTCACAGTGCATATGCTAGGGGATATCTCTTCACTTCTTAATCTTTTTTTTTTTTTCATGAACTTTTTCTCAGAGTTTAAAGCCTTCCAGAAACTCACTAGTGGGATGCTTTGGCTTTCTGTTAATTTTCTTCCTGAAAACTCTTACTGGGCACAGATCTTGTTACATTTTCTTCCTAGTAGGCTGGATAGTCCCTTTTGCCTACTCTTTTCTTTTGTTAGCATCAGCTGTGTGCTTTAGCATCTTATGAATTAGATTTCTGTGCCAATTTTTGTGTTGCTAGTCTGCCAAAGCCTCTCCTACTGCAAAAAGATCATGCCCCTCCACAGGGTTCAGGAAATCACTAAAGTTCCATATTAGTTCCAATGTCTCTGATGAATTATCCTTTTTGTTATCATTCAGTCATATATGGCCCAGTGATTCAAACACATCCTTTGCATACCCAGTTTTCTCAGTAATGCCTGCCTTTGCTCTTGAATGTGGTATCAAACATTGCCTCTTGCATATCTGTTTTAATCAGTAATGTATGTCTTTCCTCTTGAATTGGACACCAACACTATCTCCCTAGTGCCTAGTCTCTTCATTAATGCTTGTTTTTATCACATGGTGCCTGTTCTTCTTGGGGATTTCAGAAGGAGATAATCAAAGTGTCCTTAACAGTTTGTATGAGCTAGTACATCAAAGAATGGTGCCTCCTGCTTTGCCTCAAGTAATGAAGCCTTTGTTTCTAGGAAAGGTGGTTTTACTCAGTTTATTTGTTTTCTCTGCACTAATCTCATCTACCGTATCCCTAAATTTCATGAGCTATGCTGTGATTGGTCTTTCATTTCTTCTTTGACAGTGTTTCCTAATTCAAGTAGTTCAAGAACTGGCTATTTCCTGTTTACTGTAGTTTCTTGTAATGATCCATTAATCCCATAGTAAGATTTCTATATGCATGTCTATCAATTCTACCTCACTCTCCTCATCCTTACATTCTTATTTTCCCCATGGGTTCCAACACTTTGGAAAGGGATTTTTAGCATATATTTCGTTTGTATCATTCATTTTGTGAGGTTTTATAGTCTACATAATACAGGCCTTCTATTTGTTTCCATAAATGTATGCCTAATATTCAATATGTTGGAGCCATTGTAATTTTTATTGTGAAATTATATATTCTAGTGTATAGGAATGATCTGAGTGTAAACTTATACTCTGTAACCTTGCTACATGTGTCTCTAGTTCTTTTCTTCCTTTTTAGATTTCAAGGAATGTTTTCTTTATAGATAAATTATGTCATCTGTGATATAGACAACTTTATTTTGTCCTACATGGGATTTCTATGTATTTGTACTTATATATTTGTGATTCCAAGTTATATTCGACAATATTATGTTATGATTAGTTGAATGCTCAAGCAAGGAAAACAAGGGGTATGTGTTGAAGGTGTCTGGGGCACTTAAAACTTGTGGCTATGATAAAGAAATGTCCTTCTGCATGACTTTTTTTCACAGATACTCCATCACAGCGGGTGCAGTTTATTCTTGGAATTGAGGATGATGACGAGGAACACATCCCTCATGACCTTTTCACAGAATTGGATGAAATTTGCTGGCGTGAAGGGGAAGATGCCGAGTGGCGAGAAACAGCCAGGTAAAGATTTGGGTTGCAGAGTGAAAGAATATTTGTTTAATTAGGTCATTAGAATAGCAGAGTCCCAGTGCAATAATTTTGCAAACATGTAGGGTTTTTGTTGTTGTTGCTGTTTTTGTTTTTGTTTTTTTTTTTTTTTTAAGCTCTCTGAATTGGCTCATCTGGCCTGGGCAGATCCTATAATGGGATATGGGTCAGAGTGAAATGTGAAGGCAGCAATTAAACCTTGATGCAGAGCCAGCTACAGCTGCAGTCTTAAAGATAAACAGTAACAGGATTTGTGTACCATCAACAAAACAATGGAAATCAAAAGTAATTTGTTTCTATCTTTTCAGCTGCTGACTTATCCCTAAATTGGTGTATCATGTGATAATTTCACTGTGGGCTTTTTTTTTCTTTAATAAAGAATGAATATGAAAAGAGGATTTAGTTATAGCTTTCAATTTCATGTTGTATTTGTTAAGGAATAAAAATATTTAATGTTGTTGTTCTAGGATAGGAATTCATTAAATTGAACACTTTTTAATGTCTTCTTAAAATATTTTTCTATCATTCATAATTAATATTTTGTTCATGCCATATAATTTATGAATTACTATAAAAATCAATGGATTAAATTTTTTCCTTTCACTAGTTTGTGCTCTCTTACATTTATTCATTTACTTAATAATCATTTATGGAATACCAATTAAATGGTATATAGAATAGCAGCAGCAAAAGCATTAGATCTTGTTTTCTATAATCTCACAATCTAGTTTAGACAAAACCACATAGTTGTAAATGTTGCATAATTAATGCTGTGACTAAGGTGTACATAGTAACTAGGAAAACTTGGGGTTGTCCTTGATCTACCACTTTCCAGACTTTTATATGAATATGACTCACCTGAGGTCTATCTAAAATATAAATTTTCAATATATTAGACATAGAGTCTTAAGTTCTGCATTTTTATATCAGCAGCATAAATTTATGCAATCTTTTAAACTACCTAATTGCTATATAACTGAACTTTATTTAGCCCATCTTGATAGAAATTTAGGGGTTTTCTTCCAATAAAAATTACTGTAATGATTATTTCTTTATCAAGCATCCACTTGATGCCATGTCAAATACTTTTGATCTGGGTACTACATTCTTGATAACAAGAACATTTACCACAAGGGCAGCAGAAAATGGGTCAGAATAAATACACAACACAGATGATTCCTGAGATGACTCATTTTTTTTCACTTTTTAAAAATAACATCTCCATCACAGCCCCCTCCCTTTACCCCTCCTGGTCCCACCCTCCCATCCTCTACTCCTTTTCCCACCTATCCTACTCCTCTGATGTACGGTACTTCCACCTTTCAGCCCCCCTCAGTTCATCAGTCACCTGAGGGCTATGAGCTTCCTCTTGTTCCACGAGAGTGAAATGTCCCACTAACAAGTAACAAAGTCCATGTTCCTGTTTCTTTGGGTCTGTTGATTGTAGGATAGCTATCCTGTACTATATTGCTAAAATCCAGTTATGAATGAATACATGCCATGTGTATCTTTCTGGGTCTGTGTTAGCTCACTCAGAATGAGCTTTTCTAGTTCCATCCATTTGGTTGCAGATTGCATGATTTCCTTGTTTCTGATAGCTGAGTAGTATTCCATTGTTCATTTTTTTTACTTTTAATTTATTTATATCATTTTCACCCCTCCATCTTTCCATTTAAACTCCTTGGATGTCTTTCCCTCTCTTTCAACATCATACCCTCTGTAAACACACACACACACACACACACACACACACACACACACATATACACATATGTGCACACACATGTGTGCATTACCGAGGCCATTTAATATTACTTATATATGCCTATGAATTAAAACTATTTTGAGATTTCATCTTATCCTAGTCAAAATGGTTAAGTCAAGTAAACAACTAACAAAATGTGCTGATGAGGATGGATAGGGAATGAAATAGAAACCCCCATTCACTGTTGGTGCAAATTGGTTTAGCCATTATGGAAATCAGTGAGGAGAATTCTCAAACACACACACACACACACACACACACACACACACACACACACACCATTATATTCCTATATACATAGGTACTAATAAATTCAAGTTGGTCAGTCTGTATAATGTTACTTATAATGTATATAGCAACAATTAATGAAAAAATTAAGCCCCGATTTTGAAAGAGAATACCCAAAGAGGGGTATTTTGGAGGCTCTGGAAAGAGAAAAAGTGTGGTAGTTTAAATCAGAATCACACCCCCATAGGCTCATGTATATGAATGTTCCAGCTAATGGAACTCTGTGAGAAGGATGAAGAGGAGTGGTCTTGTTGGAGGAGGTGTGTCACCTTGGGTGGGCTAGAGCCTCAAATGCCCATACCAGGCCCAGTGTCTCATTCTCTGCCTGCTGCCTGTGGATCTGGATGTAAAGCTCTCAACTACAGCTTAGCACCACACTGTCTACTTTCCGCCATGATGACCATGGACTCTAAAACTCTAAACAAGTCTCCAGTTAAATGCTTTCTTTTACAAGAGTTGCCTTGGTCATGGTAACTCATATCAATAGAACAGTAACTCACACAAAAGGGAAGGGGGAAATGATGAAATTATACTATAATTTCAAAAATAAAAGTAATGGCTTTAAAAGAACTAAAAGTGTATTTACAGATAGCTAAACTGAATCCTTTCTGAGCTCACTCTCCATAGTTCAGTTGGGAGTTAACCAAACATAAAAGTAGAGGGTTGGTATGCTGGGCAGAGGGAGTGCATGTGCTGGAGTACACAATACAGAGGTTATTGTTTTGTTCAACCACGTTATTGATGAGTGAATGATAATTAATATAATGAGCAATACTGGCCTGTTGAATATCCAATAAGCATCAGATATTTTTTGAGTAGTCCATGTAGATAATTTTATTTAAAAACATTGAAGTAATTATTTTTTTGAGACATGGTTTCTCTGTGGCTGTCTTGGACCTCATTTTGTAGACCAGTCTTTCCTCAAACTTGGAGATCTACCTGTGTCTGCTTCCCTTGTGCTGAGATTAAAGGTGTGTGCCACCACACTTGGCTACACTGAAGTAATTTAAAGGAAAGATTATTTTCTAGGCAATTCCTGTTAACATAACGAGCAAAGAACCAAACAGAAAAACCAAAAACTGGTAATATTTGAAAATTAAGATATTAAATAGTAAACAAAATTATTTTTCTATTTTAATCTATACCTCCTTCTTCAAGGGATATTACTATTATGAGTCCCTTATGAATCTTTGACCCAAAATTTAATACACATGATTACCCCTTTTCAATTAGTTTTTACCCTGCTTTTAATTTCCTATATTTACAATTTCTCTATATTAGTCATATAAATTTTATACTTTCTTTTAAATTATGACACTAAATTAAATGGATGAAATTAATTTAACCAGACTAGATTACATATTCCTGTTGGTCTCTATTCCCAATAAAATTGTTATAATGATTACTTACTTATATATTTTAGCATTATATGGTGTTATTATAGCTTCTGATGTCACTAGGAAACATAATCTCACAGAAAAATCCCTGATTCTCTGTCTCTTACATTCTTTTTCCCTCCTCTCCCACAATGTTCCCTGAGCCTTAGGTATAGCAGTGTTTTGTAGATGGATCCATTGGGACTGGGCTCCACAACCCCTAGGGAAAGGCAAATTAAAACTTCTATGGTATATGACTACATAACTTCTAAAAGAGTTACAAAGTTTTCTTAAAGAAGTGTGAAGACTACACTTATCTGTGGGTATAAGGACAAATGTTTAGATTGTTTTGGAGAGTATGCTGGTTTAGTAAATAGTGGTTTAGGTACTTAAGTCTCCAAGATCTATGACTCCACCAGTGCTGACTATTTGGCTAAATTTCCAACTCCAGGCACAGTCTCCTTAACACATTCACTTAAACGTTTCTTAATGCTTTTGGCATCGTTCTGGAGTTGGAATAGAGTTCTGAATCTTGAAATGTGTGGTATTTTTAGTAACTTGATATTTGTAACTTATAGTCTTCTTTTATGGAAAGTACCTTCTGTCTTCTGCCATAACGTTCATAAAACCTATGGTTTCATCAAACCATCCATGCATGTAACTTACATTCGGTCAATTTTAGCTACTAAGCTGCCTAGAACTTCCAAGACTCCATTCTTTTCTAACAGAAGCAAGCCCCCAGTTTGAAGTATTCATTATAAATGAAACAATATAGAATATGAATTTTTATTTAAAATGTCATTTCCTATGCATACATAGATCTGTGGATCATAATCAAGAACCAAAAAATAGACCAACATGTGTAGCTAACTGGTTTTTGACAATGTGCGAAAGACATAAAATGAAAGAAATAACTATTAGTGCTCAAAAGCATGAAAATAAATTAATTAGGAAAATGAGTAGACATCACAACAGATTTTTACAAAGAATTTTTTTGGCATATATATGCAAAATATTATATATATGTGTATCATATACATATTCTCTGCAAGTAATCTTTAGTGATTAAATTTAAAAATTAAAATATAAAATTAAAAGGTCTCTGAACACACCAGATCCTGTTACATGTGTGGATGATTTGATGTAATCATGGTTTCTGTGGGTGTTATGGGATAATACAGAAGACACTCACATTCATGCACACAAACACACATGCATACACAATAGACACATGTGACTAATGGTTTATAAAATATTTACCACTACTAATATTTAGGGAAAGGCAAATTAAAACTTCTATGGCATGTCACTACATAACTTCTAAAATAGTTCAAATAAAACATTGGCAAACTAACAAGTTCTGGGAAAGATATAGAGCAATTAGTCTTCTAATACTTTGCACTTGTGAGTGTAAAATACTAGAGAAACACTCTGGAAAGCACTGCGGCAGTTTCTTATACAATTAAGCACATATTTGCTATTTGACACAGCAGTTGTTCTCTTAGGCCATTGTTACATAGAAATGAAACATTTACACATTAATTTCTACATGAGTGCTCTTAGCAGGTTTGTTTGCAAAGGAAAACCTTATGAACAATAAATTCCTTGAAACAAACTCTGTTATATTTATCCTGTCCACATAGAAGGATACTACTCAGCGGAAAACTGCAATAAACTGTTGAAATATGCAACAACTTTGATGAATCTCAAGTGAAAAGCAGCCAGTTATAAAAAAAAAAACAACAACATTCAAATTGCATTGTTCTACATGCTCAAAATGAAGAAACAACAGTTTGGTAACTGCCAGGGGACAGGGACTGAGCGAAGGTTGAGAATATAAAGATGTGGCAGAAGGACTTTAGTCTGTGCTCAAGAGTATGTCATGTCTGAATCTTCTGTGAAAGAAATGACATGGATCCACACAGGGATAAAAAAAAAACACACAAATTATACATCTCACCAGCATTCTTTTTTAAAAACATTTATTTATTAATTCACATTTTGCCTCAATTACAGCTCCCTCTCTCCACTCCTATTGGTTCTACCTTCCCACCCTCTACCCCCTCTCCCACCTATCCTGCTCCTCCGGGTGTGAGGCGCCTCGACGTATCGGCTCCCCCTCAGTTCATCAGTCACATGAGGGCTAAGAGCTTCCTCTTGCACTGGGGGCATACATGGCAGTTCCATTAGGGTGTAGTGACTCATTAACAGGTAACAAACACAGTATACACACACACACACACACACACACACACACACACACACACACACACTCCACTGACGAACAAGAAACCATGAATTTGAAAGAAAGCATGGGAGGTTTTGCAGGAAAATGAGAAATGATGTAACTATATTATGATCTCAAAAGAATAAAAAATTATTAATAAAAATTAAAACATTTACTTTTTAAAATGTTGGAATAATACAGAAGCTCAGCCATCTATCTTCACTGGCATCTAAAAGTAAAATTGAACTATGAATATTCTTTTAAAAGGAATTTGATCATTTCATATGGAAGTAACAACCTGTAAGTATTTTTAAAGTGATTTTGTGTTACAATTTATAAACATTATATAGGTCAGTTAATACAACTATAATGAAGTAATTTAAAAAACTGTATGTATGATAGAAAGAATTTCAACTCCAGAAATCAGACATGAGAATATTTTACATGGAACAAACATTGTTTTACCCAAAACACTATTAAACCTTTACATAATCCATTGTCTTTAAATCAAACATGGTTCTAACATTGAAAATCATGCCAGCCCATGTGATGCTGTAGTTGTCATAGTCTTCCTTCTCCTCTTTCTTTTCTTCCTCATCTCCCTCTCCCCCTCCTCCTCTTCTCCTTCCTTTTCTATTCCTCCCTTCTTCTCCTTCCCTCCTTCCTCCACCCTCCTGCTTCCTCCTCTCTCTTATTGTCTGAAAACTACATCACATTGGAGGAGCGTACAAGGTAACAAGAGATTTAGTAAAAGCTGTTTTCTTACAAAAACCTCATCATTTTTTATTTTACAATTGATAATTTTAAAAAAGTATAAATAATATGAAAAGGGAGGAGGACCTCAGAACTTTTTTCATGACATGTTTGTTTTCAGCCGTGGTTGAAAATTAAATGTATCGGTTTCATTTTGTTTGTTTTTTTTTTTTTTTTCTGCTACAGGGTTTAACATAGAAACTTGAGGCTAAAAATGGTCAAAATGAAACTGGCGAATTGTACAATGATAGGGAATGCTTAAAGACTTTGGGAAAACAAAGTTAAATCAAGTTGGATTTGAGAAGATTGTTGGCCAGGAGTTCTTCAAAAATTTATTTACACATCTAATTTGTTTCATGTTTATTCATATGAGAAACTGACTCAGAGCACTTGTTGAGACTTTACCTTGGTCATACTGTAGTTTTTGTGTATATTGCAAATAAAGGTCATATTTTTTTATTATCAACTATGCCAAGGAACTTTCTCCAATAGAAAAATTTTAAAAAATCAATAGAGACTGTTTCAGATTGCTTATCAAGAAGGCAATTTTTGTGATGTGATCATGGCTTCACACACACACAAAATATGAATATATACTCTATGTCATATATATGTTTATGTAGCAAGAAATCCTAATTAACTAAATATATAGAAGTCATATTTATATGTGACCAACAGGACACTCTTCCGTGACAGGGTTTTGAGAGAGCAGAACAGGAAGTAGGAAAGATAAGGAGAGAGGAAACAGAGAAGATAAAGATTGAGATTTGGATATCTTACATACAGTCTTGTATTTGAAGAGTTGTGTTATGAGGATCCAAAGCCAAAGTTCCCCCAAGGACCTGGCCCCAAGTCATTCCTGGCTCTTTCTAGCATGTTCCTGGTTTTAGAGAAGAAGCTGTGTTTCCTCTCTATACATCAGTTCCTCAGGGAAAGCTTTGATAACTAGGGTTCTCCACACTCACCAATGATTCTAACTAGGAACTTTATACTGGGATAAATAGCTAAGGTTTATATTAGTTGGGAACTGCTGAATTATGCTATAAATACTCTGTAATCTTAATGGTTTAATACTAAGTTTGTTTATGACTCATTATACATGTCCATCATGGATCAGTGTACACTCTGTTCATATGTTTGTTGTAGACTTTGGTTAATTAAACAGCCTCCATCTTGGACATGATTGGTTCCATATCATGGGAAAGAAAGATCAAGGAAGTCACATCTTGACCGTTAAATACTCTGTCTCAGAAGTGACACACATAACTTGCACTCTGAGCTCATTGACCAAGACAAGTTACAGTCATACAATTAAAAAGAAACCAGCCTCTAATGTCCTGCTCTCCCCAGATAACCAACACTAATAATCATTACTCGGATATGAGGTAATAGGGTTCTGTACAGTGCCAAACATTTTTAAGAATCATTCATATGAAAAAATTACAGAAGGATATGAGGATAAACTTCAGTTGATAAAGTGCTTGCTATGTAATATAAAGACCTCCTGAATTCAATCTCTAACACCCAAATAAAAACACCAGACACAGTAGTGTGTGTCTGTAATCGCAGCTTTGGACAGGTAGAAACAGGAGGATCCCTTGGGCACAGTGGCCAGCCAGTTTAACCACTCAGTAAATACCAAATCCTAATGAGAGACTCTGTCTCAGAAAAAAAAAGAAAAATTCTCACTCCTAAATGTTATATCTTTATCAAACCTCTCCCCTCAAGGCTCAGAGATCTATATAGAAGGGACAGAAAGATTACTGTAAGATTTAGAAGTAGTGACCAACTTCAAGGAAGAGTGTTTTCCAGACACAACAGGGCTGATGCACATATGAGTTCACAGAGACTGTAACAGCATGTATAAGACTTGCACAAGCTCAAGCCAGACAAAAATCCAAACAAGTAAGAAGGGAAGTGGGCACGAATTCTTACCATTAGCCAAGAAGTTGTTTGCAATTGATAGCTACTGGGAGAGGGAAAATCACTCTCTCCTCCTAATGGATATGACAGCCATATTCCATGGCAGGCCCCATTTTCAAGAGTAGTTGGCCAACTCAAACCAAACTCCATGCTTTTTTTTTTTAAATAAATAAATTTATTCATTTGTTGCTTCAGGTTACATCTCCATCATAGTGTCCTCTTTCCCCCCTTCCCAGCCCCGCCCTCCCACCCTCTACCCCTAACCCTTCCTCCATCCCACTCCTCTGGAGTGGAGTGTCCCTATATAACAGTCCCTCGCCCCAGTTCATCAGTCATATGAGGGCCAAGAGCCTCCTCATACACTGGGGGCCTACATGGCAGTACCACCAGTGAAAAGTGTCTCATTGCCAGGGAGAGAAAACTAAAAAAACAAACAAACAAACAAACAAAAGACTAAGTCCATGTTCCCTTTGGTGCATTGGTTGAAGTATAGATATCCTGTACTATATAGCTAAAATCGTACTATAAGTGAATAGATGCCATGTGCATCTTTCTGAGTCTGGGTTAGCTCACTCAAGATGAGCTTCTCTAGTTCCATCCATTTGGCTGCAAATTGCATAATTTCATTGTTTCTGATAACTGAGTAATATTCCATTGTGTAGATGTACCACAGTTTTTTAATCCATTCTTTGGTTGAGGGACATCTGGGATGTTTCCAGTTTCTAGCCATTACAAATAAGGAAGGCTGCTATGAACATAGATAAGGAAACTTCCTTATGATTCCATGAGAAGTCATTTGGGTGTATACCCAGAAGTGGTATGGTTGGGTCCTGAGGCAGAGCTATTCTAAGTTTTCTAAGATATCGCCAGACTGACCTCCATAGTGGTTGCACAAGCCTGCACTCCCAGCAGCAGTGGAGGAGTGTTCCCCTTTCTCCACACCCTCGCCAGCATGTGCTGTCATTTGAGCTTTTGATCTTAGACATTCTGACAGGTATGAGATGGAATCTCAGAGTTATCTTGAGTTGCATTTCTCTGATGATTAAGGATGCTGAGCATTTCTTCAAGTGTCTCTCAGCCATTAGGGATTCCTCCTTTGTGAATTCTCTATTTAGCTCCGTCCCCCATTTTTTGATTGGATTATTTGGTTTCTTGGCATTTAATTTCTTGAGTTCTTTGTAGATTTTAGATATTAGCCCTCTGTCAGATGTGGGGTTGGTGAAGATTTTTTTCCCAGTCTGTAGGCTGCCGTTTTGTTTGAATGACAGTGTCCTTTGCCTTACAGAAGCTTTTCAGTTTCATGAGGTCCCATTTATTGATTGTTGGTCTCAGGTCCTGAGCTGTTGGTGTTCTGTTCAGGAAGTTGTCACCTGTGCCAATGAGTTCGAGGGGTTTTCCCACTTTTTGTTCTAGTAGATTTAGGGTGACTGGCCTTATGTTAAGGGCTTTGATCCACTTGGACTTATGTTTTTACAAGGTGATACAGTGGCTTTTTGTTTTTTAAGAGAGAGACAGAACATAAAGTTGGGTGTGTAAGGAGTTGGTAGAGGAGGATCTGGAGGTGTTTGGGAAACAGGAAAAAATTATAATCAAAATATATTTTATGAAATTCTCAAAGAATAGATAAAAGCATAAAAGATATTATCGTGGATAATTCCTGAGGAATTAAACTAGAGACTGACCTGTGGCCTTCACATGCACACATGCACTTGCATTCCCTCCCCCAACATGCACCCCCACATGTTTACAATCACACACACACACACACACACACCCCAAAAGTAAAACTGAGTTGGGTGGTCCATACCTGTAATTTCAGCATTTGGGAAGACTAGCCTGGGTTGCACAGTAGAACCCTTTGTCTAACTACAACTCCCATACCTTTCTCTCCCAGCAACAATAAAATCAAGACAAATAAAGGAATAACATTATAGAATGAAGAAACAATTAAACAAGGAAATAGAAAAACTAAGTTAGTAAGTGTTCTTTGAACTCACATTTGAGTTTTTTATTCTTTGTGGGTTCTCTATAAGCATAGCTATCCTGCTGTGTGTAACAGCTGGGTAGTTGTAGCTCTTTCCTAGTAGTTTACTTTTGATACCCTAAATAGTATTTTGCTCCTTGAACACTGGGGATAGATAGACCCACGGCTTTCTTGACACTCTTTTCTACTCTTCCCATTCTAACAAACTCTTGGTTATTATCTGTTAATACATTTGAGTCTCTGTCTAGTTTTTCACATGGGTTTTCGTCCATTTAAGTTGTTATTTTATTACATAGACAACAATATAATATGAGAGAATTTTTTGTGTATTTTCATTTGGGAAAAAGGAAGTATGGCAAAAAGTGATAAGAACAAAGGCAGAAATTAGGGAAATGGGGGAGGAAAGGCCGTTTAGGTTACAGGTCATCAGAGGTCACAGAATTAAACAGGTCATTTGTTAAGATTAGAGAGCAAGTCCCTAAAGTGTTCAGTAGTTGATTGCAGAGTTGTAAAAACATTGACTTCCCTTGTCTTTTCTATTTGTCTTCAATATAAATAATCCCAAATGTTGCTGAACCTTTCTTCACATTAAGAAGGCAGTGGTTTCCACTTAGATTCGGAGTTCTTGTTCCATTCTTGGCAGGAATACTCAGGGAATGATATATAAGCCCAAATTTTGTGTATCCAGTTCCTACCACTGCCTGTCAAGAGTAACTTCCTTCCAGGAAAACATAATAAGAATTTTTCCTACACAATAAGTGCCAAATTACATAAGCCTCCTGTAGATTTATTGGAGAAATTGTCATTCTAAAAGACTGAAATTTAAGTGTTCCAACTATAAGAAAAAAAAGAGTATTCTTTCATTTTCTTTTTCAACTACAAATGTTTTTCTACAAGGGAAAATGCTTTTTTATTTATTAGTCCTACAATAGTGACCGCTGACAACTTTTTATTAAAATCATTTCTGCAGAGCTAGATAAATGAGCAAAAACTAGATCTCTCTTTGTTTTTTAAATAATTTATTACAATGAAAATGATTTTTAAATAGAATTAATGAGAAAGTAACAGAGTAAATTGCACAACCTTTTCCTTATTTCCACAAACTTATGGAAACAAGTACCAGTTTGGAGACCTTCCTTTTTATACCTTTTATTTTTATAGTAAAGATTGAAGATTAGTAGTATTTAATATATTCACAAGAACATCTATTTGTACAGGTGGTTGAAGTTTGAAGAAGATGTGGAAGATGGAGGAGAAAGGTGGAGTAAGCCCTATGTGGCTACACTTTCATTGCACAGCTTGTTTGAATTGAGAAGCTGTATTCTGAATGGAACTGTGCTGCTGGACATGCACGCCAATACTTTAGAAGAAATTGCAGGTAAGTGTTTCGTTATCTTAGTCTATCTAATTCTGATGAGTTCAGCTTATTTTTATTATTGCTTTTCCTGACAATTCTATATATGTATGAAAAGTGAAAAATAAGTTCCCATGATCTGTGTAAAAAAAAAAAGGGACATTAAAAATCATTTTCTCCTATCCCTTCATTTGAAATAAAATAAATTGCATATGACACAAACATCATCTCACTTTAAATAATTATCTATAGCAGGAAAATAGCCAAATCTCCTTGAATATTTATTGTTTTCATTAACATTTTAGACCACACAGAGAGAAACTAGTTTTGTAAAGTTAAAGATATTTCTCTAAGGAGTTTGCTTCTCTAGATTAAGTAATTGAATTAGCTTTAAAAATCAATGTGGCAATATCTTAGAAAACTTGGAATAGCTCTGCCCAGGACCCAGCCATACCACTTCTGGGTATACATCCAAATGACTCCTCACCGAATCACAAGGATGTTTCCTCATCTATGTTCATAGCAGCCTTATTTGTAATAGCTAGAAACTGGAAACAACCCAGATGTCCCTCAACTGAAGAATGGATTAAAAAACTGTGGCACAACTACACAATGGAATACTACTCAGCCATCAGAAACAATGAAATTATGTAATTTGCAGCCAAATGGATTGAACTAGAGAAGCTCATCCTAAGTGAGCTAACCCAGACTCAGAAAAATGCACATGGCATCTACTCACTTACTTATAATTGGAATTTAGCCATGTAATACAGGATAACTATACTACAACCAATGCACCAAAAGGAACAGAAACACAGACCTTGTTACCTTTTAGTGGGACACTTTGCCCTAATGAAGTTGCCATATAGACCCCCAGTGCAAGAGGAAGCTCTTAACCCTCATATGACTGTTGAATTGAGGGAAGGCTGATATGTAAGGGCAAACCACTCTGGAGGAGTAGGATAGGTCAGAGAGCGGGGAGAAGGTGGAAGGGTGGGATGGGGAGAGGTAGAGAGAGGGGACTGTGACAGAGAGGGGACTGTGATGGAGATATAACTTGAAGTAATAAATAAACAACAACAACAAAAAGATGAGAAAAAAGAAAAATGATTAACTAGAATAAATTTTATACATGCTGTATGTAATGTACCTGTCAAGCTCTCCAGGTTTGCAAAACTGGTCCAGAACATACCCTTTATGAGTTCATTGAATTTTCTTGAAGAATGTGGTTTCTTATGTTTTTCTTAGGAAGTTACTCTGATCAGGAAATCTCTAGTAATTTAACTTTTGCTTCATAGTTTTAATTTCCTATCTTCCTATCCCTGCTGCTTTTCTTTTGTTCAGCTCAGTAGGCTATGTAAAGAGGAGCGTTGCTCAGTCTAGTTTTCTACAACTGTACTCTCTAAATCTATTCTTGCAATGAAAGTAGTTCAGTAGACCCAATGCCCCAAATAGCTTTTCATTCTTCTCTCTGTTTTTCTAATCAGTCTGTGTCTTTTTTCTGACTCTGATGTAGTCCAAATTCAACGTTCCATTTTCAGTTTAGAACACTTTGTAAAGTACCACTCAGGATATGACAGTAGTTTAGAGGTAACAGTATACAGAAAATACAGGTTTTATATGTAATAGTGTTGAGTACTTTTGCCTCATTTCCTTTTCAATCATAAAAGGTTCAGAATGGCAACTTGACTTTAATATAAAAGATATTTATGTCAGCGTTCAATAAAATTTCATTAAAATATTTTCTTCCTTTTTATATTTATTCATGTTATGATAGTTTATCTTTATTATGTTTAGTAAGTTGATATGCTGTACGTTCGGTCTTCTAAACTTTGTAGTTTGTTGATATCTGTCATTGTATCTTATTGTATTGGAATCTTTAAATGTATGATGGAGGCTAATTTTCCCTTTTTAAAAATTGATGAATACAACTATTGTCTTCAAGGTGATATTTGCAGATATGGAAATAGTTTCTTTGAATTAATCTGTAATTAAAAAATTGGTTTTGTTCATGATCATAATGATTTAAAAACTAGTAATGTTTTCTTATCATTAATTAGTTTTCTATTTCAGGAAGTTACAAACTAAGCACATATACTGATAGCTAATATCTATTTTCCAAAAACTATATTTGTTTGTCCTTAAGAACCCAGATCCTGTTGCTTTATGAATGTATAAAGTCTATAGAATTAGTACTTTCTCGACGTTTCTTTGTAGGGGAACCAGACTTAAATATTGTTTTCAAGTAGAGAAATATTTTATGTCAGTGTTTTGGTTTTGTTTGTTTGGTGGTTTTTTTTGCATCAGATTTTTGATATGTTTTTAACAGACTTACATAATTCCTTAAAGAGCTTTTGTTAGATTTAGTAGAAGAAAATCCCATTTGTATCTGGCAGGTCTGTCAAGAATTTCTGGTATAATTAAAGTAGGATTTTCTTTTGGATGAAGTTAATTTAAAACATATCTATTTCCCTGTGTTTCAGGGAACTCAATAAATCCAAACTCTATCCCTCAAAATATTACTTAACCTTTTCAAATCCAAAAATCTCTAGTTATGATTTCTTACTATGATGTATTCTGATGTAGAGATTAATTATGTTGAAAATGTTTCCTACTTATATTTATATACATTGTAGATAATTTAAGGTCTGTGTTAATCTCTTTAAAACTCAGCATTATAAAGATTAAAAATGGAAATATTCTCTTTGAAGTGTGAATTCTGTACCCTGATTCTGTCAATGAAAGTTAGAAAAAAATTAAACCAAGCTAAAGTTAGTATCATGGACAAATTATCAATCATAGCTCATAACTCATTAACACAACTTTTGTTGCTTGGCTCCACTGAATGCAAACTAAAGATTGGTATGAGAATGTATTATTTAAAATCAAGCTTATACCAAGGGTGAAAGGCACACACTTTTAACCCCAGCACAGGCAGTCAGATCTCTGTGAGTTTGAGGCCAGCTTGGCTGACATGGCAAGTTCCTGGCCAGGCAGGGATCCATACTGCGACCCTGTCAAAAACAAAACAAAGCCATAAAACAAGGCTAATATTATGACAATCCTTAGTCTACAAAGTTAAGTATTCTATTTAGTATCTACAACACTGTTAGTGTTGGCAGCCAAGTAGAATTTATTACTTCATATTCCCTACTCCGGCCGCTTTCTCTTTGAATGTCAAGGCAATGAGTTTTCATATTTATCACATTCTATATGATAAATTTGAAGATGGCATAGATTTATATACTTCTTACAAAAAGTCATGGCTTCTTAGGACTCTTGGCAATCACAATGAGTTGATACACTAAAGAAATTACCTAATTATGATGAAAAATAATTCTTCAGTTTTGAAGCCTCATTACACAAGTACTGATAGGTTTTGTAGAGTGTTTTAAGTTAAAACAATATGCTCTATTTATCTTTTTCTTCTTTGCTTCTTTTCTTAACCAGATCCTGGCATAGGGCTTTGGCAAGATCACACTGTATTAGGCACTATTTCCTGCTGAGATGTGAGGATTTGATTCTGGGCCAAAAGCCATTATGGTTCATTATTCCTTCCTATTTTTCTAGTTAGTGCTGATAAGTACTATTGTGATGAAGAGAACAATGTAGGTGATGACTGAATCATATTCTTGCCTTTGGTGCTTAAGGGTCTCTCTAGTATGCTTTATTCTTAAGTGAGAAGATTAACCTTTCTAGTTCACTGCATTCTGTAGTTTGGTTGTGCCTTAGATGGATGGACTATTTTTGTGTGGCTGGGTATTGTTTAAACCCTTTCTACTTTCTCCTATGTATCTGTTTGACATAAATGTGTTATCTCTCTGTGACTATAAAGGTATAAATTAGGAAATTTAGTAGTGCTTAAGTGATTGTTTTCAGTAGAATTTTAGTAATTTATAATGTGTGGTTTTTATATGATCAATGTAAATTCTGTTTAATATATTGAATTGTGTTGTAATAGTGTTTTAATAACTTCCTTATAACTTCTAGTCTTATAAGTGAAATAAATATTTTATATACATTTTTCTGTCACATCAAAATATGAAAGTAATGTTAATATTCAGTTTATTTTGTTTTAATTCAGAGATGTTATAATTACTGATCTCCAGAGAACTGAAATGAGAATTTACATTTCATATTTTAATGCCATGCACTTTTCAAAATTATATGGGACTTATAATCACCATGGATGACTTCCAAATACTCTGCACACATATTATTGCCAACTCCCAAATACTCATTTTTAACTTCTTCCCATTGTGAACAGAAAATGGCAGAGCAAAGTATACTCCTTGTTTTAAATATGGCCACTGCCTAGTCGTGTAGGCCTTTTGATCTGTGATTTGGGACATCTCACATGACAGAAAATGAAAAAAGAAAAATCTTTTATACTGTAAAAAAGTGTATGAAACTCAAATTTCAGTGATCTTCAGAAACTTTTAATGTAGTTCAAAGGCAGAATTGGGTAGTTGTGATGGAAATCATTTATTATCTGGCTCATGGGAGAAAAACTTGACTAGTTAACTCAATTCTTGTTCTGTCCAAAAAGCTATAGGAATTCCTATTTCCACTGACAGGGATTGGTTCATGTCAGTCCAATGCAAAATTTTCTATGCCAGGTGAAAGAGAACATTTTATTTAAAAAAGTAACAAAACCTAGTATGTTTCTTGCTGGATAAGAACCAGGATATTTCCTCCTGATACTGGCACCCACCTTGCACCATAAAGGAAATAAGACTGTAACTAGAGTGCAAACCTACGAGAGGACACATAGCATCATAGAGAAACGGAGCTGGAGCCAGGCTCATTCTGATTTTCCTTTTCTGCAAGCCAATCAGATGAAGCCGTTTAACGAAGATGATCTGCTCTTTCTGTTATTGACAAACTCAACTGTGTATCTAGTTGATACTGTTATAACTTCTGAATATATTGAAGCCTTCACAAATTTAAAACAGATACCTATACCCTACTTAACAGAAATTACAAAAAAAATCCTCTACAGGGAAATTGTTTATTGATTGGCCTCAATGTGCTGATCAGTGCTTTAAGGGCCTTAGATTATTATTCTAGCACAAATATAATATATAAATTGCTACCTCGACCCTTCAAGTAATAACTGTGCCTATTCACCTTTTCAGTGTCACACAGTGTGGCTGTTTTAGAGTGATCCGAGCCCATTTCCTTTTCATACAAAAAGAAAGTCCACTTCTATAAGGGAAAGTTTGCTAATGCTGATGCTGGCAGTGTAGTGAATATGGCAATAGCAGGCAGTTCACTGGGATCTGCTTTCTATATGTTGTACTTTCAAAAAATAAATTAGAGTTAATATTTGATATTCTGAAAGCAGACTAGTCCTACTGAGGCTCAGTGAGGTCATATTATTAAGGATCTTCAAATGCCCTTACCTGTCTGCCTGTGTATCTCTCTCTCTCTCTCTCTCTCTCTCTCTCTATCTATCTATCTATCTATCCATCCATCTATCTATTTTTATGTTCATTTATTACTTCAGGTTATATCTCCATCACGGTCTCCTCCCTCCACCCCTCCAAGTCTCACCCTCCCACCCTCTTCCCCTTCTCCCACCTATCCCACTCTTCTGGTGTGGGATGCCCCACATATCAGCCCCCCTAAGCTCATCAGTCATATGAGGGCTAAGAGCTTACTCTTTCACTGGAGGCCTATATGGCTGCTCCACTAGGGAGTGTAAGTGTCCCACTAACAGGTAACAAAGTCTATGATCCTGTTGCTTTCAATCTGTTGGTTGTAGGATAGCTATCCTATACTATATGGCTAAAAATCCAGTTATAAGTGAATACATGCCATGTGCATCCTTCTGAGTCTGGGTTAGCTCACTCAGGATGAGCTTCTCTAGTTCCATCCATTTGTCTGCAAATTGCATGATTTCCTTGTTTCTGATAGCTGAGTAGTATTTCATTTTGTAAATATACCACAGATTTTTTTTAATCCATTCTTTGTTTGAGGGACATCTGGGTTGTTTCCAGCTAGCTATTACAAATAAAGCTACTATGAACATAGTTGAGGAGATGTCCTTGTGGTTTCGTGAGTTAACTTTTGGATATATGCCCAGAAGTAGTATGGCTGGGTCTTGAGGAAGAGCTATTCCAAATTTTCTAAGATATAGCCAGACTGATTTCAGTAGTGGTTGTACAAGTTTGCACTCCCACCAGCAGTGGAGGAGTGCCCCCCTTTCTTCACAACCTTGCCAGCATATGCTGTCATTTGAGTTTTTGATCTTAGCCATTGTGACAGGTGTGAGATGGAATCTCAGAGTCATCTTGAGTTGCATTTCTCTGATTATTAAGGATGTTGGGCATTTCTTCAAATGGGTTTTGGCCATTAGAGATTCCTCTTTTTTGAATTCTTGGTTTAGCTCTGTTCCCCATTTTTGTTTGGATTATTTAGTTTCTTGGTGTTTAATTTCTTGAGTTCTTTATAAATTTTGAATATTAGCCCTCTGTCAGATGGGGGGTTGGTAAAGGTCTTTTCCCAATCTGTAGGTTGCTGTTTTGCTCTAATGACCATGTCCTTTGCCTTACACAAGCTTTTCAGTTTCATGAGGTCCCATTAATTTATTGGAATTCTTGATACTATGTGTGAAAATATTGATTTACTCAATTCAAATTTCTGAAGTCTTTCCCTCTATGTTTTACAGTTATAGTTTCTTTGTCTTCAAACATATTTAAGGAGATTATTGGAGAAAGAAATGAGTATGTAACAAATGAAATGCTTGTTTACTCTCTAAATGCAGGGAATCAGGCAGCTGGAGAGCCCTCCTTCGACTTTTAACCTCACTTAGAGGAATCAAGAAAATTATTCTCTGCTAGAAAGTCATAGAAAAACCACATTAAAATATAAGTGTAAAGCCAAGCATGTGGTTAGTGCTCATCTGTAATTTGAGTTCTTAGGTAGTTGAGAAATTTGTAGTATAAGTGTGAAACTAGCCTGGGTTGCCAAAAAAAAAAAAAAAAAGACTCAGTGTGGTTTGCATTTTCTGTTCTAGAAAGTTGTTAACCCAACTTTGTAACTAGTTGATACTATTACAAACTTTGTGTTGTAGCCTTCATAAATTAAAAAAAAAAAAAGCAAAAGACCAAACCCTACTTAGTGAAATTGGTGGGGGGGGGGGCAGACAGACAGACAGACAGACAGAGATACAGAGACCATAATGTAAACATTTTTCAATTACAATCATAGGAGTTAGTTTGAGATTATCTTTGCTAAATTTCTTCCTATAAGTATGAATAATGAATAACATAACTTTTTCTTTAATAAGGTTTGATATAGTTAGAAAAATGCATAAGTACTTTTTTAAATCAAGTAATTTATAATGAAAGTTCACATACTTCCTTGTGGCAATCTTATAAAAGATAAACTTATATTTGAAACATCGTACATTGAGGTTGTCAAAGAAATCCCTTCCTATTTTAATATGAATAATATACAAGTTGTCCATTTTAAACAGAAAACCTGTTCTCCTTTTCTTCTTCCTGTCTTCAGATATGGTCCTTGACCAGCAGGTGAGCTCAGGCCAGCTGAACGAAGATTTACGTCACAGAGTCCATGAGGCACTGATGAAACAACACCATCACCAGAATCAGAAAAAACTCACTAATAGGATTCCCATTGTCCGATCTTTTGCTGATATTGGCAAGAAACAATCAGAACCAAATTCCATGGATAAAAATGGTAAGTGTTCTTTTATATCTACTATAGGACCATGAAGTATTAAATTGCTTGTATATATTTTAAACTTCTATTTGAAATTTTTATTGAAATTAATATTATTTTAGAAGAATTGTTTCCTGTTGTGTGTGTATACATTTGCATACAAAATACACTATATTGGTCATATTTTCACCATCATCTTAAACATTTTAACAAAGAACTTGTTTCTAGAAAGGCTCAGGAAGGAGCAAAATAACCATATCTAATTTCAACAGATCCAAACAGCAAACCTAAATCAAACATATTTTGCATCTTGACTGAAGTCTAAGCCTCTTTCTCATAGTTGAGAAGAGTGATACAATGGTTTATATTGTAGTGGCTTTCTAATTAAAACAGCAATGATCACCATTTGGTTTCTGTAGAAAAGGACATTTCCCCATCTTGGTCAATAAGCAGATTTCATTACTGATAACAGAGAGATCCAGCAGCACCTGGGGCAGCTCTGCCCCTATGAAGCCGGTTGTTGTTCTTGAGCACATTGCCCTTTTCAGTGCAGCATCTCAGTGTGCAAGAACCTCCTCATCATCTTCATAGCATACTTGAGCATTGTAATTCTCTAGTAACTCTTTTTGCTTGTTTGTTTTCTCCCTGAATCCATTTAGCTTTTCAGCATTTACATTAAGAAATTACTTCAAGGGCTGGAGAGATGGCTCAGCTGTCAAAAGCGCTTCTGCTAGCTGCTCTTCCAGAGGTCCTGGGTTCAATTCCCAGCAACCACATGGTGGCTCACAACCATCTATAATGAGATTTGGTGCCCTCTTCTGGCATGCAGGTGTACATGCAGTCAGAACTCTATGTACATAATAAATAAACAAACAAACAAACAAATAAATAAATAAATCTTAAAAAAGGAAATTACTTCAAAATTTCTTATCATTGTTAAGATATATAAATTTGTTACTCTTCTATCAGCTATAAATGTTTTTCAGTTCTAAAAGACAAAAATTAATGACTGGGATGAGCTTAGTCAGTAGAAGCTTGTCTGATATTCACGGTGCTCTATGTTTTATCTGTGACACCTAGTAAACAGGGCATTGTGCTACATAAGTATAATACTAGAACTTAGGTAGTGGATGGAATAAGTTCAAGGTCACCTTCAAGTATGTAGAATATTCATGATCAGCCTAGAAATGAGATATTTATTTAAAAATCAAAAGATGAATATATTTCAAGTGATTTATTAGAAAACTTGGGCTATGTAAATTGACTGTAGTAACATGAATTGACAGAACAGAATATTTGTATGATTTTCTTCCTTTTTCAAAAGGTTCAGAAATACATTAGAAATATATGAAGATGAGTTTTTTTTAGGTCTTGTAATGTGAGGAAATTTTCATACTACTGAATCAAATATACACAAATAAAAGAAATACTTCAAGGAATAGGTCAGTGTTTTTAGAGGATCTTAAAATCACTATCATAAGTATAAATGAATGATATATTTCTAATTGAAAAGTCGCTTTTGAAATATTTCTTTTACATTTAGGTGCTATGAAAGAAGTGTATCTTTCTATATTTTGGATATTAGCCCTCTTTTGATTGCAGGGTTAGTGATGAACTTTTCCCAATCTGTATGCTGTCATTTTGTTCTACTGACAGTGTCCTTTGCCTTACAGAAGCTTTTCAGTTTCATGAGTTCACAATTATTGATTTTTGATCTTAGAGCCTGAGCTATTGGTGTTCTGTTCAGGAGGCTGTCACCTGTGTCAATGAATTAGAGGCTTTTCTCTACTTTCTCTTCTATGAGATTTGGTGTGTCCGGTTTTATGGGTTTTATGTTTAGGTCTTTGATCCACTTGGACTTAAGTTTTGTGCAAGGTTATAAATATGGGTATATTTGCATTCTTCTACATGTTGACATCCAGTTAGACCAGCACCATTTGTTGAAGATGCTGTCACTCCCTGGGACTGGGTATTCGGATTTCTCCCTTTTCTTATGCTGGAAGGGTTATTTATTGTTCAAGTCACTACTCTACTACCCTTTGATGTTCTCTAGTCTTGTTTGTTGTTACTTTACATTTATATATTGATTCCATGTCTGAATGAGAATGTATTATCTTCTATTTATTACATAATATAAAGAAAATAAAGGGAGCTGAAAATTTGATTTCTAATTTCTAACAAATTAAAGACACAGAAATGAAACATAGAAGTTATCTTTGACTATAAAACATCGATATTACATGGAACCATGTATATGGTTGTATATGAAAAGTTCATTGAAAGTGTTATTGCATGTTATGGCACATATCAACTTATATTAGTAGATTCTACCAACTATTCTGAGGATGTAGAGCTCACTGTGAGACAAATACTGTATTTAAATTAATTCATATTCTAAATTATAATTTGACTTAAAGCATATACATATTAATGTGAAATTGGAGACTTTATAATCTGAGATATAAATATAACAGTTTTTTTTTTAAAGAAGCTCAAGGACAATTTTATTAGACTTCAAGAGAAAAACCCCTGGGTAGACAAGCTGTAAATTCTGTCAGGTTCCCAGATGAGGAGAATGGAGAAGAGAGGGGGAAACCCTTGCTGTTGCTTTTGTAATACTCATACGTATTTGGTTGGCCAAGGTTAAGAAAATCAATCCAGATACTTAATAATTTTGACAAGAGATTTGAGTTTACTTAATTCTAAAAACCTTACTAAAATATCCTATGTTTTTTTTTCTATAAGAATTTTGGGGACCTTTTGGACAAATAAACTTTGTCTTCATTGGAAATCAGATAATAACATACAGACAAAATGTTCTTATTCAAATAGATAATGACCTTATGTGGTGTAATTTCTATACCTTTTACTTCAGTTTTACTGAGAATACTATTTATATTTGAAATTTTTGCTACATTTTAGGGAAAAAGAAAGAAGGTGTGAAATTTACTGAATTGACCATTTATTGTCATATGTAGACCTGTATTCACTGTTGCTGTCTTAAACTTCCATTAAATTTAAGAAGATAAGACAGAATCAGCTGTGAATCACAAGTCTACATGCAGATGCATGTAGATACAAGGTTCACAGAGATAAGTTTTGCTTTAGTTGTAAAATAGCTTAGTTTTTGTAAAAACTGGGATTTAAATAATTCTGTTCCATCTTTATATGAACACATACAAATCTTTCCAGGGCATGTGTTAGGGTAATAGAAACTTGGAAGCACTTATAATAAGATTCAGATATTCAATTAAGTATTGTTGTGCAGCATCCTGTCAGCAGTGGTTTCTAAGCCTAGGCTTCTAACACCTCCTCATGACTCTGTTTTGCTTCCTCACACACTTTACATAATTATGTGTGCTGAGAAGCCTGAAAATGTGTATAGACTTCAGTAATTTAGAAATAGGTCTCCTACCCACAAGTTTAAAAAAACTGCAAAAGACCTTTACTACTAAGGTTCTCAATCTACTTATGAACTCCATAAACTGACAAACTTGAGATAAACAAAGAAATTGGAATTTATAGCATAAATATAGAATTGACATTCTGTTTCAAAACATGGGTTAGAGACTTAATTTATATGGTGTAATAATAAAAAAGTAGCAATGGGATTCTAACATCCACAGAGTAAATGTAATGTTTTTTATTTAAAAAACACTCTTGTGCAAAATATTTTATACTCATAAAGATTGATTTTTTTCCTCTTTTAGCACTATACAATTGAAATTAATAGAGGGTGTCCTAAGAGATTTGACAATAGAACATGTGTTCTTTAAAAGAAGAAAAGAGATAGAAAGAAACAAGTTATCTATCCTTATTTAATGTGTCTTTGTTTTAGGATCAAAAATTGAAATGTCATCAAAACTGAAATGATATTTACATAAAGAAGTCTAAAAACAATTAGAATAATATTTCTGATTTTTTTTTCTAATTGAATTGCTCATTGGGTATATTCCCTTGGTTGTTCTCTCAAGGGTTAAACATCCAGACACTGCAATTTAAATGTGGGTCTCCCATTTTTTTATATATTATATTCACAAAAGAGCACATTTTCTTTTTCTTCTTGTTCTCAGTCCATACTTTCTGTTTATTATTTTTCTTAGTAATTTATGATAGTTTGTCAATCTCACCTCCAAACACACTGATGTATGTATGTATATGATACACACACACACACACACACACACACTAATACACATGCATACATACATATATTTGGTATTCTGCGCATTATCCTCAGGATTAAGATGCAAGATGCTATGGATTCACCATGCTGTGTTTAACTTTCACTTTTCATTAAGCATCAAAACTGTGAGAATTAAATGACTGATTCTGATGTTTCAATAGAAAGTGACAGTTACATTTGGCAAAACAATGGCAAAAATAATAGAAAATAGTATCTACTTTGACATCAGAACCCTGAAAAGTATACTGAAATGAAAAATATCAATACTATTCAAGTTATTTCTTAAATCTAGAAACAACTTCAAACACAAGTATGACTTGTGTTAGATGATCAGGAAATCAAAGTAAATTAATACTTATATGTATCATTTAGGTCATACATCCAGTTACACATGGAGTTATATTGCAGTTCTATTGTAAAATGATGTTAATTCTCGATTACATGTTTTTGATCACTCTTGGAACTATTTACTTCCATAGTATAGGATATCTTCCTTCCCCCATCCATTACTACTAATTCCTAACTCTTCTGCTTACACACAATTTATTTTTACAAGTTACATCTCAATCAAAGCCCCCACTCTCCTCCCCTTTAGGTCCCATCTTCCTTCCCTCTTTCCCCTGTCAGTCCTCTCCTCTTCAGGTGATGGGAGCCCCCACTTATCAAACCCCCTCAGTTCATCAGTCACATGAGGGCTAAGAGCTTCCTTTGTACTGGTGCTTGATATGGCAACCCAGCCAGGGTAAGGCGTTCCACTAGCAAGCAACAGGGTCCATGACTCCCTGCTGGGGTTTCTCCCTCCTAGTTAGAATACTTTGCAGTTGCAGTTTTTATTTAGAATCTGAAAAAGTTACAGAGCTTCTGCTAATTTCCTCTTCACAGTCTTAAGTGGAGAACATTTAGATTTAGAAGGCTGGGATTATGTGTTAAGTGTTCTGACCAGGGTAGATCGCAGCACTTACAGCAGCACACACAAATGTACTGCTAATGATGTTTCTTTGTGGTTTTTAGACTTGTTTTTCTGCCTTAAAATCACTTTTATTATAGTTATATGCTTTTATTTCCAGATGCATTGTGTCTTTATGTGTTTAGAAATTCTTTTTTTAATATTGTGTTATAATTAATACAGCATGTAATATTTATTCCTCATAATGGTCTACTTTGAAGGAGAAAGCTAAAATATTACTTGTTAGCATTGCTTGAGAGAAAGCACATTAAGAGATTCCTATATATGAAAAATATGAACATTTTTCTACTGTTAAAAGCAAATTGAAATTATCTTAATTGTTAACACAATTGATGTGTCTGTTTAGAGGCTATATTGTCATTGAATTATGGAAAATTGACTAAAATTTAAAAGCAAACATATTTCTAAGATAACATGTTTAAACTTTTAATTTCTGATTTGAAACTAGTTATTTTCAGGCATACCAACTTTCAACAATTAATTGCATGCATATTCTTTCTGTTTTTGAAGTGTACCTCACCTAATCATGATTTTCTAAATATTTATCTCTCTTTCTCCATGTTTTCTATTTCCATAAATAAATGTATTGTTGCACATGTATGTAACCTTGTCATTCATCTCTCTACTTCTTCATTTTGCTCTGTCTTGTGTCTGTCTCTAACAGGCTCATCTCCTCTCTGTACCTCCCTCATCTCCTACCCTTTGGGTACTCTAAATGCGTTGATGGTCCTGAGGTAGCGTGAACCAGCCTGGACTCTAGGATAATAATACTGTACATCCATGTCTTCATCCCAGCTTCCTTCAGCTACATTTGACTTATACTGGTTAACCAGTAGCAAACAATGATATACATAGGTAATAAATTATCCAATGATTTGAATTAGGCCAGATAAAATTTTTAAAACTGCCATTTTATATCAATCATGCACACAGTTTGCACATAGGGAAGAGCTGTATGTAAAGACTCAAATATGATTCAAAGAGAACCAAACAGGTGCTAATGTAAATGCTATACAATCTACAGTTTAATTCATATGTACCAAAACAATGAATTTTTTATTAAAATAAAGAACCATATACTTAACAGATCAAGTAATAGTGTAAATAAAGTAAACTTGAATATTGAATAGAAAGGATGATGTTAGATTTCTCAAATGTTTACATTTAAATAGTTATAGGCATCAGTTAAAATTAATGATATCTACTTTTTATCATGTTTTGAATACTTTTTATTAAATGTAATAAGATTAGTGAGTTAGATGTTTCTTCATGGTATTTTCAGGCCTTAATATTTACATATTATAATAATGAAGACAATATAACTTTACAATGCCATTTGATCACATAACACTTTAATATGAGCAATGATCAGAGCACAAGGTGAAGGAATTAGAAAGAAGTAGGCAAAGATATTGTTTGCAGGTATCGTGTCGAAGTAGTTAGAAAAGTCATCACAAACTAATAGTACTTGTAAGGTTTCCAAATATGTGAGGATTTATTTCTAACTTTTGATTATTTTCCCCTGGAGAGAAAATTACCCTTGAAAACTCTTTTCTATTCTATTAGAAAATAAGCAGTGTGGCTTAAAGTTGTCATTTTATGAATGACATTTTTCATCATAGGAATAAGCATTTGTATTAGAAGTGTTCTGCCTTAAATTTGTCCATTCAATTTATGAGACAGTCTTTGAGTTCATGAAATTCATTTAGGAATCTAAGTCCATCATCTTCTGGAATATAGTGATATTTGAATTTAATAAGTTTTTAACCAAGAAGTTATAATGGACAACAAAATTATAAAAGCTATTCTACAATCTGAGAAGTAGTTCTATGGACTATTACAATGCATGCAGTTTAGCTTTGTGTATATAACAAAAATTATAAGATTCATTTAAAGTATAATTTTCCTAAATAATATAAGCCAATCTTTTAAATTTAATTCTTAAATTATACCAACAGATTTTCAGTACCCTGCAAAGTTGCCAAAACTGCTTTATTTATATCATTTTATTTTAATAACTTAATGTATAGTTTTAGAAGTTAGACTAGGATTTTAAATGCTATTTAAAGTTTGAAGAGCTTTGGATGTGATAAATATATTTATATGTTATTCTAAAGTATAGAAGATACAAATACTTGTGGTTTCTATATATCTATCAGAGGATGGTTGTACTATAGTATACATTCTTTCCCCTCTGTATTCTAATACACAGTCTTGGACATATCTGTACTCTGGAAATACTAAGGCTCTTACTGTCATCTAGTGTGCTTCCTACTTGATATTTGGAAAGTAGGTTGCTATCAACATAACTTAAGATATTCAGAGAAAGTAATTCCTAATTCACTTCCTGATTATCGACTTTATAAGGTAATAGTTTATATTTTTAAATATTAAAACAGGAATAGTGTAGAACAACAAAACTCCAAATATATTTATTACAATAATCACATAATAGCAACATATTAGTGATCAAAAATATTTACAAATGAAATTAAGTGTCAACTCTTAAATATAGTTCATAACCTGACTATAGCTTATGAAATATTGTTCCTAAAATATATGAATGGAAACAGATAACCAATTTTTCAAATTATAAATTCTAGTATATTTACTATCTGATTCAATCTCATCATGTTGATTTTGCACTAGGTTGACTCCTTTTGTATGTGTTTTCTTACAGCATTATGCAAATGATTTTTATGTAGTTTCTGACTACATGGCATAAATCATTATATGAAAGCACATATATGTTTATTTAATTTTTTCCCATAAATTGAGTCTTGCTACTTTATTTTACAAAACATTTAATAAATTTAGGTTTAAATATATCTAATGTTCCAACTCATGAAAATATGGAGAAATGTTGTGAACCTGGTGATTGAAGACATCTGCTAGTAGCACAAATGCATTATGTAAAAGGTTTTTTAACAGTTATTATTTTGAGAATGGTAGATTAATCGGCTGCTGATGAACAATTCAGTTGTAGCTGTGTGTTACAGGTAGAAATGGGAGAATGAAAAGTTGTCTGACTTCCATTGAAGGATATTCATTGCCTTGAATTATGTATTCAAAAAATCAGAATCTGTGTCCTTGATTTGAGGTGAATTTGCTTTCAAAAGTCATTGTATCTTTAACTTCACAAAATATATTAATTTTCTGTGTTTGATGGAAACAGAAAATATTTAAATTCTAGAATATTAAATTTATTACTTTCTGACAAAGTAATCTCAATCCAGAAAATGTTATCTGTTAACAGATGATCTCTGACTGTCAGGCTTACTAGTCTAAGCAGTAAAATTATACTAGTATGTTAAATAAATAATTTTGTTTTAATCATGTTTGTTGATCACAAATAAATCTAATAAAATTTTCTGTAACTATTTAAGGGAGATAGAGAAGTTCAGAATTGGCAATAATCAGGAGGGACAAGAATAAAAATAAATTCTAAATAAAATTGAATTTCAGCATGTAGAGAGAAAAGTTAGACATAGAGAGTATTTCCCATGTTTGAGATTAATGAAAATAAAAGAGGGATTTTGAAACCACTTTGTTAAAGTGTAAACATGGTCAAAGCTTCAAAGTTGAATTGTCATTATCCATTTCACAGCTAAAGTTTCAAGTGAAGATGGTGAGGACATCTTCACAGGAGAAACTAAGCAAACTGGGTTGTCATTTACTTGCTCACTGTGGCAGATTTCAGATGGTTTGTGCTTACAAAGACGGTTGCATAGTGAATTACAGAACTTAATATTTTCTGGTCATTGTCACTTCCCCACCTCTGATATCCTGCTAACTAATCTTACCCTTCATACAAGGGGGGAGAATACAACACAATTGTATTTTCAATAATGTTTGTGGAAAACCAATACAGCTCTAGTTTAGTGATCTTTTATTGCATAGCAGATAAATAGCAGCATTTATGTAAATGAATAGTTACAGGCATAAAATCATAAAATCACATATGTTCCTAACAAGTTTCATCTCTAAATTTCATTGCTAAAGAATGAAGTGATTTGGATTTTTAAATGTAATAGAACCTTAAAATATGCTGAACACTTACCCATATTCATCCTTTTTTATATTATCAAAAATTCTTTAGTCAGAACTTGAAACTTATGTCTTTTTAAATATTTGCAATTAGTTTTGATTGATATTTAGAAGTCAATGAACTTTGATTTCTGGTTATAGCTAAAAGTAGTTAAGTCTTGTGGGAATTTTTTTTTCTTCAAAGAGATTAACCATTTGGTGTTTTAAATTGATAATTGGCTTAAATGCTCTTGATTGATTTCTCCCATTTCTATCTGTAACTGATAATCTTTATGTTGATATAGTTCCATTTAACTGAACATTCATTCTTACATCATAAGCTTATTAAAAATTCTACTTAGTTTGGTTAAATTGAAGTTCCTGTTTCACCCAGTATGAATAGAACTGTGTAAGTAACTGCTTGTATTCTGTGATGACAATCTCTTTTAGCAGGTCAGGTTGTTTCTCCTCAGTCTGCTCCAGCCTGTGCTGAGAATAGAAATGATGTTAGCAGGGAAAACAGCACTGTTGACTTCAGCAAGGTAAGCTTTCCTTTCTTCCATGGACATAAGCCACTAAATCTCCAGTAGAAACGGGCTACCTGTTGACACACAAATTTGCATGCCTTTGTTTTGTTTCTTCGGTAAAGCTTGAAATTGTTATAGACAAGGTTAGAATTCGGTTCACATGCAGGCCTTTGCTTATTTGAGAAAACAAGTGTGTAAATTTTATGAATCCTCTTTTGGATTCAGCCACTTGGTGTAATACTTACAGTAAAAAAGACACGTGGCCATCACAGGGAGTTAAAACTGTTGTTTTAAGATATTTGCTAGATTTTTTTTCTCCTCAAAATAATCTTCCCATTATTTGTAGAAAAACAACTCATAAGATATAAATCTACCTTTATTGTATTTGGGGAAAATCAGTGCTGAAAACCCTAGAAGGTGAAACAGCAGAAGTTTGAATAAAAACATGCATTAAGAGCCGATTTTGCAGAGGGCTAGTTCTAGTTGGATATGGTCTAAATGTAATAATTTATTTGAACTTACACTAAGAGTCAGCAAAAATGACCGGAGTTTGGTTAATACATTCCTGCCTTTGTATGTGTGCTACAGCAACTGTGTCAAAGTAACAATTGAACAGAACACAAAAGATTCAGAACTGGTGAAAAAATAAGGATGTTAGACAATTTTATCTGAGTGGCTGATAAGGAAAGTAGTTTGATAAAGTTTTTAGCTCTAACAGTCCTGGGAGGAAGTGGGAATGGTCTTCAATCTGAGAAGGTAATATAAATCAAAGTTCTGAAAAGATTAATGGTAATCAGCTCTTTGGACCTGTTTTAGCACCCCTGGGGCAATGTAGATATGAGTTAGACCTCATTCTGTGCATGCTTTCCCTCTGGTGCCTGGTGGAGTCTTGTGGGAGCATGATGTACCAGCTTAAGTCTGTTACTTATGCGTGCAGGGACTGGGAGGCCAACAAAAGGGGCATACTAGTCCCTGTGGGATGAAACAAAGGCATGAAAAAGGACCTCCACACCAGCAAGAGAGAGAGGTGAGGGTATTCGGGCTTTATTTCTACAGTAGTTCAAAGCTCATTTCACGGAATGGAGGCATGCAATTCAAATATTAAACCAGTTTAATGCATTCCATCTGCCGCTCTAAGAGTTATATTTTTAAAGCATTACATCATCATTCATCTGCAAGTTATAATAAAACTGTCACAAACTACCATAAATTTAATTTTTTCTGTTCTTAAATCAAAACAATATCTTAAAGTGATGATATAAAATTTGGCTATCTAGCCAGGCATAATGGTGCACACCTTTAATCCCAGCATGCGGAGGCAAAGGCAGGCGGATCTCTGTGAGTTCGAGGCCAGCCTGGTATAAAAAGTGAGTACAGTACAGCAACAGCCACACAGAGAAACTCTGTCTCGAAAAATGAAAAAAAAGGCCATAACAGTGGAATATTTAACATTTTTCTTTTAAAAAGTGAAATTTAAAAAAACTATGTAGATCATGGTTTAAATAAATTACGTTTAAACTTCTAAAATCCACCTTTGTACCTTGAATTTTATATTTCCATGTTATTTTGAGGATTTTGGTGACCTATTCCATGGCCTTCAAAAATAATTGGTCACCATTTTAAAGAGAAATAAAGATTGCCAAATAAAGACAGTAGTCTCATCTCCAGGCCCCTAATAATTAGAACTATAGAAATGTGAAAAACAGGTATTCTAGATTTTAATTCTTTCTTTCATCTTCACACTTTCATTTACTGCCCCATGTAATGGGGAAGGTTGGGCCAGTCAGCCACATCCCTTTGTCTTTTGTCCATAGTATTTATTGTTCACTGGAAAGAACAAACCTTTTAAGAAAGAGTATGTGATCTTGAATACTATATCTCTAGCATGTGTTACTGCTTCTGGAGAAGCTTTCTGAACTGCAGCCTTATCATTGTCTAAAATAAGTATGATATGTATTCATTGACTGATATTATTATGGTCTGTTAGAGAACTGAGCATAAAGTAGCTATCAAGAAAAAGTGACTACTGTATTAAGAGCAGGAATGGTAGTGTCAAAATATATTCCAGACCAGATTTAATGTACTGATCCCCACTGGATTTTTAGTACCTTCAAGAAAGCTTCAGAAAGATTTTTTTTTAAAGGAAGCTATAAGATTCCAAATAGTTTAAGTCTTTAGTTTTAGAGTAACAAAACAAAACAAGACACATTCCTAGTTTTTTTTTCCTTTTTAAAATTATAATGTTTATTTATTACATCAAGTTACATCTCCATCATAGTGCCCTTTTTCCACCGCTCCCACTTCCACTCTCCCACTCTCTCCTCCCTCTCCCACCATCCCACTCTTCCCATGTGGAGTGTCCCTACAAATCAGCCCCTCTCAATTCAACAGTCATATGAGGGCTAAGAGCTTCCTCTTGCACTGGGGGCCTACATGGTAGCACCCCTACAGCAAATTGTCCCATTGATAGGGAACAAAGTCTATATTCCTCATCTTTTTGGTGTGTTGGTTGTAGGGTAGTTATCCTGTACTATATGGCTAAAATCCAATTATAAGTGAGTAAATGCCATGTGCATCTTTCTGAGTCTGGGTTAGCTCATTCAGGATGAGTTTTTCTAGTTCCATCCATTTGGCTGCAAATTGCACTATTTCCTTGTTACTGATAGCTGAGTAGTATTCCATTGTGTAAATGTACCACAAATTTTTTTTTATCCATTTGTCAGTTGAGGGACATCTGAATTGTTTCCAGTTTCTAGCTATTACAAATAAGGCCGCTATGAACATAGACGAGGAGATGTCCTTGTGGTTTGGTGAGGAATCATTTGGGTGGATACACAGAAGTGGTATGTCTGGGTCTTTATAACCTGGTAGAGCAGAGAATTAGAGTTTGGAAACAGTTGTTGTGATTCATCACTATGGAAATAAGTCTTCGTGCCCGATATTGAAGGTATGCAAGTTAAGAGGTTTTGAACCTAATGATCTTACTTTGGTGGTGGATTTATAAAAATTCAACTAATCTCCACATTACTGTGTCAGTTTCTGTATTTTAAATCTTGTCACATAGATGCTAAATCTCAGTCAAAATTTGAGATATTAAAAACGCCCTTTTCATATTATGTAGTTTGATCTTATGTTCTATCATATCTTCAGTCTACACATCTTTACTCTCTACCATGATTACACCCATCATCTTGTTCAGTTAAGTAATGAATTAACATAATCTATTACATCAGATTGTGGCTCTTTCAATTATTACAATCAGTTCAAAAGTAGGTGTTTTAAAATACTTAGACCTCTTTGATTTTTTTTTTTAGCACAGTAGAAATGGCTATTATATGTCAACAGTGATTCTTTTATTTCAAATGGTCCTAAGAAAGTGTTCCATAATTACTCACCTAGCAGGAACCCCCCCACCCCCGCATCTTCCTGCATCTTTCTGCTGTGTGTGAAGCATATTAGGAGTAAGAAACCTTAGTCATATCAGCTAGGGAAAAAAATAATAAGGAACTTAAAACTGTCACTGCCCTAGATCACAGTGACAGAAACCATTTGCCTAGAAAGAACCTCTATTAAATGCCATGCTTTCATTACTAGCTTTAAGACTTGAGCTTTCTCCTTAAATTTCCATCTCCTTTTCCTTTTGGATCTAAGTGTGCGTGTCTTGGGCAGGCAGTTCCAGGTCCACAGTGGTCTTCTTTTTCATCTCGTTGCCTAGAGATGAGCTATTTCCATCAACAGTTTTAAGTCTCATATGTCTAGAATCAAGCACCTTTCCCTTCTTGGTATAACCATGGGGCTCATAGAGCCTAGGAATATTATATAAGTGCAGAACTCCCCAAAGGTAGCTAGACTCCTTCATGCTCCCTTCAAAGCACTAGGAACTTCCAAGATTCCTCTATGTTCATTTCAAGTGTTTGAATTCATCAGAGGATTGTCCTTGAAATACATCATAAACTAGACCTTTATGTACTCTTTACTCTTTTTGGGCACCTATAAATTTATACAAGATTAAATTTGTGGTTCTTTTTTCTAATTTATTTTTTATTTCTTCAAGTTACATCTTAATCGCAACCCCCTCCCTACTCCCCCTTCCCACCCTTTTCCCCATCAATGACTCCATCCCCTTCCTTTATTTTTTAAGTTTAAGGTATATCCTTTCCCCTGCAACAGATCCCCCTTTCAGTCCAACAAATGGCTCTTTCTCTTATAATAATAAATATAATACAAAACAACAGAAATAATTAGGCCACAATTATGAGAGTTATAGGGCTTAGCATACATTCACAATGTCCAGTCCATATGTATTTGGCACCTGACTTTAACATTCTACTATCTAACCATCTCCATGAGTTTAAAGTTCTGTATCTGACTCAGCTTTCATACTTACTTGCATCAAAATTTAAAAACATCTTCTTACATCCAGAACACCCTCTTGATTCCTAAACAACTCAAAATTTAACTCTGAGACTCTAGCTCTCTATTCTTCAACCACCTCAGAGACCTGAGAGGAATAAATATATCTGATTGTACAGGACGTGCAGGGCCAGTACCTTCCAAAACTAAGAAATGAGATACCAATGGCTGCCTGGACATTTCCCAATTTCTCTCTATACATTACAGCATCAATCTTCAGCCATTTGGCCCCATTTCTCTGACAAACATTGTACTTAAATGCAATATTTTGTATTAATAAGAGGTAGATGTATATTGCAAATGAGACTCTTTATGAATTGTGAAATAATATAAATGTAAAATAGAGGACTATTCAAGGTATAATTTAATCTGAAAATATAAATATGAATAATGTATTATAAAATCTACCACTTTCCCTAAATTTCATCTAGTCCAAGAATGATATAATAGTGAATGCAATACAATGATTGATCCTATATACATATGAGTAAAATTTATTATATTTAAAAAGAGTTAATTTTCTGATCTTGAAATCAGATCCTCCATAGCTTTTTCTAGGCAACAGATATCAGTTATATGTTTGGTTTAATATAATTTAAAATGGTATATAATGGTTACTTTTTTGTAAGTTAAACACTTTAATATACTATACAATCCTTGATCCAACTGAATTTCAATTTAAAGCAGTTAATTCTGTATTTGTCCCTTCTATGAGGCGCATACATTAATAGCAAAGACTTTGTCGAGCAATAAATGAATTTGAACAAAGTCTTCTAGTGGAATTTATACTTCAAGCATTACCAATAAATTTCATATTAACGACAAGTTATATGATTTTATTTTAAATTAATTTTTATTACATCTGTGTATGTGTATGTGTGTGGGGTGTGTGTGTGTGTGCGTGTGCACACATGTGTATGTGTGTTTGTGTGTATGGGCATTTGTATGCTACAGTGAAGGTTAGAAGACAATATGTAGGGGTCAGTTACCTTCTTCCACCATTTGGGTTCTATGGCTAGAACTCAGGTCTTAGACTTGGACGTGATTTAGACTAAGGTGGCAAATACCTTTTGGTCTCTATTGCTGTTGGTAAAAAGTTATTTTCACATTTAAATTTTGTTCCAATGCATTAATATTATGTCATATTTTTTCTACTGATTGGTAACATTTAGTTATTTATTCTTTTAAACTTTAAAATGTTTGTAAAATTTCATTACATATATCTCATAGCACTGAGTGGTTAGGTGAACTGCTCAAATGTGAGTTCCAATTCCTAGCATCATACAATTGCAAGACCATCCTGGTAGATTGTAATGCTAATGCTCAGGAAGCAGACAGGGGATACCTGAAGCAAGCTGAGCAGGTGACCAAGGAATCAGGGAGCTCTGAGTTTAAGAGACCTTAATAGAAAAGAAATTTAATAGAAAATCTTTTATTCTTTTTCTGGAATCTTTTGCCTTATAATAAAAGTGTAAACATTCTAATTTAAACATTTTAAATATCACAATACAATCATGAATTAGCCTTTCTTATCTATGAAATAAAATAAAAAGTTAGAATCTAAAAAAGCAAAATATACAACATGTAATATTTATCATACATACTTGAGGAACTTATACATTTAAACATTATATTGAAGAACTTATACATTTATATATGCATATATGTAAAGTAAAAATGGAGCATGTTGCTTATAATATTTGTGAAATATTCTTTCTATAACTTTTAAAATATATCATTCTTTTCTTTAAGATACAAATATGACTACACTATTGATGGAAAGCTACATTATTTTAGTTGTGGGTTTTTTTTTTCAGTACTAGAGATGGCATCTAGAACTGCCCATATGCTAAGCAAGTGCTCTACTATTGAGCTATATAAATTGCTATCATATTTAATATATTTAATTCTTATAGTGAAAATAGCTCCATGTACTGTTTTATTATGTTAATAGCCATATCTTACATATAGTTTATTGCATCTTTAAATGTTTTAATTTTAGAAACATTTTAAATGTAGTTATTAGACTGTAGCTGTTGATTTTATAAGGTTTTTGTTTTTGTTTTTGTTTTTGTTTTGGTTTTTCAAGACAGGGTTTCTCTGTGTAACAGAGCCCTAGTTGTTCTGGACTTGCTTTGTAGACCAGCCTGGCCTCGAACTCACAGAGATCCTCCTGCCTCTGCCTCCCGAGTGCTGGGATTGCAGGCATGCACCACCACGCCTGGCTTTATACGGTATTTTAAAAATTCTTTTATTTTGAGATTTTAACATGATTATATCATTTATCCCTTTCCTTTCCTCACTCCTTCTGTATGCTTCTTCATGCTGCCTTTCAAATTCATGTCTTCTTTTTCATTAATTATTATTAAATGTATATATGTGTACATAATTACATTATATTCCTCAATATAACCTGCTCAGTTATATATGTATAATGTTACTCATGTCCATAAATGCTACATTAAAACATTTTTTAAATTTAACACTTCTTGGAATAGTATCTTCTAATTTTTAAGCCTTCAAAATAATTGTCTAGTCTAAAAATATCCTTTTAGTCTCAGTGATAAATGTCAGAGCTCTGTCTCTGCCTCTGTCTGTCTCTGCCTCTGTCTGTCTCTGCCTCTGTCTGTCTCTGCCTCTGTCTGTCTCTGCCTCTGTGTGCCTCTGCCTCTGTCTGTCTCTGCCTCTGTCTGTCTCTGCCTCTGTTTGCCTCTGCCTTTGTCTCTCTCTCTCTCTCTCTCTCTCTCTCTCTCTCTGTTATTCCTACTTTGATCCTTTATCCTGGTTTCATTAGCATAATTGCATAAAACCAATTACTAGGGCAGATAAACTTCTAGTCCCCTAAAAACAGCATTCCATAAAAAGCAACTCAAATGAGTTAGACACAAGAAATAGGCCTTGCAAATTTTACTTTAAAGTCACTGAATCATTTTTACTGAAGCCTCATGAATAAAAATGATAGTATTTAAAGAATTTTCTATGTGCATTTTCAGACATCACCTTTTACTCTTAGCATTTATTCCTTTCAGTAATCTTTTTTTTTGTTTTATTTTCATTAATTTAAATCATAGGCATTTCATAGTAGATATTCAACTATGAATCTGCAGTAATTCTAATTGCTAATACTTTTGACCTATTTTTCTCTATTCTGTCTTATCTCAGTAATATGGTGAATAACTTAAACTGAAGAACTTATCAGGCCAACTATACAATAAGAACATAGTACAATTAGAATAACAACAAATCTTAAAGCTATATTATACTATAAGAATATACTTACTTTAAAGTAGCCATATGTTGAATTATTAGTTGAAATGTATAAAATTCATCTATTATAAAATATTAAATTTATTGATATTTTAATTTAACATGATTAAAATATTTACTTGTGATGCTTTCAGGTTGATCTTCATTTTATGAAAAAGATTCCACCGGGTGCTGAGGCCTCAAACATCTTGGTGGGAGAATTGGAATTCCTGGACAGAACTGTAGTTGCTTTTGTCAGGTTGTCTCCAGCTGTCTTGCTCCAAGGACTGGCTGAAGTTCCAATCCCAAGCAGGTAAAAGTATCCAAGAATTCTTCATGTTTATGGAATAATTTATTTTAGGAAATGGTAATATTTTAATACAATTTTCTGATAGATGGTTGATTAGAATGAATGTATTATCCATAAAGCTACAGTTTCTTACTTACAAATGTGGGAGAGTTTTTGAAAAGTTATCTATCCTTTCCTTCTCCTTGTGAAACTTCATATTTTGTTTTAGTCATGCTCCTTACTTGTAGAATACATGTCTATTTTACAGGTTTTTTCAAAGATTATAATGAACTATGTGTTTAAGAAGGAGGACCATATGTATGTGTAGTCGCACCCAAGAGGATCATAGTTTCTAGAGCTCGGCTTTGTTTAATTAGGCCTTCAATTCATGTGAATCGCCTGGTTTGTATCAAATGTTTCATGTTTCAATCCTAAAACAGTTGGTCTTTCATTCCCAGGGTTTGAAGAATCATTAGTAGTCATACAATGAAAGTGGTTTATTCAGGTCAAAAGATTATTGTTTTTGCCTGAACTTATTTTCTATTTAATTATGCATTGAAACTAATAGGTAAAGGTAATATAAACTGAATTCTATTATTATTGATTCCTCTTTTATAGACATAAGGATGCTTGTGGGTAAAACTGTGAGAAAAGAAAACAAAAAGTAGAATATTTACTTTAGCAGGTTAGGGTCTTACTACTTTATCTAGGAATCTTCTTTTCTTCTCTCCTGCTACCAATTAACCTGATTCTTGAGCACATTCTTTATCACATCACAGCTTGTCTACCTAGGGAAGTTGAAAGAGTTGAGAAGTGAAGCTGCTGTGGCAAGTGGGTTTAGAGAATGTTTTTCTTCTGGGAACCTTTGACTATCCCTCAAAACATAATACATATCGCTCCACTGTTTAGTTATAGATGAGATATTCAAGAAATAGGAAATACCAGAAGCAGGAGGAACCGCACTAACTAGAGTGGCACTCAGTTGTAAAACCTGTCTTCCTTGGTCTCAGTGAGAAACCTAGTTACCATTAAGGTTATAGAAGTAAATTTCTATTTATCCCATTTCAAAGTTAATGATATAAATACCAACTCTTAATTAAAAATGAGAAGATAAACAGTATATTAAAATAGAGTATAAATGTGTAAATAAGGATATGTTTTTCTACATGTAAACTACAGGCTTCTAAGAGTTTCTGGAAATCTGGGATTCAATGATTCCATCAGATTTACTGATTGTAGAGATACTGTAACAGTTTAAAATATCCATTCAGCTGGATATCCACATTTCATCACTGAGGAAGGTGTTTGGAGATGTATGAGTAAATGGGGGCTGTTTATGACACTGATAGTTCCTGTATTTCAAGGAGAATAAAAGAAAAATTCCCAAGAGTAGGCTATACTCCTAATAAGGTTATATACTTACACTCTGAAAAATCTCAGGCTTTGGTCACCTCATTCATACTGACACAGCAAGGTATGTGCAAAGTCAATGAAGAAAAACTGGGGGTCATTATAGAGCCATGATGGAGGAAGAGACTCAAAAGACCAGTTAGTCAGGAAAGGTGAAAATGAAAGACAATTAGACAAATACAATAAAGACAACCATCTGTGAACCCAAATTATCCTTTCTTAGGAGGAAAAGGGCCATGCCATGATTATAAAGGCAACATACAGTAGATATGTCAGAAAATAATTTTCAGGACTTTATAAATAGCACATACAGTAGAAATTTTAAAAATAGCAAGATACTCACAGGTTAGAAAATTTCTCAGAACTATTATAGTTGATAAAGCTTCGATCACTACATTCAATTATTCCTGTTTTTTTTTTATATATATTACATACCCCCCCCCCCCCCCACACACACACACATGGAGAGAGAGTAGAATTTGGCTTGGGGTCAGTTATAACTGATGGAAATTAATATTATATATAACCTCTAAGACTGTCTAATAAATGCTTCATATAAAACATATATAATCTCTAAGGCTTACAGCTAAACAAAACATAGAATTATACAAACTACAAACTGTACCCAATAGAGGCATCCTTAACATCATAAACCATTTAACAAACGAATACCACACTGCTGCAAAGTGCATGGCACTCTTTAATTTTCACGCCTTTTCCTTTTCTTCTGCTTAACTAAATTTTAACTTTGAGCAGTTTTTATGTTCAATAAAAATGTGTGTATAGTGACTGGATATTAATAATGTGTTCTCTCTTAATGTATAATACTATATTGCCTTTCTTCCTCTTGAATGGTCTTCATTTTATGTACTATTGCACTTTTCTGCTTTCTATTTTAAAAGATTTAATTTTTATATCTTCCTCTTCTAAAGACTTACAATCATTAAAATTCCTAGTCAAAAATGTGTAGACTATATAGGCAACTAAATGCAGAAATCCAAGGGTTAAAAACAACCCAGCATTCTCAATGCTCATCCTCATTATTTCTTATACAGAAGTCTCAATTGTAAATCATTTCAAATCTTAATGAACTGCAAAAATAGGTTTCATACCAAAATAGTTATTTTGACTAATTCTTTTGAGATGAGGGATTCATTTTGAGGAAGGTTATTGTTACATTTATAGCTTGAATTTTTCTTAATTACAGATTTCTGTTCTTTCTTCTGGGACCCCTGGGAAAGGGTCAACAGTACCATGAAATTGGCAGATCGATTGCAACCTTAATGACTGATGAGGTATTTATTCATGTTCCATTTCCCTCACAAGATATAAAACAAGTAGTTTACAGGTCTATTTCATGACAGTTTTCTGGGAATCAGATTTCTCTGGGTTGAATCTCATTTTCCCAAGTTTACACACTATCAACTATCCTTGAGAGAAGTTTATCCAAAAGGATAAATTAAAACCATGAATATTAATTTCTGAGAGTTTACATGATCATAAAAACTGCTAAACATTTATCATATATTCATTTTTCTGCATTATACTTATGCTAACATTATAAACATTACTTATATGCTAATAGCACTGAAAACTTGTTTGGGGAATAATTGCTTCTCTGTTTAAATAAAAAATAATAGTTAAGGTGTATAGAATATATGACACCAAAAAGTTCAGTAAACTCTGCAAGCCCTCTACAGTTACATTATATATATATTCCCAGATGTTCCTAATCGCTATTTTTTGTTGTTGATGGTTTTGTTTGTTTGTTTGTTTAAAATGTGAGTATACTATACTCAACTGTCAAATGTGGTAGGATGATAAATTTTATGTCTTTTCTTTTTTTTCTTTAATAAATTTATTTATTCCCTTTACATCCCAATCACAGTGCCCTCCCTCCTCTCCTCTCAGTCCTATTCTCCCACCCTCTGTCACCATTCTTCTTCTCCTTCTTCTCAGAGAAGGGAATCCCCTACCACCACCAACCCATCCTAGCACTTCATGTTGCATCAGAACTAACTGCATCCTCTTTCAGTCTGAAGCCAGACACTGCATCCCAGCTAGGAGAAAGTTATCCAACAGTGGGCAACAGTGTCCATGTCAGGGACAACTCCAGATCCAATTGCTCAGGGCCCACATGAAGACTAAGTTGCCCATCAGCTCCATAAGTGTAGGGGACCTGGGACCAGTCCATGCATGCTGTTTGGTTGGTGGTTCAGTCTCTGTGAGCCCCCATGGGCCTAGGTTAGTTGCCTCTGTTGGTTTTTCTTGTGGAGTTCTTTTCCCCTTCGGGTGCCCCTATCCTTCCCCCAACTCTTCTACAAGATTCCAATGTCTCCATCCAATGTTTTTCATGGATCTCAGCATCTGTTTCCATCCATTTCTGGGTGGAGCCTCTCAGAGGACAGTTATGCTACACTATGTTTGCAAGCATAGCAGAGTATCAATAATAGTGTCAGGGGTTGGCCCTCTTCCTTGAGGTAGATCTCAAGTTGGGCCAGTCATTGGTTGATAATTTCTTCAATCTCTGCCCCATCTATATCCCTGCACATCTTGTAGGCAGGGCAGATTTTGGGTCAAAGGTTTTGTGGGTAGGTTTGTGTCCCCCTCCCACTACTGGCAGTCCTACCTGGCTTTAGGAGGTAGGACTTCAATCTCTATATTCCATGCTGCTAGCATTCTCAGCTAGAGTTAACCATATATCATAGCAGGAGCCTAGCCAGTTACAGGTGTCCAGTTTGTCCCAGAGACCCCATCCCATCAGTTTCCCTTCTCTCTCCCAACCCTGCCACCTTCCACCCCTGATTTTCCTCACTTGCTCCCTATCCTCGTTCCTAATCTTTTGATCTTTAGACTATTAGTGGAGCTGTAGATTTATTTTAAGGGGTTGTTGATCGCCATTATATAAATATATCTATTATTTTAAAAAACTGTGCAGGTATATTTTGGATTATGAACCTTTTATTAGCTTCTCAAAGAGATGTAAGTCTCAAAAATGTAAGGTATTAAAAATCAGAACCCATGATACCTCAACAGTGTGGCTGATTAAACAAGATCTAAACAAGAAAACCACCAACAGATATGCTAACATGAAAGAGGGTAATCTCAGGGGTCCTATCCTTTGACAAAGAACTACAGGTGACTAACAGCTGCCAAGAGAGAAAGGAGAGAGAGAAAGATAGATAGATAGATAGATAGATAGATAGATAGAGATCGTTAGGGCTGACCTTGATTATCCAAGGTATTGACCAAGTTGCTGGCCCTGAAATTATACAAGCAAGAACACTAAATGGACTCAGTAGGCTATGTTAACATACATATTCATGTAACAAAATAATAGTCTTTAAAAAGATGCCATGAAATTGTGAGGGAGCTTGTGGAAGGAGTTGGAGGGAGGAGATTGGGGGGTTGTTAATTTATTAAAATATTTATTGGATGTGAACTACATACCAGCACTTGTATTGGTGGTAGATAAAATATGGACAAAAGCTTTTTCTTTCACTAACACAATAGTTGAAAGACAGAGTGACATAGAAGTAACAAATACAGTACATGGAAATAAGTGCTGTATAAAAAATCACAGTAGCAGTGAAGGGAGACAGAGGTGGCATGAGGAGCTTTTTAAGCTAAAGAGAGGACTTTTTGATCTAGCAATAAACAAGGACAAAATTTTGAGATGGGAATATTCCTAGATCACTTGAGACATTTAGAACTAAAGGTTTAGCAGGAATGAGGCCAGAGAAGTAATGGGGTAGCTGTATTGGGTGTTGGTATGTCACTGAGGAACATAGACTGACTTGGAGAACAAGTAGAAGAGTTTGAATAGGGAACTGAACCCCACAGTCTTCCTTAGCTCATCCTTGACTCCCTTTCACATCCATATTCAATCTATAAGTAAGCCTTTCAGACTCAGACAATATATACAGAATACTACCATGTGTCACTTTCTTTTTTCCCTTTTTATTGTTTTTTTTTTAATTTGTGAATTTCACATCAAGCACCCTGTTACCTCTGATCTCCCCTCAGACCCACTTTCCACTCTTGAAACCTCTCCCAACATTAAAAAAAAAAAAAAAAAAACTCATTGTGGAAGCTGTAGTGTCTCAGTGTGCCCTACAATATTCTCTTTTGTCACACTTGTTTTGCTTGCAAATGTTTATTATAATGACTTCTTGGTCTGGTAAGAAGCCTCTCCCTTCTGCTACTTTGTTGATACTGGAACCTCACTCAGACTTCTCTCAGATATCCTGTTGTTATCTTGTGTCATGAAGATCCTGTAGCTTTGGGTTCTGTGGAACTGGCTTCTTCATGCACTCCAGCAGTTCATCCATGGGGTAGATGATGGGGTGGGCCAACTCAAAGCCCTGTTTCTGGGTCTGCAACCACAACATCTAGGGCTAGTTCTACTGTGCTGCCAAGGTAAGGTTCTGGGCCTACTCTCTTTCATGCTACAGCAGGTAAGGGGCTGAACCAGCTAGCTCTTCTACTCTCATGACCCCATAAGGGCACACTCTCCTGCCTGCTATGTGTGGCGAGGGCAAAAGAGACTGGAAGGAATCTCTCCTTTGCCAAAGCCACCACTTAGTGGAAAGAGTCAGTACCAGCTCTCTTGAGCTTGTACTTTTGGGGCCAGCTAATCCACAACCATCACACCTAGGGCTAGCTCTACTGTGCTGCCAAGTGAGGAGCATGTGAGGGGCAGGGACAACTCTCCTGCTCTTGTGACCCTATTGGGACCAGATCTCCTGCCTGCCACTAGTGGTGAGAGCAGAAGGAAGGAGGGAGGATCTCTCCCTCACCAACACCACGGAAAAGCAGACAATAGGCAGGGCTGGCTTTCTCACACTCTCCCTTGGAGCTGACTCTCCCACAACTCCCACATTTAGGGCCAACTGTACTGTGCTGCCTGAGCCAAATACAGGGACAACTCTCTTGTTTTTGTGAGCCCATGGGGCCAGATCTCCTGTCTACCACTAGTGGTGAGGGCAAAAGTATGGGGAGGGGAATCTTTTCCTCACCAACACCATCACAAAACAGACAAAAGGCAGGGATGGCTCTCCCACACTCACACCCTCAGGGCCAGCTCACCCACAAGCCCAGCTCCATCCAGGGCCAGGTGGGGTTCTTCTAGTCTCTGGCTTGTTTTCTGTCCTGGGAGCCCATCTAGTGCTTACCTGGTGCTGGACTGGTGGTTGTTCAGGCTAGGCCCCATGGAGCCAAATTGGTGTTGATCTCCAGCTTGCTTTTTTTCAGGAATATTAGGCTACTATTCATTCAGATGTTCATAGGTCAGAACACTGAATGTAGACATAGCCTCTCTCCTCTCTGCCACCTATTGATGAATATACAACACAGCAACCACATCTGCAGTGCCTCTAGGAGCAGGACCACATCTCACTTTCTACAAGACTATGTCAGTGTGTTTTTCCCATTGTCTACCTTTTGCTGTTATCATGAGGTCCGTACAATCGAATCAGTCTGTTATACAAACTATCTTTCTGTTTTTGTTTTGTTTCACTTTGCTAGTAACACAATGGTTAGAGAAATCCTTCTTCTGCTCAAAAATCACAAATGGCCTCCTATCTCTTTCAGAGTTAAAGTGTTTATAAAAAGCTATAGAGTTCTTTGATTTCTCTACTTTCCCCTTAGCTATCATCTCCTACTATTCTTCCTTTGCTTATGTCCCAGGAATTTGCTTCCTTGCTGTTTTCCAAGCATGACATAGTCTGGAAAGTTCTTGTTCCTGATAGCTATGAGGCTTGGATCCATAAAGTCTTTGCTAAAAAATTACCAAAGCCTTACTTCATTATAAAGAAATATTACTTCACTTTCATGATTTATCTTCCCTATAGTGCTTTCCTTTCCATTGTCCACCACATGTATACTTGCTTGTATTCTATTTCTCCCCCATCTCACTTTAATGCAAGTTTCCTTAAGGTGTGGGTTTTATTGGTTTTGTTCTTTCCATATCACTCACATCTAAATAGACTGGCATATATTAATTGAAGGAATGTTCAGGGCTCATTTTAACAGGTAAAACAGACATTAAATAACTAATCATGTAATTAATAACTCGTTCTAGTAGATAGTCATGATGACAATGAAAACTGTAAGAACAGGTGCTGGGAGAATATTGAAGCATCAACTCCTGCTTGGGAGGAAGTCAGGGAAGACTCCTCTGAGCTATCAGATGTATGGTAGAGTAAGTTCTAGGTTAGCATACAAAGTTCACAGAGAAGAATAAATGACTCCAGATATTGGTGATTGAAAAACAAGAGTAAATCTGTTTGTAATTTAAAATCAAGTAAATCGTGGTGTCCATCCTTGAGGTGCTTAAAGTAACAGGGAGTCAGCAGCTCTGGGTAAATTTGGACTTTTTTTTTTTTCAGTTGAAGTCAGGACATGGAATCATGTGCTCTCCAGAAGCATTTTTTTCATTAAATGAGAAAATATCAAAAAAGATTTGAAGAGAGTTGATAATAGTAGGAAAAACAAGAATTTACAATCCTTTAAATTGTTCTAAAGAATTTTTAATTAAATTATAATTACATAATTTTTCCAATTCCCTTTCCTCCCAAGTATCCCTCCCACTTCCTCTTAAACTCATGGTCTCTTCTTCCTTTATTGTTATTGTTATATATGTATGAATACCTAAATATGCGACTACAACCTGCTGAGTCTATTTAGGGTTATTTGTGTGTATATGATTTCAGTGTTGACGACTTCATATTGGATAACAAATTATAGGGTTCATCCCTGGGGAGGACTGTTTCTCCTATTTCCAGCATTTGATAGTTGCTTATAGTTCTTTGTCTATGGGTGGAACCCTGTAAGATTTCTCCTTCTATATCTGAAATCTATTGGTGTTGTGCTTCTTCAGTTCTTGTCAAAGTACCCTGTATGAAACTTCTCTGTCATTTCTAGAAGACAACAATTTTCAGCAGATTTTGTGATTCTCTCACTCTTTTACAATCTTTTCACCACCTCTTACAAGATGTTCCTTGAGCCCCAGGAGCAAGAGTTTTGCCATAGATAAAGCAATTAGGGAAGAGCACCCCATTAACATTTGTTTTCTAGAGGTGGTTTTTCTATAATGGTCTCCCATTGAAAAAAGAAGTTTCTTTGATAAGAGCTATACTTATCTGTGGGTTGTAAGGATAGATATTTAGAATTCAGTTAAGAATTATGCTGGTTTAGTAAAGTAGCAATAGTAAGTTCTCTTATAAGATCCACACCCTTGGAATGCAAGATGGTGGCAGATAGCAAGGACACATTTTTAGCACAGGGAAATAGCTACAACATTGAAGAAATATAAACAAGCTGAGCAACAACCCAAGAAGCGCAAGCCTGTGGAGTTTTACCTGGAAAACCCAGGGACTAGTGAGACTCAAAGATACTCAGGGAAACAGACCTACCAGTTGTGGAGCAGAGGCCCAGGGCCTGGAGCAGAGGCCAGCAGCGCAGGGCAGAGGCCTGGGCTGGCATGGAGCCCAGCACAGAAGAGCGGCCGGCACAGAACCTGCCACAGAAGTGGATACGAGTCACTCAAATATCCAACTCAAATACCCAACAAATAACTCCGAACCCCAGACAGAGGTACTTACCAGCCTCCGGAGCACTCAGCTTCCACACGGGCATTCCATATAGGAGATATGCAGGATCACCAAGATTTATCTCCAGTGGAGCAATGGTCTGAGAGGTGCAAGCATATCTGGGTTTACTCAGAAAGGTGATGGTCATACAGGTATCTCTACTGGATATACAATCACTTGGAAGAACATTGCACCCAGACAGGGCAGAGAGTTGCTCTTCCTGTACTGGTACAGTGTCCCGCAGGCCTGATCACTGCAGGGCCTTGGGAGGCACTCCAACTGCCAGATAGAGGTACCTCTTGGCTACCTGAGCACCTAGCATTCACACAGTCACTGAAACACCCTAAAGAGAACCAACAATGCCACTGAAATTGTAAGATCAGAGATGTCTGAAAGGCAGGTGGTCAAATTATAAGGCTGCAGAATTTCACTAAGTCCGAGCCCAGCAGACGTGTTGTGGTGTTCATATTGGAGCCAGTGCACCTTGCCCCTTCTTGGTGTGTTACCCTGTCTTCAGCATCTACAGCTCCTGTGTGGGAGCAGCAAGTCCTTGGCCTTTGTGCACTGCCCAAGTGATACAGACTACAAGGGCTTACTGGCTTAGGGCTGAGAGGCACAGAGGTGCCCTGGGGACCACCTAAAAGAAGCCCCATGGGGGGACATGGCCACAGACCTGACCCTGGCATCAGACACATGAGTGACAGAAGATCTGTGGCTCTAGCCAACAATCCATAGACCTCTGAACCCCACCGACATCACTAGGAAGACCTGCTAGATCTGAATACCCTGCAGGCTGGAATAAATCATCCCACCTAATCCTCAACCTGAGTCCCCAATTGGGACAAAATGGGAAGGGGTGAACTTTGGGGGACCCACCGAGACCCAGCCCCCATCTCAAAACCCCCACCTAGCTTGTGTTAAGCTACAGACCACCAAGACTATATAGACTCTGCACCAAAGCTCCCTCCTTGGCACCAGGTTCAGAAGACATCAGGAACAGTCATCTTAGGACAACCAATTGGCTAAAGGTCAGTGAAAGAACAAAACTGACAAAAATCAGGGAAACATGACTTCAACAAAATTCAGCAAGGTTAACACAACAAGCCCTGAACATCCCACCACAGCGGAAACACATGAAAATGGTGACAAATCTATACTTGATAAAATGATGGAGTCCTTACAAGAAGAAATTAAATCCCTGAAAGAATATATAGAATCCTCAATTTTACAAATGAAAGGAATGGAGAATACCATTAGAGACCTACAAGCCAACACAGCCCAACATGAATGGGAAAGAGAAAAGGCAATGGAATATTTGAAAGATTTGGAGACAAAGACAAGCAAATTGGAGCAGGAAACGTATAAATCGAATAAAATGGTTCAAGACTTGAAACTGGAAGTGGAAACAATAAAGAAAACACAAGCAGAGACAATCCTGGAGGTGGAAAACCAAGGGAAGAGAACAGGAACTACAGCCATGACTATCAAAAATAGGATACAATTGATAGCAGACAGAATCTCAGGCGTGGAAGATTCGATTGAAGAAATCAGTACAACAACCAAAGAAAATGAGAAATCTAAAATAGTTCTCACCAACAACACCCAAGAAATCAAGGGCTCAATGAAAAGGCAGAACCTAAGAATTATAGGCATAGAGGAAAGAGAAGATTCCCGACTCCAAGGTCCAGGAAACATCTTCAACAAAATGATAGAAGAAAACTTCCCAAATATAAAGAAAGAGATGCCAATAAAATTCCAAGAGGCATACAAGAACACCAAACAGATTAGAGCAGAAAAGAAACTGCTCTCATCACCTAATAATTGAAACTCTAAATGTACAGGACAAAGAAAGAATATCAAAACCTGTAAGAGAAAAAGGTCAAGTAACGTATAATGGCAGACCTATCAGAATTACACTTGACTTCTCCTCAGAAACTTTAAAAGCCAGAAGGGCCTGGGCAGACGTCCTACAAGCCTTAAGCAACAAAGGTGCCCAGTCAGACTAGTATACCCAGCAAAACTCTCCATCAACATAGATGGAGAAAACAAGATATTCCATGAGAAAACCAAATTTAAACACTATCTACCCACAAATCCAGCCCTACAGAAGATTCTAGAAGGAAAACTCCAACTCAGAAAAGATAACTACACCCAAGAAAACAGCGGAAGCAAAAAAATTCCACTATGGCTAAATCAAAAGAAACACATAATCACCACCTTCATCAAAATAAAAGGAAATAACAATCTTTGGTCATTAATATTAATATCCATCAACATCAATGGACTCAATGCTTCTGTAAAAAGATGCAGGCTTATAGAATGGATCTGTAAACAAGACCCATCATTTTGTTGCATACAAGAAACACATCTCACTAACAAAGATAGAAGCTACCTCAGGGTAAAGGGCTGGGAAAAGGTTTTCCAAGCAAATGGGCCCAGGAAGCAAGCTGGAGTAGCCATCCTAATAACAAATAAAATAAACTTTCAACTGAAGTTAATCAAAAAAGACAGGGAAGGGGACTACATACTTGTTAAAGGAAAAATTCATCAAGATGACATCTCAATACTGAATATGCCCCAAATACAAGGACACCCACATTTGTAAAAGAAACTCTTCTAAAGCTTAAACTACACATCAATCCCCACACATTAGTACTAGGAGACTTCAACACCACACTCACAATAATGGACAGGTCATCAAGACAGAAATCAAACAGATAAATAATGAGTCTAACAGAGGCCATGAATCAAATGGACAAAACAGATATCTACAGAATGCTTCACCCAAACACAAAAGAATACACTTTCTTTTCAGCACCACATGGAACCTTCTCCAAAATCAACCATATAGTCAGACACAAAGCATGCCTCAACAGATACAAGAAAATTGAAATAACCCCTTGTATCTTATCAGACTACCATGGAATAAAGCTGGACTTCAACAATAACAGAAATAACAGAAAGCCTACACATTCATGGAAACTGAACAACTCTATACTGATTGACTACTGGGTCAGGGAAGAAATAAAGAAGGAAATCAAAGATTTCTTAAAATCCAACGAAAATGAAGGCACAACATATCTAATCCTATGGGACACAATGAAAGCAGTGCTACAATGAAAGTTCATAGTGCTATATGCCTTCAAAAAGAAAATTGTGACAGCTCGTATTAGCAAATTAACAGCAAAACTGTAAGAACTGGAAAAAAAATCAAAGACTCCTAAGAGGAGCAGAAAACAGGAAACTATCAAACTTTGGGCTGAAATTAACAACTAGAAACAAAAAGAACAATACAAAGAATCAACCAAACCAAGAGTTGGTTCTTTAAGAAAATCAACAAAATAGCAAAATTTAGCCAAATTAACTAAAAAGCAGAGGGAAAATACCCAAACCAACAAAATCAGAAATGAAAAGGGAGAAATGACAACAAACATTGAAGAAGTCCAGAGAATCTTTAGGTTTTACCTTAAAAATCTGTACTCCACAAAATTTGAAAACCTAAGTGAAATGAACAATTTTCTTGATAGCTTCCACCTACCAAAATTAAATCAAGATCAGGTTAACAGATTAAACAGCCCTATAACCCCTAAGGAAATAGAAACAGTCATTAAAAATCCCCCCCCCAAAAAAAAGCCCTGGGCCAGATGGTTTTAGCACAGAATTCTACAAGACCTTCAGAGAAGAGCTAATACCAATACTCTTTAAATTCTACCACAAAATAGAAGCAGAAGGAACATTGCCAAACTTATTCTATGAGGCCACAGTCACCCTGATTCCTAAACCATACAAAGACCCAACAAAGTAAAAGAAATTCAGACCAATTTCCCTCATGAACAAAGATGCAAAAATACTTAATAAAATACTGGCAAACCAAATCCAAGAACGCATCAAAGGTATCATAGACCATGATCAGGTAGGCTTCATCCCAGGAATGCAGGGATGGTTCAACATATGAAAATCCATCAACGTCATTCACCATATAAACAAGGTGAAATAAAAAAAAATGATCATCTTGCTAGATGCTGAAAAATATTTGACAGAATCCTTTTCTCTGGCAGCCATCAGGTGAGCCAAGATAGGTGCATACAAATACATCCAGGAGCTATGGAGGAAGAAGCAATCCAACATGATGCACTGTCTGCTGAGGGTCTCTGCTGGCAGTACCACCAGCTCTATGCACTGCACATCGCTCCCCACCCAACCCGGCTTGATAAAGCACAATGGCTCGGATACAAGGCCAAGCAAGGTTATGTCATTTACAGGATTCATGTCTGTTGTGGTGGCTGAAAATGTCCAGTTCCGAAGGGTGCAACTTACAGCAAGCCTGTCCACCATGGTGTTAACCAGCTAAAATTTGCCTGAAGCCTTCAATCTGTTGCTGAGGAGAGAGAGCTGGACTCCATTGTGGGACTTTGAGAGTCCTGAATTCTTACTGGGTTGGTAAATATTCCACATATAAGTTTTTCGAGGTTATCCTTATTGATCCATTCCATAAAGCTATCAGAAGAAATCTTGACACCCAGTGTATAAGCAAACCAATCCAAAAACACAGAGAGATGCGTGGGCTGACATCTGCTAGCCACAAGACCCGTGGCCTTGGAAAGGGCCACAAGTTCCACCACACTATTGGTGGCTCCCACCGTGCAGCCTGGGAAAGGCGCAACACTCTCCAGCTCCACTGCTCCACTAATATGTGTAATGTTTGTAAGATTCATACCCAAAAAAACAATTTAGGACAGTCAAAAAATGATCATCTTGCTAGATGCTGAAAATCATTTTACAAAATCCAACACCCCTTCATGCTAAAAGTCCTGAAGAGAACGGGCATACAAGATCATGCCTAGAAATAATAAAGATAATATACAGCAAGCAAGTAGCCAACATCAAATTAAGTGGAGAAATATTTAAAGCATTTCCTCTAAACTCAAGGACAAGGCAAGGATGTCCACTTTCACCATATCTCTTCAACATAGTACTTGAAGTCTTGCTAGAGCAATAAGATAACCAAAGGAGATCAAGGGGATAAAAACTGGAAATGAAGAAGTCAAATTATCCCAATTTGCAGACAGTATAATAGTATGCATAAGTGATCCCAAAAATTCCACCAGAGAACTCCTACAACTGATAAATATCTTCAGCAAGATGGCTGGATAAAAATTAATTCAAAAAATCGGAAACCCTTCTTTATACAAAAGATAAATGGACTGAGAAAGAAATTAGGGAAACAACACCCTCACAATAGCCACAGACAATATAAAATACCTGGGGGTAACTCTAACCAAGCAAGTGAAAGACCTGTATGACAAGAACTTCAAGCCCTTGAAGAAAGAAATTGAAGAGAACATCTGAATATGGAAAGATCTCCCATTCTCATGGATAGGTAGGATCAACATAATAAAAATGGCCATCCTACCAAAAGCAATATACAGATTCAATGCAATTCCTATCAAAGTACCAACACAATTCTTTATAGACCTAGCAAAAGCAATTCTCAACTTCATATGGAATAACAAAAAAACCCAGAATAGCTAAATAAGTCCTGTACAAAAAAAAAAAAAAAAAAAAAAAAAAAAAACATCTGGAGGTATTACCATCCCAGATTTCAAGCTGTACTGCAGAGCAATAGTAATAAAAACAGCATGGTACTGGTATAGAAACAGACCAATGGATCAGTGGAATTGTGGAATCGAATTGAAGACCCAGAAATGAACCCACACACCTATTATCACTTAATTTTTGACAAAGAAGTCAAAACCATAAAATGGAAAAAGGACAGTATTTTCAACAAACGGTGCTGGTCTAACTGGATGTCAACATGTAAAAGAATGAAATTAGACCCATACTTATCACCTTGCACAAAACTTAAGTCCAAGTGGATCAAAGACCTTAACATAAAGCCCAACACACTAAAGATAATACAAGAGAAAGTGGGGAAAACCCTTGAACTTATAGGGAAAAGCCTCAAACTCATTGGCACAGGTGACAACTTTCTGAAGAGACCACCAATAATTCAGGCTCTAAGACCAACAATCAATAAATGGGACCTCATGAAACTGAAAAGCTTCTATATGGAAGGACACTGTCATTAGAACAAAACGGGAACCTACAGATTGGGAAAAGATCTGTATCAACCCTACTTCTGACAAAGGTCTAATATCCATAATTTAGAAAGAGCTCAAGAAATTTAGCACCAAGAAACCAAATAATCCAATAAAAAAATGGGAGACAAAGCTAAACTGGGAATTCACAAAGGAAGAATCTCTAATGGCAGTGAGACATTTGAGAAAATGCTCAACATCCTTAATCATTAGAGAAATGGAACTCAAGACGATTCTGAGATTCCATCTCACACCTGTTAGAAGGCTAAGATCAAAAACTCAAATGGCAGCATGTGCTGGTGAGGTTGTGGAGAAAGGGGAACACTCTTCCATTTCTGGTGGGAGTGGAAACTTGTACAACCACTATGGAAATCCGTCTGGTGATATCTTAGAAAACTTGGAATAGCCCTACCTCAAGACCACTTCTCGGTGGTATCATCGAGGAATCACCCAAATGATTCCTCATGAAACCACAAGGTCATCTCCTTATCTATGTTCATAGCAGCCTTATTTGTAATAGCTAGAAACTGGAAACAACCAAGATGTCCCTCAACTGACGAATGGCTAAAAATTTTGGTACATGTACACAATGGAATACTATCAGCTATCAGAAAAAAGGAAATCATACAATTTGTAGCCTAATGGATGGAACTAGAAAAGTTCATCCGGAGTGAGCTAACCCAGACTCAGAAAGATGCACATGGCATCTACTCACTTATAATTAATTGGATTTTAGCATATATTACAGGATATCTATCCCACAACCAACACACCAAAAGGATCAGGAACATAGACTTTGTTACCTATTAATGGGACAATTTGCCATAAGGGTGTTACCATGTAGGCCCCCAGTAAAGAGGAAGCTCTTAGTCCTCATATGACTGTTGAACTGAGAGGGGCTGATATGTAGGGACACTTCACATCGGAGGAATGGGATGCGTGGGAGAGGGAGGAGTGGTGGAACTGGGATGGATGGGAGTGTGGAACTGGGAGGGGTGGAAAGAGGGCACTATGATGGAGATGTAACTTGATGTAATAAATAAACTTTTTTTTTAAAAAGCACCTGCTAAAAGCTTTTGTTGTGCAGTCTGTGCTGCAGATACTCTTTGACCTACACATTAGATGGTCTCTCAAAAAAAAAAAAAAAAAAGATCCACACCCTCATTAGCCCTAAGTGGTTGGATAAGTTCCCAGAAAAAGTTATGGTTTCCTCCTGTTGAACAGAACTTAAGTCCAGTTAGAGATCCACTAACACATGAATGCTACTGCTGCACCATTAAGGTTATGATGCCATGGTAGCTGTTGCAGTTCATAGACATTGCACTAATCACTAATGGTTGCTTTCCTTCCTTAAAGAACACATATCAACTATCAGACCTATGAAAGCTGGGCCTTGGGGAGGAGGCATTCAGATCAGATCCAGCTCAGATTCTCTAGTTCTTTTATCTGAAGTGCACATTGACTCAGCAACAGGGACTTATCTGCAACCTTTGAAGGCAGCCACGGGCAACAGCACAAGTTGTTGTAGTGTCTGTGTGTATAGACTTATCTGTATTGCATGTAATGTAAACAAGTGAAGAATATTATTTCTTATAGCACTGTCAGATCACCTTAACATTATTTTACTCTCCTCTCTCGTCTGTGTTGGCCCATCTCTCCTCATCTGAATACCATCACCTCTATTTTCCCCATTTCCCCTTATAAGTCACTTGTTCAGGTTAGCTTTGTATTATTTAATCTTTTAATTGTTTAGTAATTAGATCTCTATTATTTAATATAATTATTTCATTTACAATACCATTATAAGATCATATTTTGAGTCTTATAATCAGTGGTTTATGTATGGTAAATCTGTGATTTTGCAGCTTTAAAAATAAATACAACTATTATTTATCATCAAAGAAGTTTTTGCAACAGATGGAGACTATTACAACTGTTCATAAGGGAGACAACAAATGACTGTGGAGGGCACATCTACAATGTAATCCAACACCTAAATTTCAGGGAACATCATGAGAAAGAGGGTTGGAAGACTGGGCTATCTAGTCTCAGATTCTTGGTCACCCAAGTAGTATCAGGCATGGATTCTATCTCAAGGGATGAGGCTTAACTCAAATCAGATATTGGTTGGTTGCTCCCTTAAGCTTTGTGCCACCACTGCATGTCTTCCAAGAAGGATACCATTGTAGATCAAAGGGTTTGTGGTTGGGTTGGTGTTACTCTTCTTTTTTAGTGGCATGCCGATGCCTTTCCTGTACCAAAGATGTTAGTACACAGAGGTGAAGGGTCTATGTAGGTACCAGTTTGACTTCTCTGAGTTCAATGACATTGTGCAGGTGTTATCTTCAGCAATTGAGTCTTGACATCAGTTTGTGGAGAGAAAACTGTCTTGCCAAAAGTCTGGGATATTTGGAGGTTCCCATGGGACCCCTTTTGGCCAACAACTCAATTTGATGTAATCAAATCCCAGGATTGGAAGCTTCATTTGGTGACAAAAAATGACCAGTTTGGGGACTCTGTCTGACCCATTATTTGATGATTTCATTTAGATCAAATTTATGTATGTATATATGTATGTATGTATGTATGTATGTATGTATGTATGTATGTATGTATGTATGTATTTTAGGAAGCATCTATTGTATTGGGTTTTCATACTTCCCCTCAAATTGCCCTTAATTTTGACTGTCTCACCCTGCACAACCATTCTTGTCATTCTTGGCTTTCTCCTCCCCCCTTGATTTTCCTATTCCAGCCCCTTCTATCTATCTATAAATATCTATTCTATTTTCCTTTCCTAGGGAGACCTGTTTCCCCTGGTCCTTACACTATACCTAACCTCTGTGGTTCCATAGATTGTAGTTTGTTTATCATTGAGTTAATAGCTAATATCCACATCTAAATGAATTGAAACTACATTTGTCTTTCTGGTTCCATGATACCTCACTGAATTATTTTTTCTAGTTCCATACATTCACCCACAAATTTTATGATTTCTAGTTTTAGTGGCTGGGTAATACTTCATTTGTAACATTTTCTTTATCCATTATCATGTTGAGGAACAACTAGGTTGTTTCAAATTCCAGGTTATTATGAATAGCACAGCAATGAACAAGCTTGAGCAAGTCTTTGTGTTAGGATAAAGTGTTCTTTTTATATATGACCCAGAGTGTTACAGCTGGATTTCCACATAGATGATTCCCATCTTCCCAAGGACTCACTACAATGATTTCTATAGTGGCTATACAAGTTTGCACTCCCATCAGCAATGGAGGAGTGGTCCCTTTTCTCCACATCATTGTCAGCAAGAGCTGTCATTTGTTTTATTGATCTTAGCCATTCTGACAAATGAAAGATGGAATCTCAAAGTACTTTTAATTTGCATTTCCTTAATGGCTAGAGATGTTGTATAGTTCTTTATGTATTTTTCAGCCATTTGAATTTCCTCTATTGAGAATTCTCTGTTTAACTCTGTACCCCATTTGCAAATTAGGTTATTTGTTTTCTTGATATCTGATTTTTTGAGATCCTTATATATTTTGGATATTAGTCCTTTATCAGATGTAGAGTTGGTAAAAATCTTTCCCATTCTTAAGCTGCCACTTTGTCTGATTGACAGTGTTCTTTGCTATACAGACGCTTGGAAGTTTCATGAGGTCCTACTTATTAACTTTGATCTTAGTGTTTGTGCTAACATTGTTTTGTTCAGAAAATATTTTCCTATGCTAATAAGTTCAAGACTATTCTCCACTTTTTATTCTATCAGGTTCAATGTATGATGAAGTCTGTGATCCATTTGGAATTAAGTCCATGGTGATTAAGTATGGATCTATTTAGATTCTTCTACAGGCAGTCAATCTATCTATCTATCTATCTATCTATCTATCTATCTAGATATAGATATGGAGCCTTGACATCAGTTTGTGGAGAGAAAACTGTCTTGCCAGAAGTCTTGGTTATTTGGGGTTCCCATGGGACCCCTTTTAGCCAACAACTCAATTAGATGTAACCAAATCCCAGGATTGGAAGCTTTATTTGGTGACAAGGGATGGCCAGTTTGAGGACTCTCTCTCACCCATTATTATATCATATATATTACATATATTACATTCATAGGTGTGTGGATTTATGTGTGAGTCTTCAACTCAGTTCCATTGATCAATGTCTATTTTTCTGCCATAAAAACAGTACCATGCTGTTTTTATTATGATAGCACTATAGTAAAACTTGAAATCGGGGATGGCAATACTCTTTGATTAGTCAGGATTGTTTTAGTTATCTGGTATTTTGTGTTTCCCATATGAGGCTGATACTTTTCCTTTCAAGTATAAGGGGTTCTATTGCAATTTTCATGGGGACTTCATTGAATCTGTAGATTGCTTTTGGTAGGATGGCCACTTTTATTATATTACTTCTACCAATATTTTCAATAGTTTATTAAAATGTGCCACTGCTTTTTCTTCTGTAGGTATTTCACGATGTTGCTTACAAAGCTAAAGACCGTAATGACTTGGTATCAGGAATTGATGAGTTTCTGGATCAGGTTACGGTTCTCCCTCCTGGAGAATGGGACCCAAGCATCCGAATAGAACCTCCCAAAAATGTCCCTTCCCAGGTGGGTAGATACGAAAACACTCTTTACAATTCTAATTGTTTGTTTCTCTTTAAATTCATGTCCCAAAAATAATCCAAAGTACCATAAAGTATCAAATAATTTAACATATTCCAAAAAAGCACAAACATTAATTTATAAAATGTTCTTGATATGACATAACACACTGAAATATTTCTTATTTTGATCATGAGCCACTAAATAAGTCTCATGTGCCTAGAAATATTTCAGGTCCAACATAAAACATAGTACATTGGGGAGATATTAAATTTCACAACAGTATAAAATATGGCCTGATATAAAGTCCATTATTTCAGTGTTCTGAAAGGTGAGAAGGATTAGGGAAACTCAAAGGAGAATTAATCATGTCTTGTAACTCCACATTACTGCTAATCACTGTGAAAATTAGGAAAAGTTTTTCATCATGATTTTTATGTTTGTATCCTCTCATATATGGTATGGACTTTTAAAAAGATCTGCCTATGTAAATCAAATGTGTATTTTACCTATCCTATATTACAGAAGGAAAGAATAAAGAACATTGTTAATGGTTAGGGCATTTCTTATCTCAGGAATGACTGTTGAAAATGGTGGCCAAATGTCTGAAAAGTCCTCTCTTCATAATGCCTCTCAGTTCCTCAGGAGTCTGCCTCCAACGTTCTTCCAATTGTTGCATTTGGTTCTTGGTCCTGCAGAGTCCAATCTTGTCTCACTCCGATCCTCTGATTGGACTGAGAGATGGGTCTACTGACCCAATCCTGGATTTAGATTTTCAGTCCAGTTAGAATTGATAAACTGGCAAGTATATTACTAAATCATGAGTATGTAAAAAAGGTCATGCCACCTCCTCTGTCAGCTTAAAAGTATAATATTAATATTTCAGGCCTATGTTTTTATTTTGAAGTCATTCTCCTATTATTAAATCTATTTTCTTTTCTTAACAATTACCATTTTTGTAGTTGTGTAACTGAAACCATAGAGTTAAGATTCCTCTACTACTAAAGTAGAAGCAGTGACTTAGAGAGTGATTGTAAGAGCTTTCTTATTTCTCTACTCATACATGCCTCTGCACTAGTGATATAAGAAATGGCAACACGATTTCTAAGGTAATATGAATAAACCTCTAATTACTGATATTAATGACATTTGGATAAATATAATGAAACTGAAGATATTGAAAGTGAGACTTTGTAATTCACTGTACCACCAATTAATCTTCAAAAGTTAAATTATTTTTAAAGTATTCTGGTTTTGAAGAATGGTGTTTTTGAGGCAAGGTGAATGATGGAAAATTTGCATTTTTTTATGGGAAATTAAGAGTTAGAAAGTTCCAGGAATTGGGAGATAGTAACACAAAGGACATTGGATTTGGAATTCTAGTATCTAGGTTCTGCTAGTGTGTATTTGTTTGACCTTAAATAAATTCTTCATTCTCTCAACATTGATGCTTTGTTTCAGAACTGTTCAGTAGAATTTCCTCAATAAAGGAAGCATTCTACAGTGATGCTCCCTAATCAACAAGCTGCTATTAGATGGTAGTAATGTGACTACTGCAATTAACAAATTTAATTTTTATTTTAATTAATTTAAATTTGTATAGACACATGGTTAAAGGCTATCATATTAGATAGTAAGATTTTATACAATGAGTATAATTAAATTTACAATGTATACTTCATTAAAATATTGATATTTTAGAACCCCATGCTATGTTTAAATACTAGATCATATGAGCTATGTTTTCTTTTATTAAAGGACCAAAATGAATTAGCATATATTAAGTACATTGGATTCATACTCATTTAAATAATGTTATCCTCATCAAATAATTTCTGTGGTTTTTATTCTTTTGAAATGTACAGATTTTTAATACATTTCCCTTTCAGTTAAAAAAAAGAATAACCTGTCATCTCAAGAGATAAACCTGAAATTCTTCTTTATCCTTTTATGTCAGACATTGTAATTGCTTTCTTACGTGCCTTCATCTTCTTTGTTTTTTTCATGTTGTCTTCTTGGTATCAAACCACAACTCTATGAGAATTCAACTTTTTCCTCGTCACCCACACTGTTGTGGCTAAAAGCAAAAGGGAAAAGTATGGCTTCATTGATTAGCTTCCCATCATTTAATGATCATATGGCTCAAATGGGCCCTAATGCTGCATGTTCAACATCCCATCTTTCCCAAGTCTATTCTTTTTAAGTGACTATTTCACACCTGTTCTTTCTCAAATTTTTAGCATTCCCTCTGTGACCCTTGATGCTACATGTTTACTGTTTCTCCGTTGCATGGAAAACTTGAAATCATCAAAAATAACTTTCATAGATTCTGACCAACACATTCATTTATCAGCTCAGCCTTCCCTACATTGCTTCTCATGAAAGTCAGCATTCCAATTATGCAACAGACCCCATCTCTATGCATCTACTCAAGGACTTTGCTCTGTCAAAACTCTCTGTCTCATCATTATATTAGTTCTTTGTTCTGTTACGTCACTGAATTAACATATAGTTAAATACAATCCTTTACAAAGTAACTTCTTTGATATCTTACTATTGTCAGTAAGATATCACAAATGTGTAAGTAGTAGCTTATACATTTTTGCTTTCCTTTGCAACACAATGCCATAGGATTCTCTATAATCTGTATCCCCACTACTTTTCCTCCACTTCTCTCTAAATACCTATCTCAATAGGCTCCCCTGTGTTCTTCACTAAAAAATATTGCCACCAGTGCTATCCACAGTATTAAGAACCACAGTAACTTATTGATCTATATTGCCCTTAGCACATGAAAAGCAACATTTGATAGGATTGATAATGCCCTTATCCTGAGTGTTTCTTTGCTTAGTTCCTAAACAATACAGTCTCTTGTTATTTCTACAGTCTCATGGGTCAGTCCTTACCAGTCTCCTTGGCTCATTCTTCCTGTTCTCTCTGATTTCTTTATATTTAAACTAACACTTAGACCATAACCATGTTCTCTCTATTCATATTTCCCTCTGTCTATACTCATGTTCTTGGTAATATCATCCAATATTAGATTTTTAAACTTTTTTCCAAACTTATTTTTTTGTTTATTTATTTGTTTAACTTACATCTCTACCACAACTCCCTCCTTCCTCTCCTCCCAGGTCCACCCTTCCATATTTTTCTCCCTCTCCCTCTCCTCCTTCTCCTCTGGTGAGGGGAGCCCCACATATAACCCCCCTCAGTTCATCGGTCACATGAGGTCTCAGAGATACCTCTTGCACTGGGATCTGACATGGCAGACCAGCTAGGGTAAAGTGTTTCACTAAAAGGCAACAGAGCCCATGATAGAGACCACCCCTCCCCCGACCTCTACTAGCTTAAGTATCTGTATGAAGACCAAGTTGCCTATTAAATTATATATATATATATATATATACACACACACATATATATATATATGTATATATATATATATATGTCGATGGGGGAGCCTTGGTCTAGTTTGTATATGCTTTTTTTCTTTCTTTCTTTTCTTTTTTCTTTTTTTTTTTTTTTTGGTTAGTGTTTCAGTCTCAGGCTCTAGTTGCTTAGATTGGTTGGTTTTGTTGATCTTCAAGTGGTATTCTTGTTGCCTCCAGTTCTCTCTATTCCTCCTCTTATACACGACTCTCAGAGCTCAACCTAATGTTTGACTGTGTATGTTTGGAGCAAATTTATTTTTTAAACTGACCTCAATGTTATTCATCTGCCTATCCTATGTCTTTACTTGAATATTTGATATATATTTAAACTACACATTTTGAAAGTTTATGCCAAATTGTATATAGTCTCATTCCTTTATATTTTTCTATTTTTGTAATTACAATTTTAAGACAAACAACGTATGTTTCCAGGAGTATATAAAAATCTCTGAGTTCTCCTCTAAATCAACTATATTTGTATCTTCCCATCATAGTTAATATCTAAATACATTCTTATAATTGATTGGACCCATACAATCCATTATAATTTATATCTATTCTTCCAGTGAATTCTGAAGGCTTTGTCTTGTATCTTTATCCATAATTATACTATTTTTCACTGCAACCATCCTGATTCAAGCTTCTGTCACCTGGATTTCTAAAATAGCTTCCTAACTGGTTGCTTCACTCTATGCCCTACAATCTCTTCTCAACCTCATAGTCAAAGTAATTCCAATTCTATTATATCATTTCTTTCCACAAAATCTTGTTAATATTTCTAATTTGATGGAGAATAAAAGACAGATGGATATACTGGCTGATTAAGTCTCCATACCATCACCTCCCTTTTCTTTTTTTTTCCTTTATTTTTTATCTCTTCAAGTTACATCTCAATCACAGTCCCCTCCCTATTCCCCCCTCCAGTCCCACCCTCCCACCCTCAACCCCCCCATCCTCTTCCCTTTTTTTTAAGTTTAAGGTATATCTTATTTCCCCCTACACTTTCCCCTTTCAGTCCAACAAATGGCTCTTTCTCTTATAATAATAAATACAATACAAAACAACAGAAGTAATTAGGCCACAGTTATGAGGGTTATATGGCTTAGCGTATATTCCCAACGTCCAGTCCATATGTATTTGGTACCTGACTTTAACATTCTACTATCTAACCATCTCCATGAGTTTAAAGTTCTATATCTAACTCAACAGTCATACTAACTTGCAACACAATTTTAAAAGTATCTTCTTAGATCTATAACACTCTCTTGACTCCTAAACAACTCAAAATTTAATTATGAGACTCTAGCTATCTGTTCTTCAACCACCTCCCTTTTCTTCTCTGGCTTTATCTCTCCTACTTTCTTAAGTCCCTGTGTTCTTCAAACCTTCCAGTCTTTCTGCTCCTTAAGACTAGACTCACTGAGACACTAAGACTAGGGCTGCCACTAGAGGCAGCCTTCCTGGGTCTAAGGGCAGAGGAGCAGCTGCTGGCTGGTCCTGCAGTCCAGGGCCGCTTTAAGGGAGGGAGGAGGGAGGGAGCTGTGATCGAGATGTAACTTGAATAAATAAATTAATTTAAAATTTAAAAGACTATAGCACTATCTGGACTTCCTTCCCTGGTACCCTCTAGTTATTTGGTGTGCCCACTTCTCTCATCTCCCTTAAGTTTTCCTAAGTGGCTGTTTTCCACAGGGCCTATTTGAAAACTCAGTTTTAAATTGCTGCTCCTAACTCCCTTCCTAGTCACTTAAGACACCTTGTACTCTGTGAAAAAACCTTCTTTTTCTATAGATCTCCTTTTTTCTAACATACTGTGGAATTAAATATTTAATTTTTCAATTTTTTCTGTATTTACTATAAAAATATGTGCTTTATAAGCTTAATTTATCTACTGGTGTACTTTAGAGGTCTTTCAGTAAGGAAAAAGAATCAAAATACTTGTGTTTATTTCAGAAGTTAGATTCTATTTCTTTAGAATATTTATTGATGTTATTTATGCACATTAAATTTTTCAACAGTTTTTTACTCCTTGAGTAAATGTGTACTTTAGAATGGTTAACATCCTAATTATTTATCATCTATTTTATCAACATATGTTTTTTTAATGTATAAAGCAAAAGTTAAATTATCCAAAGGGAATTGCTTCCACAAAAGGTCAGATATTATCACTTGTTTTCTGAGATTGTAGAAGCTGTAGCATGCTTCCCCAGATAATTAGAAGTAGGTAATGACAGTCATTCTTAAATCACTTTATAAATGTTTTATATTTATATATTCACCAGTTGAATAAATCTTTTCTTTCGTATTTAAACTTTAGTGTATCTTTTCATACATATGTATAAATTATAGAAATACTAAATAATGAATTTTCCTATATTGTGCTTAATACAAAAATACATGTATCTTTCTATCTAAATGTTCTATTGTGCATAAGACAAACCAGGACATCAATTTTGTGCTTCATATTTGTAGTAATTCTAGTTTGGAATGACAGTCAGGTACAAATTTTATTGTACCATTTAAACGTTCTTTGTGCTTTATCATTGTTTTAAGTAACATATAAATATGTTGATATGATCTAAGATGACCAGAGGTGGAATTTTAGGGAGGACTTTCTGATTGTTTCTTTCAAATATCTCTGTCACTGGCAAAAATAAGTGGAATAAATCTTTGGGAAAATAATACATCAACCTCAGTTAATTTGCCCATTGGTTCAGGTAGAAACTTCCTTTTGCAATAGTTATTATGTCCGAGAGTCATGAAGACTTAGAGCACAAATTATACCTTTCTAAAAAGACGTGATCTAGAGGAATAGAGAGAATGGTACTTAACAAGAGTGAAGTAGTAGGTAAATTTTCTTTCTTATCTTTCTTTTGTGATATAAATTGAATCCTGGCCTTGGGCATGATAGACAAGCACCTCTACAGCGAGCTGTGTACCCCCCCAGCACACTGACATTTTCTGCTCACCTTCTACCTATATCATCTATATCAATGCATGGCACAAAGTAGAGCACTCAGAACTGTTAGGCATAACATTTTTTAAATGCCCATCACTCGTCTCGTTCATGCACACTGTGAAACAGTCCTGGTGTCATCCCTCACAGTGAGGGAAGAATGAAAGCTTTAGCGGATGGATGCATTCTCTAGGGTAAATCAGCCACTAAATCCACAGACCCTCTGGTCTTAACCATTCTACACATTCTACAGCTTCAAGAGGAATAAAAGTAGTTTTTGTAATTAATACCTGTCATTGCAATAAAATATGCACCAACAAAACTCTTTGCAGGAGAAGAGGAAGATTCCTACTGTACCAAATGGAACAGCAGCAGCTCATGGGGAAGCTGAGCAACACGGGGGACATAGTGGACCTGAACTCCAGCGAACTGGAAGGTTAGTGAGATCCATTTGTATGGGACTTAAATGGTGTGTCCTTCTTGTCTGTCAGTTGTTGTTTCAAGATCTAATTCATTTTATACTTTTAATGCCTACTCTTTGAGAGTGAAATGCCAATTAGTTCGATTTCTCTGAAGTGAATAATGAGTGTCACTACTGTTAAAACAGAACAGTGGCTACCCAATTCCACCTTATTCTAGTCTTTCATTTTATGAACCATAAAATACATTCACAGAGTCTTAGAATGATAAGAAAACTGTCAGTTGATGCTTCCAAAATAGTGTGTTGAAAGCTTCAAGTTCATGATGGAAATAAAGCTAACTACAAGAATTAAGTCCTGTAGACCTCACCTCATTAGATGCTAGTAGGATGTATATAATGGTATTTTTTATTATTTTTCCTGCAATTTGAAAGAGCTATATGATTTATTTTTCTATTCACACACCTTTGAAGAGATGAAAGCTTCAATTTATTTCATAAAATGTTTTTTATGGGTTTTTGACAGCTTGTCTTTCTGTAAGCAATGTGTGAGGAGAAAATCAGAACCCTTGGGTGGATGTCTCTTCAGGGAGCTTGTGTGGACAGCCTCCCTATAATTAAAGACAATTGTCAAGGCTTTGTAGGATTGGTGGCCCTCCCCTTGGGCCATTTTCTGTACTGTTTGTAGTAAGCCCACTGCTGACTTCCCAGTTCCTGACAGCTCTGCATTTTAGTTCTGTATTTTCCCTTTATCGCTATGTGTGTCTGGGGAAAGGTCCTTTAACATCTTCCTTTGGCTTCATACATACTTTTAGATGGTTCAAGTTTTTCATTTTCTCTTCACTGGAAGCTTTATTACTCATTCTGTTTGCTTTCATACTTTCAAATACAGTCTTCTTTTATTTTTGGTGGTATATATATTTTTTTCTTTTTCTCTCAGGTGTAACATGCCACATAGCTTAGATTTTTTTTCAAGTTGACTTTTCCTTACTGCTTCCTAAATCCTCCCAGGTCACCAATATCCGGTATCTTCGCTCCTCCAGAGTTCTTCCACAGATTCTGTTGCTGAAATGACTTGAAGTATCCATTACTCATCTGCTCTCCTGGAATTGCTGGTGCACATCTGGGCTGCTCTTGCACTGTTCTTCTGTAACGAACTCCCACTTCTGGATTTAGATCTTTACCGATAAAAGCACATTTATTACACAGCTATTTAACAACTATTCAGACTAATGTATGCTCTAATAAGTGATTAATTATGAAGCAGTGGTCTAATATAAAATGCTGTCTAAACTATAAATATTAATTACTAATTAATAGTTCATAACTATCACAAATTATTTTTAGAACTAGGTAGGAGATAAATCATAAATGAATGCATAGTTTAATAGAATAAATCTAATTTGAACTGTGACTTTGACAAGGTAACATATTATTCAGAAATAGAAACTATACAGCATTTGCATACATATGTTTTTCCAAACTCAGTTAGAGGGACCTTATGTGAGGTTTGCACATGTGTACATTCCATGTTTTCTCTGGAAGCATTTCTGAGTTTCAAATGGCCTTTTGTCTCAGAATTTCATTCTTAGTCTTTTTTGGTTGAAGAAATCACTAGACAGTGATTGTTTTATGCTTACATATCATCAGATAGTTGATAATAGACAATTATTTTGTCTCCATCAGATCAGAGAAATTAAGGGTTAGTGAGATGGCTCAGTGTCAAACCTGACCACCTGAATTATCCCCAGAACCCACAAGGGACAAGGAGAGAACTGACTCCCTCACATTGTCTTCTGACAAGCCTCACAAACGTACAACACATAAATAAATGAAAAACTTTATTCTAAGTATAATTTCATGGTTGGACAGAATGTGTTTCTTAAAAACAATCATTTTTGAGATAGTACTAAAAACGAACACTCTTATTATAAAATAGCAAAAGTTTAACTTTTACAATCCAAGAATATTCAGCATAGTATCAGAATTTAGGAACTTCACAGATTTTGCTTTATTACTTTTTTTGAAACAAGGACTTGCTGTATATTTTAGATTGGCCTCAAACTTACAATCATGCCTCCTGCCTCTGGAGCGCTGAGCTTACTGGTATGTGCCACCCTGTCCAGCTTTAAAATAGTTTTTAACCATTAACATTTACATAGGAACTATGTTGTAGTCCTCCATTAAGATCACATCTTTATTCCATGGAGTAAAATGAACTTTTAGTATCAAGTGTTAAATCTGAATGTTGTTATCAAATATTCAAATAATGAGAATACCCACTTATTACTGCTTTTATTTCTAATAAATTAAAGAGCATTAGTGCTAAGATTTTAAGGATCAGCTTTCATTTTAAAACTCCTGAAATAAATCAAAACCCTTTGAAGAGTTTCAAGGTGTTTCTCTTTGTCATATTTGGAGTAAGTGAATTATATCAAGAAAAGGCCATTATTATGTTGTAATAGATAAGTGTTGAAATATGTGTTGGCAATAGTAGATCAAAATAACATTTATCTAGTTTGATTATATTAGGTTAACTTCTTAGTTTCCTCCAACTAAACACAATCCCAGAGTCTGTGTTTCTACTGAATGTTGTTATCCATACATTGATTTAGTTGTCTCCTTAGAGGGTCTTCTTTATTGGCAGAGGCACTACGTGACTAGAGTCATGATAAAACACAGCTTTGTTCTCTTTAGGGTGAAGTGTATGACTAGCATGTACAAAGACCAGTTGTCTCTCTGCCTCCCATCTTCTGTTATCCTAAATTAAGTTCAAAATATTAGAAAAAAAAACACTTCCAAGGTTGACAGTGAAGACCTGAGTTTAGTGTTAATAAAAGGAAGGACACAGAGCTTGGAATAATTCATGAATCTCATTACTTGAAATTTGATTGATGAACCCCCGAATCTTGCTTGAGAAATCCTGACTTTTCTTTAGTTGTATGAACAATACTTGTGGTATTGTGGTAGTGCAAAGATGTTCCTGTAGGTCATCATAATGGAATGTGGTAGTCTAATACGGGTCTCATCTCTACTGATGGAAAATATTACTGTGACCAGGCAACAGAGCAAATGAGCATGTTAGCTTACATGCTTTTTATCTTTGGGTTTCACTGTTGTGTTTTCCCCCATGTCTTAGGATTTTTGGGGGACTTATATTAGATATCAAAAGAAAAGCTCCATTCTTCTGGAGTGACTTCAGAGATGCTTTCAGCCTGCAGTGCTTAGCATCTTTCCTGTTTCTCTACTGTGCGTGTATGTCTCCTGTCATCACATTTGGAGGACTTTTGGGAGAAGCAACTGAAGGTCGTATAGTATGTATTACACTTTTCTCTGAACTTTGAACCTTAATCTGTCTTTTAAGATTTGTAGTTATGTTAGTGAGCATTGGACCTTGGATTTTGAGGAGAGATTAATATATGGTCCAGAAGATAAACTCTCTATATGTTTCTTGGACGACTAGTGGAGCTAGTGATCTCGAATTAGAATATCTTGGAAATACTAATTTTGAGTCTTATACAAGGCTATGGCCTGATGGCATATGATGGCATGGCCCTTGATCTACAATTCTAGGTCAGTTTTCAGTTAAGTCCATTTTCCAAAATCTGAGTCATGCTCTATTCAGACACTGATTCTGAAAATATTTAAATATTTTGTAAAGCAATAAAAAATGGAGAAGGAAAGTATAAAATATACTTCTCAGTTGCTGTTACAAATTGTCTACACCTAATGGCCATTTTCTCAGCCTTATTTCCCATATTCTGCCTATGAATAACATCATGAGTGGTAAAAATATGAACCAATATATCTGAAATGTAGCCTATTACATTTCATTTGTTTATTATTATTATTACTATTAATTTATATAATAGGTTTATTACTTTAAACCAATTACAGTGGCTGCTTGTGTAGCTTGGTTAATGGATCCATTCATATTTTTTCAGAGTGCAATCGAATCACTCTTTGGAGCGTCTATGACCGGGATAGCCTATTCTCTTTTTGGTGGACAGCCCCTTACCATATTAGGCAGTACAGGACCTGTACTTGTGTTTGAAAAGATTTTGTTTAAATTTTGCAAGTAAGTATTTTTACTCTTAGCTACTATATGCTTTTTCATTGCTGTGTTCTTTTCTTCACCCAACGTCATCACTTTTAGAGGTCTGTGGGTAGAAATGAAATTGGCTGATATGATTCAGTTTGTCATTTTTGTCTCTAAATGGAAATGCAGAAAAAGTTAACATATTTGTGCATATATTGTGCATGTAATATTTATACTAAACAAGATTCAATTTTAAGCACTGAGAAACCTTCATTATTTTGTCTTAGACTGCTGTATAGACAAAGTCTTTAATTCCGAGATTCATGGAATGTGAAGTTGCTTACTTTTACTTCCTGAATTAGGCTTATTTCCACTTGTTTAAATGGTAGCAAGCTGTAAAATGACCTTCTTCACGCACTTTCCTGTTTCTCCTAGAGAATACGGGCTGTCGTACTTGTCTTTACGAGCCAGCATCGGGCTCTGGACTGCAGCATTATGCATCATACTTGTGGCCACCGACGCGAGTTCCCTTGTCTGTTACATCACCCGGTTTACGGAAGAAGCTTTTGCTTCTCTAATTTGCATCATTTTTATCTATGAAGCCCTAGAGAAGTTGTTTGAACTCAGTGAAGCCTATCCAGTAAATATGCACAACGATTTGGAATTGCTCACACAGTACTCGTAAGTCGGATTTCCTCTCTTGGCTGCCAAGCTTTTCTTTTCACAAATCCTGCTCTTGTTTAAGAAATATGAAGACCTTACTCAATACAGAGTGGCCCTTAAATTGATTCATGGCCTACATCCTGGACCTATAGAGCTGAGTAGGATTTTAAGTCATCTAATCAGCCACACATCTGATTTTTTGGGTTCCCATTACGGCATCTCTGCCAAGAACAAGTGTTTCATAAAATAAACACATAATTAACAAAGTCAACATAAATACAGATTGGTTCTGTTTTTCCAAATGTATCATTTTATTCTGCTTTTAATTCAGGTTTAAAGTAACTAAGTGAAAGAAACTCTTAGAGTATAAGTTGTGTTTGATGTTTGAAATTGTGATTTAAAACAGTGAAAACCAACAAACAAGTTTAATTTTGATTGTAGATGTTTGTGATAAAAATATTTAAGTATTAATTGCTGAAGAAGATATTACAATTTAAGTCTGAAGATGAATTGGATCTTTTAATTTTGGTACACCAGAAATCAGGAATTGCTCTAGTACTGTACCTATAGAGTATATGTGGTCATTTAATAATGCTTTCATTTAATTTAGAATTTTATTCCATTTATATATGGAATTTCACAGAGAAAATGTTTGAAATTATGAGTTCTTCATCACAAACGTGTAACTTTGTTCCAGCCACCAACACCACTTAGGTATATCTCAAATATTTTAAATATTTATTTATTACTAGAAATTCAGTGTAAAAATTACATAGTAATAGCTTAGTGTTATAACTCTTACAGAGTGAGCTAATGATGCACTATTAAAAGCTATGTTGTCCTTAGTATTTAACATTTTCTTGTCCTTCAGAGGAAACTTAAAACAAAGAACCTGTATTTGGAAACAAGAAAATTCAAATGTTTATGTAAAATAACTTTCCCAATAAAAACAGATATGGGTAGTATTGTAAATATGGCCATTAAGGGAAAAGTGGATGTCATGGACACTCAGGAAGAGGCAGATACTAAGAGTAATCTGATCAAAATCAGAGATAGCACAGACATTACTTTTAAAGAGATATCTAACATTACTTTTAAAGATTGATTGATTGGAGGGAAATGTACTACAATGCATGTGCAGAATTCAGAGGACAACTTGGAAGAGTCTTTTCTTTCCTTATACCATGTGTGTTCTAGACATTGAACTCAGGTTCAGACTTGGTGTAAGCACCTTTACCTGCTGAGCCACATCAATAGTTAGTATTAACTTTATTGAAAAGAAAGTAGAACTGAATCTAGTTATCTTTGTTAGGATACACAATTATCTCTGATTTCTGATTGTAATCTCACACCAATGATAATTTGATGCTACCCACCATACTAGAAACTAATATAACCATAGTGAAGTGGTTATATTAGTGAATAACATGCCTCCAAGTCTGTACTCTACATAAGGGTACAGGAAGAGACAGAATAATAAAATGAGCGCTGTGTTGAGATCTTGGTACAGACTGCAGTGGTGCTGCATCAAATGAGTAGCTCATTTTGATATGAATTTCAGAGGAAAGTATTAAGGAATAGGATAGGGATGTTGTTCACACAGAAGGCACCATGTCTAGGATGTCAGAGATTATCTAAAGCTTTGAAATGTTTGTCTGAAATCAGACTATAGTGGTGAAACAAGAAATGCCACCCTGGTATTATTAATTTGATACAAGTTTTAGTGCATTGACGAATACCAATAAACTGTTTGAAAGAAAAGATTTCGAACAAATAAAACAGGTGAGAGAAGGCAGTAGTGGGAAGGTGCCAGCTGCTCTTGCAACTGCAGTAGGAGATTTAAACTGAAAAACACAGTTGAATATCCACTCATGCAGAGAGAACAGTCATAAGAAGTAAGAACGGAGCCCTGGATAATGTAACTAGTTTAAAGTTAGAGTAATGAAGATTATTACAGTCATATAGGTTTAAAAGTTAAGGCAAAAATGAAGACAGTTGTAGAAGGCAAGAGATAAGAATGTATCACAAATCTTTATAGAATAAAAGAGACCAACAAAATTAAAGACTGAGCTTTTAAAAAGATTATTGTTGTTTTTAGGAAACAGTATTAGATTGAGAGAGAAGATAGAATGAGAAGCAATTTAACCAAAACTTAAGAAAATAGAAGGTGAACATGGTGGCACACGACTTTAGTACCAGCACTAGTGGCAGAGGCAAGGCGGATCTCTGTGAGTTCAAGGCTACCCTGGTTCACAAAGTGAGTGTAGGACAGCCAGGGCTACACAGAGAAACCGTGTCTTGAAAAACCAGGGGAAAAAAGATGGCAAATAAATGGAAAAAGTATACCTAGACCATTTAGGTGTCAAAGAAAGTGAAAATATGCCTGCTGAGAGGACACTGAGATCATGAGAATGGAAATTTATGATGGAAAAAGAATCATTTTTGAAATGAGGAAATGGCAGCAGAGAGAAGAAAATCAGAGAGATGTCAGAGAGGGAGTGGATAATGGACTTAGAACATTTCACAGAGAGAAAAAAAAGATTCGGTCCAGACAATGATACTGTTAAATAATACTAATGACAAGAGGATGCCTGAGACCATGCCCATGAGCCTTGCTTAGCATGGTGACAGCAAGAGAAGTAATCCAGGTTCTGATTTTCCCATATTTTTCTCTATGCTTCTTAAAAAGTGAATCTATTTTCAAAATCAAGCTTTGATTACTCTACCATCTTAGGTTTCAGCAGGATAACTATCCTACAACCAACAGACTGGAAGGAACAGGAACCTAGACTTTGTTACCTGTTAGTGGGATACTTTGCCCTAGTGGAGCTGCCATGTAAGCCCCCAGTGCAAGAGGAAGCTCTTAGCCCTCATATGACTGATGAACTGAGGGGTGCTGATATGTAGGGGCACCACACACCAGAGGAGTATGATAATGGGAGAGGGGGGAGAGTGTGGGAGGGTGGGACTGGGAGGGAGGTAACTGTGATGGAGATGTAACTTGAAGTAATAAATAAACATTAAAATTTTTTTCTGTTGACTCCCCTTCTCACTCTTCCATGTCACTCTCTTTTTCCTTTCCACTCCCCTTAACCCTCTTTCATGGATGGCACTGGATTCTACTGCCCTCCTCTACTCTTTTTTTCTTTCTTTCTTTCTTTCTTTTTTTTTTTTTTTTTGAGACAGGGTTTCTCTGTGTACCAGTAAGGGCTGTCCTGGACTCACTTTGTAGACCAGGCTGGTCTCGAACTCACAGAGATCTGCCTGCTTCTGCCTCCCAAGTGTGGGGATTAAAGGTGTGAGCCACCACACCCATCGTTTTTTTTCTTAAATCTATTCTCACATACAATGCATCTTACAGTTTCTCCTCCCTCCACTCCTCCCAACACCCTTACTTCTCCCCTCCCTCAGATCTACTTCTCTGTTTCTCTTCAGAAAAGAGCAGGCCTTTCAATGATATCTACCTTGAGCAGTGTAACAAGATACAATAAGACTAGGGACAAACCATCCAGACTGTGCAAGGCAACCCAGGAGGAGGAAAAGGATACTAAGAGCAGGCAAAAGAGTCAGAGAGGACACCCATCCACCCCCTACACACTCCCATTTTTAGGAGTCCCACCAGAACACCAAGGCAAACAATCATAATATATATTAGCACAGACCCATACAGGCTCCTTGATTGTCACTTCAGTCTCTGTGAACCCCTTTGACCCCCCCACTTAGTTGATCCTGTGGGCCATGTTCTTGTGATGTCCTTGACCCATCTGGTTCCTGAAATCCTTCTTCCCCATCTTTAGTGGGATTCCCTGAGCTCTGCCTAACGTTTGGCTGTTCTCCACTGCCTTAAAACCTCTGTATCCCCGTTCCAGTGGACCCCTTTTATTAAAATCTGGGATTTCCATACAGGAGAGAGCATGTAAAGGGATCTTCACAGTTCATGTTTTCCTTGGAGAGCAGAGGCCTCTGTGACCTAGGTGTGTGAACACTAAGCATGAGTGTGTGTTGGTCTTTGTGTCTGTTATCCACACATACCCCTTTACCAAAACTAGGGAGTTAGAAGGAGAAGAAAGCTGAGTCAGCATGTTGAACAATAAAAATTCACTGTCAGTGGCACCTGAAATGAACAAACAGAAGCTGATTGACAGTCTCCTTAGGAACAGTACTGACCAGATACTAGCACTACTCTGACTCCTTATTTGATTTTACATTGGGATTGCTTGCCAAATGTACTTCAGTTCGAACATGCACACCATTAAACAGCTCTCAATTCTACCATCGAAATTAAGCTTATATGTTGAAAATTTTCTTTTATGAATACATGGATTTTATCAGATATTGTCATGACTTGCTTCCTAGGGAAGCAAAATCAACCTTTTGTGTTAATTATCATATGCTTTTAGTTATGTATACTAAAGAAGTTTTTTAAGTGACTGCTGGGAATGGCCATTTTATCAAAGTGATATTGTGTAGTCTGTCTGCTTTGTAGAATCTGAATGACAGTATGGTCATTTTTTTTTTTTTTAGTCCTGTGAGAATAACCATTAGTTTTTAAGGCTCTTTCTACTAATGCCCACCTAAAGTTTTCTACATTAGATAATGCTGTCTTCATGCTTTCATGGGCCTCATTTCAAAAGTTTCAAGACAACGTTATGGCCTGGGAACACTGTATCTGAGACTGAGATTTTTACAAACTGAATGTTCCTATAATCACATATATGTTACACTCTATGTGCTACATGTTGTATTCAGGAAGAAGATATTGGGAAAAATCCAGCATTCTTAGGTTCTTTATTTCAAATAAACATTATATTTGGGCCATCTATATTAAATTTCCCTATGGTATACCAATCAAAGAGCAAAATTTTCTTGATTTAAATAAATAGTAGCCACAAAACTTTCCTAGCTTTCCTGGAATCTTAACCTCACAATGGTAATATGTAGACCTTACATTTCAAAAAATACATACTTCTCTTTTATTATACTAAGGTCAAGTATCAAGATAATCTATTTAGTTTTGAATATATTTTACACCAGATGATCAAACTGAATATGTCATGTTTGCAATAAATAATGAGTTTGAGGGAATCTTTTTCCCTGGTTGCTTTGATTTTAAGGAATAGCAAAAACAAAAATTTTGCTTGTATAAGATGGAATACTTCTTTAGCATATAATAATAATATTCTCGAGGATGACTAATAGAAGAAAGAGTAAGAATGCATATATGTGACAAGAATGAGGAAAGGGATCATCATGGGAAAGGAAGGGAACTAGCCAGAGGGTGCCGGACATGGGGGAGGAGAATACATGAGAACAATGTATGGCACATTGTAGGAAAATTCCATAGTCCAATCCATTGCTTTGTATACTAACCTAAAAAAACTAATTTTTAAAAAGCATGCATTATCTTTGTAAATATATGAGTTAAGGTAAATTTAGGCTCTATTGCTGGAATTTCTCATATATGTAGACTAAAGTTAAATTTAAAAACTACTTTTCAAGTTTCTAAAGGAGAGTTCTCACCACTATGTGATGAGAAATACACCTTGCTTTTACCTTTATCAACTGTCTCATTTTATATACTCTAATACTTCCTTAATCCTCCTTTCTATAACAAAAGATAGCAATTTGTTTTGAATGAATGCTACTAACTGTTATATTACACTCCATGTTCTTTCTCTTAGTTACTCAGGTAGATATGAGTCTCTTTTTATGTTAATTTATTACATCTCATCACACTCCGCTCCTTCCACCCCTTCCAGGCCCACCCTCTCAACCTCCCACTCTCTCCTCCTTCTCCCACCTATCCTACTCCTCCAATGTGGGGTGTCCTACATATCAGCCCCCTTCAGTTTAGCAACCGTATGAAGGCTAAGAGCTTCCTCTTGCACTGGGAGCCTACATGGCAGCTCCACTAGGGCAAAGTGTTCCACTAACAGGTAACAAAGTCTATGTTCCTGTTCCTTTCAGTCTGTTGGTTGTAGAATAGTTATGCTGTACTATATGGCTAAAATCCAATTATAAGTGAATAGATGTCATGTACATCTTTCTGGTTCTGGGTTAGCTCACTCAGGATGAGCTTTTCTAGTTCCATCAATTTAGCAACAAATTGCATGATTTCTTTATTTATGATGGCTTAATAGTATTCCATTGTGTAAATGTACTACAACTTTTTTTATCCATTCATCGGTTGAGGGGCATCTGGGTTGTTTCCAGTTTCTAGCTATTACAAATAAAGCTGCTATGAATATAGTTGAGGACCTTGAAAGAACAGTTCTCAACTTCATATGGAATAACAAAAAAACCCAGAATAGCTAAATCAATCTTGTATAATAAAAAGTCATCTGGAGGTATCACCATCCTAGAATTCAAGTTATACTACACAGAAATAGTAATTAAAACAGCATGGTACTAGAAACAGACCAGTTGATCAATGGAATTGAAGACCCAGAAATAAACCCACAAACCTATGATCACTTAATTTTTGACAAAGAAGCCAAAACCATACAGTGGATAAAGGACAGCATTTTCAACAAATGATGCTGGTTTAACTGATGTCAACATGTAATGAATGCAAATAGAACCGTATTTATCACCTTGCACAAAACTAAGTACAAGTGGATCAAAGACCTTAACATAAAATCAGACACACTAAATCTAATATTAGAAGAGAAAGTGGGGAAAAGCCTCAAACTCATTGGCACAGGTGAAAACTTCCTGAACAGAACACCAATAGCTCAGGTTCTAAGACCAACGATCAATAAATGGGACCTCATGAAACTGAAAAGCTTCTGTAAGGGAAAGGACACTGTCATTCGAACAAAATGGCAACCTACAGATTGGGGAAAATTCTTTACCAATCCCACATCCGACAGAGGGCTAATATCCAAAATTTATAAAGAACTCAAGAAATTAAACACCAAGAAACAAAATAACCCAATCAAAAAATGTGGTACATATCTAAACTGAGAATTCAGGTAAGAGGAATCTCTAATGTCTGTGAGACACTTGAAGAAATGCTCAACATCCTTAATCATCAGAGAAATGCAACTCAAGATGACCTTGAGATTCCATCTCACACCTGTCCGAATGGCTAAGATAAAAAACTCAAATGACAGCACATGCTGGTGAGGTTGTGGAGAAAGGGGAACACTCCTCTATTGCTGGTGGGAGTGCAAGCTTGTACAACCACTATGTAAATCAGTCTGGTGATATCTTAGAAAACTTGAAACAGCCCTACCTCAAGACCAAGCCATACCTCTCCTGGGTATACATCCAATGATTCCTTACCAAACCACAAGATCTGAGTCTCTTTTAAGGTTTAAAAACTTAAGTGACAACTTGTCCTCCATAGTCCTATCATAACACTATAGAAATGGTCAAGTCACACTTAATGCACTTTTATTAACTGAACATATTCAAAATAACTGTCATCCCTTTTCAAGTTTGACAAGTGTGTGTGCGTGTGCATGTGCATGTGTGCCTGTGTCTGTGAGGAGTAGTTATGGTGGTCAGAAAAGGGTGTTGGATGCACTGAAACTAGAGTTGAAGGCTTTTGTGAACCACCATGAAGGTTCTGAAATCATGTCCTCTGCAAGAGAACAAGAGTTTTTTCCAGCTGTCTAGCTCTCTAGCCTCCATATTTCTCTAGAATTTATTTTATTTTATTGTATAATTATTTTTAAAGATAGAAGACTTGGAAAGTCTGCCTGGTTTTCTAAATTACTCGGAAAAGCTTAACTTTTCCTTTTACATCCACCTCTGTTCTAAGCATGCTTTCCCTAACACTTTGAACTTCCTTCCTCTTTCTCTAAATCTTCCCTCCTTGCCATATGACTGCTTGTCTACCACACAGCTGCCCTCTCTGCCCTCTATGCCGGCTTAAGTGGCATGGCTTTCTTCACTTCTTGCCTCCTCTAGGTAGCTGCTAAGGTTTATAGTTTACCTGTCTTGGATGTTTTCCTTTTAAACTCTAATAACATAGTCTTCAAGTTTTTAAAAATCATTGAATCTACAAATTTTGAATAAATTGAGACACTATAAGATTCTTAATATGGCACATGCTGGCAAGGATGTGGAGAAAGGGGAACACTCCTCCATTGCTAGTGGAAGTACAAACTGTACAACCTGTTTAGAAATCAACCTGGTGATATCTCAAAAAACTGGGAATAGTTCTACCTCAAAAACCCAGCCATACCACTCCTGGGCATATATCCAAAAGATTCTTCACTAAACCACAAGGACACCAGACCAACTATGTTCATAGCAGCTTTATTCATAATAGCTAGAAACTAGAAACAACCCAGATATTCTTCAACTGAAGAATGGATTTTAAAAACTGTGGTACATCTACACAGTGGAATACTATTCAGCATTCAGAAACAAGGAAATCATAAAATTTGAAAACAAATGGATGAAAATAGAAAATTTCATCCTGAGTGAGCTAACCCAGACTCAGAAAGACACAAATGGCATGTATTCACCTATAACTGGATTTTAGTTATTTAGTACAGGATAACTATCCTACAATCCACAGATGCAAAGGAACAGGAACCTAGCACAACTATTCTACAAGAAACTCCACCCAGCAGAGAATCAAAACAGATGCTGAGACACACAGCCAAACATTAGGTGGAGCTCTGGGAGCCCTATGTAAGAGAGGGAGGAGGAATAGAGAGGCCTGGAGCAGACAAGAACATGACATGAAGAGTAACAGAACTAACTAGCCTAGGTTCCTAGAGGCTTACAGAGACTGCAACACTAACCAAAAAAAGAAAAAACAAAAGCATGTATAGACCAGACCTAGCCCCCCCAAACATATATAGATGATAAGCAACTTGGCCTTCATATAGATCCCTTAGCAAATGGTGGGGGGGGGGGAGCAGGGTCTGTGGTGGGCTATGGTGCCTGTTAATGGAACACCTTACACTACCTGGGCTGCCATGTTGGGCACCAGTGCTAAAGGAAGCTCTTAGTCATCATGTGACTTATGAACTGAGTGGACTTTATAGGAGTGGGACCCCTCCATCACTCTAGGAGAAGGAGAGGAGGGAGAAGGGAAAGGTGGGAGGGTGGGACTGGGTGGGGTTGAGCGAGGGGGCTGTAATTGAGATGTAACCTGAATAAATAAATAAATGTTAAAAAAATCTTAATATGTATTGAATATATATAATTATATATCGATATATATATTTAATTAATATATGCAGATCCAAAATTAGTTCTGATTGAAAATTTAGACAGGATATTGATTGATGGAGGAACTATCTGGAGGAAGTTGGACAAGTAGGACATCAGCCTACCACAGAACTCTAAATGTTGACTAGAAATACAGGAAGAAGATAAAGGAGGTTTTCATAGTTCATCTACTAATTAGAACTCACTATACAAAAGATAAAGAATAAAGCAGATTTAAGGAAACTGTATCTGACTTATATGATACCTTTTTCTATATAGCAATGAATACACCTATCCAGAATTAATAATAACATGATTTTTGTTATATTTTCATGTGTTTTGTTGAATAATCCCTGTAAGTCTATACCAGACTAATTTTCACAATGGTAGCCCTACAATGGTATGGCTAGGACAGTTGAGCACACTTTTGTTGCCACTGTATCTGAAAAAAACTTGGTACATATTATATAAATATATTTTTATATGTACCCCACATTTTCTCCTACAACTCCTCCAGGCCTCTCCAACACCTCCTCTTCCCAACTTAATGTCCTATTCTTCCTTCAATAACCCACTTAATCCAATTAGTGATACTTTGAAAAACTGATGTGAAATCTTGACATAAGATTTTCTTCGCTAAATTGTGTATTGTATGTCATCTTACAGTGAAACAAGTACACCTGTAGGCACTCTGTAAAATATTTATCAACAAATGAGCAATCAATACATGAATCACCTGGGGCTGGAGAGATGGCTCAGAGTTCTTGTTCTCACAAAGGATCTGGATTCAGGTCCCAACATCCACACAGTGGCTCACAACACAGATATCCCTCTAGTTCCATGGAATCCAATGTCTTTTTCTGACCTCCATGAGCATGAGAAATGCAAGTGATATAAGCCAAACACTTTACACATAAAATGAAATAAATCTAAAAAGTAATTTATGATTTTTATTAAACACTTACTATCTTTGTTTTCTGTTCTTTGAAGTAAATTGTTTTTAAAACTAACATATACATACATCTTTCTGTGTAATGTTTAAATACATATGTACATTGTATTCTGTTCAAATCTGTTTAAAATTACATAGTCATCATTATTGTTTCTTTATGGTGGAAACATTCAACTTGATTCTTTTCAAGCTTTTAGAAAAAAGGACAGAATTTTATCATCATCTAAGGTCACTCTACTGTTCATCAGAGCAGCACGACTTCCTACTCCTATACAGCACTACCTTGTAACTATCCATGAACCTTTTCCATAGCCCCTGGACTACTGTTCTCCTCAGACTCTGGTAACCAGCATTCTGCTTTCAGTCTCTATGAGATTAACATTTTTAATTCCACATATAAGTGCATTTATGTGTAACCAGGCTGTTGGCTACTTTATTGGGTTCTTTTACCAACTACCCTTTTCCACCCCAATACCTTCTAACCACTCAACACTAGGTAGGAGAAAAAGAAGAGAGGGGAATGGGGGCATAGATCTCTTTAGAACATTTCCAGCTGACTAGAGGGATCAAGTTTCTTGAAGCAAATCCAATCTTCATCATCAGTATATCTCCAATCAGCAACCAGCAATCCAGCAGACAGCAAAAGCAATCAGCAACCAGCAAAGGCAGCAGCAGGGACCAGCAGCAGCCACCACCAGAGCTCCTCTGGGGCTCTAGCATTATATACCCCCTGAAGAGTCTCCAGAATTCCAAACATAAACTATCTTCAGCCAGCAAAATCACACCCACGCTAAGTCAAGAGGCAAATTATAGTTAGCTGTTGTGATCAATCTGAAGCAGCCCCACTACCTGGAATTGAAACAAAAACATATTCCTAACATAACTGGGTTTTTAAAGAAACAAAATTCTCACTACACTCATGTGATTTTCTTTGGTTCATGGCTTATTTCACTTAACACCTTGTGGTGTGTTTTCATCTTTCTACCTTCAGAGACCATGGTAGCTGTGTAGAAGCTAATGCACTTTGTTAGGAGTGACTCTCAACAATTTATTCTTCATGTCTGCTGTCAGCCCTTTTACCTCCCTATAGTTACAGTTTGATTTATAGAACCTAAATAGAATCATCTTCCATACTTTCTTATCAAAGACAATGAGAAGGCAGAAAGTTACATCATTATTCAATATTTAAAAGAGGGTTCTTTTCTTTAAAATGAACCAAATAGCCACATGTTATATACCAGATTTTGGTGAGATACAAAAACTATTCTTAGAGAGTTCACAGTCTATGAAGTGCTGACCCAATTTCTCTTTGCTTCTGAGCTGACCTAAATTTAAGGATGTATTCTGAAGAATTTAAAGTGATATTTGATGGTGTTTCATTTTACATTAAAATACCCCAGCATTGATATTGAGATATATGTGTTTTCTGCCTCAAGGAGCTGATATTCTGACCTGGAAGCCAACTAGCACTAAACCAGAGAAGTTATAATCTAGAAAAAACCTCCATAAAATTTGTAAAGTTCTTCTGGATCGTTGTTTTTCTATAATTTTATGTTTACTCAAATTTTGTGAGATAGATCATATTTGCTTTAAAAATAAGTTAGTGATTTACCAATATCAAGTAAGGTATAGTGGAGTAGAACTCTCTAATGTAATGCTTTTTCTAATTTGATAGTGTGATCTCTGTATAATTCATCTTTATCTTTCCTGATGGATACATTGCCTTGGATTTCATATACAACTAGTGTAATACCAGTATTGGTACTGTGTATATGATTTGATACTTTAAATCAAGATATCTACCATCCCTTTTGTGAAGATTTTATCAAGTTATTTTGATCAGCTTTGATGGATGCTTTAAGGGTCATAGCTACTTACTTTATAGCATTAGTCATCCTTAGAAACATTTCTAATAACCCTGTATTAGTGGAAGAAAATTTACTTTAACCATGGAAATTAATATACCAATTGTTCTGAACAAGATACATAGAAGATATTTATTGAACTAGCCAAATTTGGTTAGTTCTGCATATCTTCCTATTTATAAATGCCTTCTTGGTGATATAAGGAGTTCTGCTTACACATTTTACACTTATTAATTAACACATGGAAAAAGTCAAGTGGAAAATGTGTATTTGTGTGCATGAGGGAGAGAGAGATGTTTTTATTTTATATAAAATAAATATTCTGTGGTGTGGCTTTATTATGAATCAAAATACTATTTAAATAAAAATACATTTAGCTTCTGGAAATGTATGATTTTGTAGTTTTTATATCTTGTATTAATAAATATTTGCTATGGAGCACTCTTGGGGGCTAATTTAGTCAGTAAAAGTATTTGAAAAATCAAGGAAATCACAAACCCTTCCTGCTTAGTGCACAAAAGAGAGCACTATTATTATCTGCCAAGGCAAAGGAACAGCATCTGTAGCCCAGGAACTAAAATTACTGATAATGCTGATGGGAGTTCTACGAAATAATGCTTTCTAGAAGACGATCATAGGCACTTGTGTAAGGAAAGCAGGTCATCTCCATTAGCCTGAAAACAAAAGCAAATGTTTCTGCATGAGGGCATTTGATTACACTGTTTACCTAATCACTTTGTGGCCATTTATACAAACAGGATTGCTCAGAGAACTTTCTTTTCTGTGAGAAGCAAAGGATAGCAGAGGACACATTTTATAAAAGATGCACTTTAAGTCAACTGATCCATTATTGCAGGCATTTGATTCTGTCTCTCAGAAAGAAATCACGTGTTCATCTCATTAGATGCCTAAAAGGTTTTCTGACAAAGTCCAACATCCATGTATGATAAAAGTCCTAGAACCTCTAGGTTCACAGGGGACATACGTCAGCATAATAAAAGCAATATAGAGGAAACCCACAGCCAACATCATGTTAAAGGGAGAAAACACTAAAAACATTTCTACTAAATATGGGACAAAAATATTCATTCTCTCTATTTCTGTTCAGCATATTACTTAAGTATTAACTAGAGCAATAAGACAAGTGAAGAAGAAAATGAACAAATAGGGAAAGAAGAGGTCAGACTGTCTCTATGTGCAGATTATATGATTATTTCTATTAATGTATCTAAATACTCCACCAGGATACTTCTACAGTTGATAAAAGTATTCAGCAAAGTAGTCGAGTACAACGTTAACATGTAAAAATCAATAGCTCTCTAAATACAAATGACAAACATACCAAGAAAGAAATTAAGGTATCTAATCCCATTCACGGTAATCTCAACAATATTTTTGAAATAAATTAAACTAAGGAAGTGAAGGATGTATAAAATAAAAACTTTAAGACATCAAAGAATGTAATTGTAGAAGAAACAAGAATATGGAAAAACCTCCCATGCTCATGGGTTGATAATAGTATTGCGAAAATGGCTATACTACCAAAAGCAGATTAGAGGCTCAGGGTACTACCCATCAAAAATTCAATTCCACAGAAATTGAAAAAGTAGTTTTGAATTCCAGATTTTTAATTTGAAAACACACACACACAGACACACAAAACACTTGGGGAATGCGGAGAGGAAGAGAGAACAATCCTAAACAATGAGAGAACTATTAGGGGTATCACAATTCCTGATTTTAAGTTTATAGCTACAGAACTATAGTAACAATATAGAGAAAAACAATAATGTAGCAGAGTGGTGGTCCCTCTTCTTCCTTATTTTTCTACTTTCTATTCCAGGGCTTTGTGATATTCCCAATTGTAATAATAACCATATTAATGATACAGAACACTTAACTAGTATTTACTTATTATAGATCCTGTCTTGGGGTTTTTGCCAATATTATTTTGTTTCCTATCACCATAACCTGTGAACATGATGATGGTCACTGCCATTTTGTAGATGAAGAAATGTAACATATATTGGTAAAATAACATGTCTAAGGTCCCCCGGCTGAATTATTGCTTTGAATGAATAAATTTGGCTGGAAAATTCAATAGTGTGACCATACTATTAATACTTCCACTGTATTGCTAGATTCCCTAGAAGTTGGTTTCAATGAAATTAATCAAATAATCTGTTCTTCAGTCAAATTTTATCCCCTCATAGCACTGCTTCTGTTTTTCATTTTATTTCTTTGCATTAGATTTTAGTCAGCTTGAAACAATTTGCATGGAGTTCATATCAAGGGAAGATATGAAAATTTTCTCATTTCATTCTTGGTTCATATTTAAGAGCATGAGTGCCCAGCATTCAGAAGTCCTGCTTGAGCCTCCAGGGCTTCTGAAGAGATCAGTTGCTCCCTCCGAACAACCGCACCTCAACCCTGGTTCTTCACCAGGGATTCACCCCGGGTCTCACACTGCCAGACAGACAATATTCTTCCTGATAGCTGCATGCCGAGTTCCGGGCATACCTAACTTAGATGTTCTATGTGAGCTCCACACTGTGAACACTGACTGCTGAGAATTCAAATATCCCATGTGTTAACTCTAGAAAGAACAGTGATTTTCTTGCCTATTCATGTCTTTATTATAAAATAAATACCTTAGTTTAAAATATTTTTCCAACTTGGAATTGATTTGAGATAAGTGGAAGCAATGGATCCCTGCCATGGAGCACAAGTAACTAATACACACTCCAAAATATGTCTTTCCTCCGAGTTTGCCACTTTTACATTAGATTTCTAGCTTAGCACTTTCAGAAAATCACTGTTGTTACTATTACTTTGTAAATAGTAATAGAGTCCCAGGAATGCAGCCACACCTTATGCCATTGTGTTCACTAACACAATGCAGTAACTGCAGACAGCAGAGACCACTGCCCCCAAGGAAATTCATACATGGTGAGCAAAGTGAATGGGGAAGCCACATCACTAAGGTTATACAGGGGCAATGAGAAACGGGACACTGAACAGCAGTAGTAAAGGTGGTGGGAGTAGCTGTCATAACTAGGGGCAAGAGTGCAGGGCATTTTGAGGAGATATCTTAAAGGAGAAAGGTCCTGAAAAAGGAAATAGGAAGGGGGGGTAGTGAAATGAGATCACTTCACTTGATCTGGCACATTCTTTCTTTTCTAGCCATCCTGATAGAAATAACCAACTTATATAGAAGCAGCGTACTACAGCTGAAACAGCAGGATTTACAGGGTCAAGTAAACAAGGATTCAAACCTAATTCTGATAGTATGGACTGAGTTATCCCTGTATATAATAGTGTAGTATTTTCATATAACCTACACACATCCTCTTGTATCATTTTTATGTCATGTGATATATGGTACAATGTAAATAGTTGTCCCCCTGCATTCTTTAGGAGATGATGATAAGAAATAAATCCACATGAGTTCTGTAAAGATACAGGGTTTCTCTGGATATTTTTAAACCACAGGAGATTGAAGCTGTGAACACAGAATCTGGATAAGCAGAACTGACTGCATGCGAGCATACTTTGAAATTCGATGAAGAGAACTGTATCATTTAGAGAAAGCACTGATGCTCCTTGCATGTTTGTTAGGGGAAATTTAAATGTTTGTTATGTATCATGAATGGCTGAAGAAGGAACTAGAAAACAGTAATGCTGATGATCTTGATGAGAGAAGCCACAATTCTGAAGGGAGCCAAGTGTATACTAAACACCACAGATAGGGGTTCAGAGAGGGGGGCATACAGAAAGAGTGAGAGGGGACAGATACACAAAGAGAGAGAGGACAGAGAGATGGAGACAGATACACACACATTGTATGTGAGATGTTAACCTCATCTTCTAATAGATAAGCATTTTCAATCCCATTTCCCATAAAAGGAAACAGATTTAGTATGGTTAAGTCATTTACCCTTGGTTACATAGTCAGAAGACTAAGCTCTCTGACACAAAACCCTGTATTCTATCAAAATGTATCACTTGTCTGGAACTTACGGACCTCCATAATTATTCACATAATTTCCCTTAAAACCCTTGTTGCTAACTTTCTCACTGGAACCCTCTCCAAGTGAACTCAGTTGGAGAAACTCTGTCTTCTTAGTAAGAGCCAAACGGTACTGCCCTTAGAGCCATGTCAAGTAGGATTTCTTATGTATTTACTTATTTTACTGTAAATGAAAATAAGATTTCTTTTAGTGATAGACTATATAACTCCTGGAAGAATGAAAGAATCATGGTAATGAGCAAAGCAAGTTTCTGTAGGAGAAAACAGAGGAGAGGGTATTTCTTATGCAGAGAGATACTTTACCACAGACATAATCTTAGCAATGGAAACCAGGTTCTACAGTTCTGTTAACATAACTAAAGCAGCAGTGTAAGGCACTTTCCAGCTCGGTGACCTAGATGGGTTATCTTGGAGCCTAAGCACCATTGGAAGTATGTTCTATAGAAAATGCTTCCCCACACACAAGGTAAAGGGATTATGAATGAATTCAGTGTCCATCACAGAACCTCATAACAGTGTGTACTAAAAATGTCTATTGATTGATTGATCTTTAGTAAAACTGTCACTCATCACAAAGACAAGTATGATACTAAGATATCTTGTACCCTTGAGACCTTGAGAGTGTGAACTAAATGTCACCTTCATTTGTAATTAATATGATTGAACAAATAGCTAAAGTAGTAAGATTAACAATAAATACACTGGACATTTATACTTTTTTGAGTTGGCTTATAATTTACAGTCAAGTAGTTGTTGGAACGATACCTCATTCTAGGAAATGCTACAAAGTGGTCTAGTATCTCAACAGTTTAATTCTGATTGTTGGAATAGTCTTCAATGAGTGGTTTAGATGATCCAACTACTTGCATGCCAGATAGATGGATGTTATCTAAGGAAAATGAATCCTCAGGTATATGCTTTGGATGCAATAAGATACCCAGAGAAATGGGATGGAAGGGTTAGAAGGTAAAGAAAAAAAAATGAAATGTGATGTTTCGGCCTTTTACTACTAATTGTCATAAACTGTTTAGGATAATTAAGAAATGCAAACTAATGGTTATGCAAGCTGGTCATTCTGTTAGGTACTATGACAGCCTATTGTAGTTACTTTCTAAGCTAATCAGAAATAAACCTGCTACAAGACAAGCAACAAGATGTAAATCTGCTTACCCTAATATAAGAGATAGATAGGGCCTCTTCAAAAACCTCAAGAGATCTGCAGATTATGGCATTCAAAGATGTTTTTGAAACTTTAGATTTTTTTATATCAAGACATATCAACTCCTGACAGCACCCCCTATTCTCCTCCAAGTAGAAGATGAGCATCGAAGAATCTCCAGTGGGAGATGATTGAATTAGTCGCAAGCCTATCTCTTGGTAGGAAAAGCCCCTTGCTCCAACTGTAGACAGAATGCTGTCCAAAAAGGACAAAACCTGGAAGCAGGTAAGTCGACAGCCTAGCTCTGCCAAGACAGGGTAGCTAAGTCCATCATAACCCCTGCTCTACAATCAATGTCTGTCAGAGAAACGGGCCAAATGACTGAAGATCGATGCTGTAATGTATGGAGAGAAAATGGGAACTGTCCAGGCAGCTACTGGTTTGTCATTTCTTAGTTTTGGAAGCTGCAGACCCTGTACTTCCTATAAAATCAGATATATTTATCCCTCTCAGGTCTCTTAGGTGGTTGAAGAACAGATAGCTAGAGTCTCATAATTAAATTTTGAGTTGTTTAGGAGTCAAGAGAGTGTTATAAATCTAAGAAGATACTTTTAAAATTGTGTTGCAAGTTAGTATGAATGTTGAGTCAGATATAGAACTTTAAACTCATGGAGATGGTTAGATAGCAGAATGTTAAAGTCAAGTACCAAATACATATGGACTGGACATTGGGAATGTACGCTAAGCCATATAACCCTCATAACTGTGGCCTAATTACCTCTGTTGTTTTGTATTGTATTTATTATTATAAGAGAAAGGGCCATTTGTTGGAATGTAGGGGAAACTGTAGGGGGAAATAAGATATACCTTAAACTTAAAAGAAAAAAAAAAGGGAAGAGGATGGGGGGTTGAGGGTGGGAGGGTGGGACTGGAGGGGGAATAGGGAGGGGACTGCGATTGAGATGTAACTTGAAGAAATAAAAAATAAAGGAAAAGAAGAAATCTGCATATTTCAGAAAAGAAACTATTCTGTTCTTCCAGATGTAACTGTATGGAGCCACATAGTCCCAGCAATGATACACTGAAGGAATGGAGGGAGTCCAATATTTCTGCCTCTGACATAATTTGGCGGAACCTAACTGTGTCAGTAAGTAAAACATGACAAAAGAAGTCTCATCTTGAGTCGTTTACTATAAAGACATTTATTGACATTTTTAATCGGTTATTGCAACTAAGGTAAGAATTTTGAAAATACAAACTCATACAAATGATAGCTTTGTTTTAAAGTCCATCCATAATTGGGGTTTTCATTCCTTATGAAAAATTTTGTTTTTGTAGACCCGAGTTGCTCTGAGAGTTTGTTCAGACAGAAGAATAGCACTAAAGTCAACTGAAACCATTCAATACTAGCACTACCCACTTCAGTGAACAGGGCATTCTACCTTCACATGGCAAACCTCGGATGCTTCCACTTTACTCTGCAGTGCATCTCCCACTGCTCAGAACATGCCAAGGGGAGAATTGAGCCTGATATGCTCTGTGAATATTAGCATTTGATTAATGTGACAGTTTAAAAAAATCCTCTCATATGTTTCTCTGCAGATTTTCCACTTCCATTTTTATCCTTTAGTCTACTGAAAAAAAAAGAGGGGGCTAGACACATATTTTTGCTTATAATGGTTAAATTCTGTACCTTTGTTTTATTTTCTTAGGCCCTTTGTAATTTTTTTTCTCATAAGAACATTTCTCTGTTCTTTACTTCATGTGTGTGCATCTTTTAGAATCTGTATTCATAAGCTTCACTTATTTCTGCTTAGTGAAAACATGAAATTTGGGTAAAAACAAGGGTTCTGCTTATAATAAATATAAAAATCCCTGAGTAGCCCCTCTTTTTTTTCTATTCCTTCCAGTTATAAACTACTATCCAAAGCTTTGCCACATTACTGACCTATATGTTCTAAAATTTCTTTATCGTCATCAGCACAAAGCCAAACAAATTCTACCACGTTTGGTCAAGCATGTACTAGATTAGTGAGTCAGTTAAGGGAACACACAAATATTTTTGTTATAAAATTTTATAAGCCTCTACATATGTTTATTTACAAAGTATATCACCCTTTGCCTGTTTTTGTTACATATATTCTTTCAGAATTAAAATCAAATTACTTATCCTTGGTTTACAGTTGAATCCTGACCTATATTTTATGACCTTTATTTTCTTCCTCTCCCCCTCCCTCTCTCTCTCTCTCTCTCTCTCTCTCTATCTCTCTGTGTGAATGATGTGTGTATGTGTGTTTCACATACAGTAAGCATAAAACAGAAATTAGATTTTGAATTTTGTAGGCTACAAATTTTACTTTTTAAATTTAGGCATCTTGAAAACAACAGAGTCCCTTATCATTTTCTTTAAAATAAGTCTTCAAGGAATTGATGATGTGAACAAGAAAGAACAATGCAGTTTATTGAGAACTTAGATCTTGGATCATGGTGGATATGTTATATAGTAAATGTTCTTTCTAGATTCCCTGTTTATAAATTGTATTATATGTAAAGAGCTTCCTGTTGTGTCTCTTACCTCTGTTTCCTCTTTGGTACAAATTCAAAATCATACAGTGTGAATTATTCAACAAAATAACTCATGATATATTCTCTGAGTCATTTAATGCTAAATAGTAAAATTTATCCTATGTATTAGGCAATCCTGAATGCCTTCTAGAAGACAGGCTTTTTACACAGTTGATGTAATTAGCCATAAGTGAGCTATTTTCAAACAGTTTTTACTTAAGAATTCCTATCAATACACTTGGATAGCATTCCCCTCCCCGTTTTCTCCCCACTTCCCAACCTACTCAATTTTTGACAATGGAAGTTTTTAGCTCAACTAGAGAATTATAAAAAAATTTAGATACAAAGCAAATATTTAGATACAAAACTTTAGTTTTTAAAGTTCTCTACTATGGGTTACTGTTACAGAAGAAATTACTTATTATTTTTCAATAGTTAATAGAAGAATTTTCAATAGATAATTTATATTTTGACCAGAAACAGACTTAATCACCAGAATTGATGTCACATAAAGAAAAAAAATCCAATGATTCTTAAGTCAATGAAAGTTAATAAATTTATCTTATGCCATTTTTTCTCAGAATAGCCATAATTATTATAGAATGTACATCATTAATAAAGCACTATATTGATGACTATTGTATCTAGTTTAATAAAAATAGTGTTGTAACATTTAATTTCACATATAATATATTTTGCATGTCATATATTTTTTTCATCATTATGGTTGCCAATTTATACCTTGATAACTCAGAAAGGGAAAAGAATCAAAATCAAAGGGTTAAATATTTGATAAATACCAAATGATTATGTTGAACTACTTTTATCTCGTAATCAGCCTAGCATGAATAATTGAAATTTAGCTAAGGGAAAGACACTGTGGGGTCTGTGAAGTGGCTGTAAGTTATTCTGGTAGGATTTTTCAAGAGCCTTTGGATTGGGGACCTATGTCACCGAGGGTTTACTGGTTTACTTGTTGGTTGCCTGTTTTTAGATAACAATGTGGCCACTGATTTATTCTAAACTGTTTCAGAGGAGTTTGTTTTATGCTATAGTGAACTCAGAGGCTTGAGGTTTGATTTAGTGAAAATATTGTATCTCTAAATTTTCTTTATACTGTCACACAAGTTTTCTCGTTCAGAGTCGAAATTCCCAGAAGACCAAAAAATTCCCTGGGTTCTTTAAGCTGTTATTTTCTATTTATTTTGAATAGACTAATATAATTTTTAGAATACGAAAGTTTTCTAATGATAAGTTAGAAATAATTTTTCCTTTCAAAATATTTAATGCTTATATAAAATGGTGTTTTGTCTTAAGGTTCTTTTTGACTTTGCTGCCACCTAATGGCTAAGGCAGTAATTAAAAATGGTTTTTTCTTTTTTCCTTACAAAAAGAGAAACAGAAGACAACAGGGAAAGCATTGTAAACATGAACTTCGCTCATGCAGTATTTTTTTTATCATTTGTTCTTTGAATTCAAGAGTTGCTGTATCTGATTAAAAATTCCATTCCTTGAATTATGTATCACCATTTTTTTGTTGCTTTTCTTATCTTTCTGGGTAGTTTTGAACTAGTTTTTCAAAATAATATTGTTCTTTAATATTCTATAATTCCTACCACAAGCGTGGTACATGTGCACAGCTCCACTATTTCGCACTGATGAGACTGAAATTCAGTGTTTAATCTCTCCATGCCTCAGCTTTCTCCAATATCAAATGTAAATGAAAGCATCTATCTATGGTGTGGGTGTGAAAAATAATTAAATTTATATATTCAAATGCTTCGTCATGTACATGATGTTAGTATAAACTATACATTATGAATCTTATCACACTTTAAATGAATCTGTTATCATGAACTTAATAGATATTGGGCTTAATACCTAAATAGAACTTTGAAAGCAAGTCTCAAATCTGCTAAACCCCATGTGGAAGCCAGCGGTGGGCATTCATAGTGTCTCAGCTGCAATTGATGAGGGGGGGGGTAGTTTTCTGCAAGAAAAGCAATGAACTTTCTTTACCAGCTCCGTTTCCCTTCCCTCACAGGAGTGCCGATCTCTGCATGGGGAGTATGTCGGGCGAGCCTGTGGCCATGGCCACCCCTATGTGCCAGACGTCCTCTTTTGGTCGGTGATTCTGTTCTTCTCCACAGTCACCATGTCAGCCACCCTGAAGCAGTTCAAGACGAGCCGATATTTCCCAACCAAGGTACCTGGGCTCTAATATTCCAGATACAAACATAAACTATCACATAGTTGTTCTGAAATCTTGCATACTTAAGGACAATGGAGAGTTAGTTACGGGTGGAATGAAGGGAACCGAACCGTAGGAAGGTTTTATCATGAGGGAGATGGCAAATTAGAGGGTAGACTGTGGGAGGGGCTGAAGGGGAAGAACTTTGTGACAGAGGTCCCAGACTTGTGGCTCAAGGCCAGTAGGCCTCGCTTCTAACTGAAAGGGCCAGCACTTCCCTTCCACTTAGCAGCTTTGGAAAGTCCAAGTGCACACGGTGTTACTGCTTGCCAGTTTCTTCCCAGTGAGCAGTGCACCTAGGGCAGGCTGACAGATATCGAGCCATTGTTACACTCTCCACGTGCGGAAGCCCTGCACTGAGCACTAGAAAACAGTGTTCTTTTTTGCTTTAAAAGCACCAGCCCTTTCCCCTAACCCACTGTGCTTGTATTTGCATATTTGGGGAAGTAAACAGAGAATCGATTGTGTTCAGTATTTAACACTGCAAAGTAGCATCTATGATGTCTGAGGTGAGATAAAAAATAGAAAAACACAAAACAGAACAAGCCAGGAAATAAACATTTGGGTGTTGAGATACACATTTCAAAAAAAGTCTACTTTGGCAAATGTATCAAGAAGAGTTTTGTCCACAGAGAGCTTTTTCTGTCACTTTCTTCTTTGCTAAAATGACAGACTAGTTTCCTCTACCTCTCAGCTTAATCTAATTAACACTAAATTGTTCTCTTATGTTGGAACCTTGATCCTAGGTACTTTGTGTGTATGCTGCAAAAACATACTAATAGAAACCAAGTATTGTTGACAGTTGTTTAAGGATAATTACTCAAAACTGTCCTTGTAGGGTTTGGGATATATATGGGTCAGCTGGTGAAGTGCTTACCCTATAGGCATGAGAGCCTGAGTCCAGAGCCCCAGAACTCTGTTAGAGAAAAAGCAAATAAACAAACAAAACACACTGGGTGTATTGGTGCACACCTGTGATGGCAGAGAGGGTGAGGTTGGAGGGGGAAAGAGGTGGATACTAGGCCTGTGCCTGGGCCGGCTTGTGAAGTCCCATGCCAAAGATAGACACTCAGGGCCAGGGTGGGGGGTTCTTTCTCTGATGTATGTGTGTGCCAGGTCCGGTGCAACCACTACACACCAGCTCTCTAACATGGTTTGAAAACTGGCCTATGTAGAATTCATTGTAAATAAAAGAAAATTTAAAATTTTCTCACACTGTTGTGTATGTTACTAATTGTCATGCCTTAAGTAAAGTGATTTAAAACATGCTTCTTTAATAAAAACAGATAATTTCATTTAATGGTCCTTTGGATTCATAATGTTAAAATATAGCTTCTATTAAAGCATCCTAAAATTCAACAGATGCAGACCAGACAACTTTTTCTGTGTTCTAAATTTTCATACTTGGGCTTGTAATAGCTACTTCAAATAAGTATTTAAAAGAAAATGATCACTATTATTTCAGTTCAATAAATCTTTATTCTGAAAAGTGTTGATAAGAGGCATAGATAGGCTTTTAGATTATCTAGCATAGCTAATGATAATACTTTGTAATGTGTATATAATGCAACATCACAATATTATGTCAGAGTGTTTATGAAGTATGATTCAAGACTGCACTTGAATATTTCTAGTTATTTATAGCTCCCTCAAGTAACAACATTTTCATTAATTTTAGGTTCGATCCATAGTGAGTGATTTTGCAGTTTTTCTTACAATTCTGTGTATGGTTTTAATTGACTATGCCATTGGGATCCCATCACCAAAACTACAAGTACCAAGTGTTTTCAAGGTGAATTTATCTAGCACTTAACATATATCTCCTTTTCTATCTCTCTCTCTCTCTCTCTCTCTCTCTCTCTCTCTCTCTCTCTCTCTCTCTGTGTGTGTGTGTGTGTTTAATAGATATCTGTAACCCCGGTATGTGAGATTTTCATGAGAGCATGAACAATATACAGGAAAATTAAGAAATAAATTGTTGTCTAGTATTAAAAAGAATGATAAAAATGAACCCTGAAGACTGCTTAAACATTTTCCCATTATAGTTGGAATATATACATACAATACAATATTACTAAAAACCAAGGACATATTCTGAAACTAAGGAACATACATTATTATGAGGCAATACTATAGAGTGATTAGCATTTGAAAAACAGATAAAAATAGGCTTGGAATGAGTACGCCAACTGTATTATAAAGGCAGGACATGCCCTTGAAGCCAATAATTTACTGTCTCAGCCTGTTTGTCATCTGTCAAACAGAGCTAGGTACTTAATCATAGGATCAATTGTGTTGTAATGAATTCCTCTGGGACTCATTTCCAGCATCAGACATGCTTTGAGCCTTTTGCTGAGCTTCTGATGTGACTAAGTTTCTGTTTTGGTTCTTTTCATTTTCCTTCAGTAGCCTGTGCACACACCTAAATAACTAAAATAAGTTACTGTATTATACCAAAAACATTCTGTTTATATGTCTGCTTGCAAATCTAAACTAAAGAAAGTTCTATCTTGTTTCTAGTATAGCAATCTATGTGAAAATAAAATATAGACAATTTGCCAACAGTGAAGGTAAAAGTCAACCTTATGTATTTAATATAGGTATTGATTGAGAATACTTTTTAAATTAAACTGCTGGAGTTCAAATTCAACCTCAGTTAATTACTAGGCCAGGAACCTTAGACAATTTATTATAGCATTCTATGCCCTAGTTTCATCTTTACAGTGTTGTGAAGAGGAAATGGGTTAAGAGATAACACAGCATGGTATCCTTAATAACATAAATGCTCCATGAGCTCATTATTTATTGAATGCACAGCCAATGATTTCATAATTAAGGATTCTCTGTTTATATCTGTATGACTTAGTTTGATTAGGTAACCATCAATCTAGCTACTGATATGTATGCTTAAATTTTTTTTTTTTCTCAGCCTACCAGAGACGACCGTGGCTGGTTTGTTACACCTTTAGGTCCAAACCCATGGTGGACAGTTATAGCTGCTATGATCCCAGCTTTGCTTTGTACTATTCTGATTTTCATGGACCAACAGATTACAGCTGTCATCATCAACAGAAAAGAACATAAGCTGAAGGTGTGTTTTAGCATCCACTATAATACAAATAATTTTTACTTAACTGATAGGAACTGATGGTCATAAGTTTTGCCTTTATTATGTATTCATTTGTTCCATATAAAATTCTATTTTCTGTTTCATAGTTTTTGTTGTTTTCTAGGATACTTTGTCCTACAGGGATATGAAAAATTAGTTGTGATATTTGTTTAGCTGTAGATTCTGAAACCTTACTTTTAGAAGGAAAAACAATTCTAACTTTAGTATGCTTAACACTAATGAAATATTCAATTATGGTGAAATACAAAAAAAGGGAAGAGGATGGGTGGGTTGAGGGGGTTGAGGGTGGAAGGGTGGGACTGGAGGCGGGAGTAGGGAGGGGATTGTGATTGAGATGTAAATTGAAGAAATAAAAAATAAATTATAAATAAATAAATATTAAAAAATAAAAACAATATATGACACCTTCATAGCCAACATCATGTCAAACCATGAAGAACTGAAGTGTTTCTCTGAGACCAGGAGCAGGACAAGCCAACCTGCCCTGACCACTCTTACTCAGCACAGAGTAAAAGTTTGGGACACAACAATTAGATGAGGGAAAGAAATAAAAACATACAAATAGAAAAGAAGGAAGGCAAATTATCCTGTGTACAGGTAAGTCATTGCGTAATTTGTTTTCATAAGTGTATGTGAATGGGCTCCAAAACATCACTAGTAATCACAAATATCATTTGATATTTGAAATTCTGAGTGACTTAACAAAATTATTTCTAAAAGTAAGGAATTCCGATTATAAGTTAAATAGCCTCTTTATTTAATGTGTTTAATTTAATTTAATATTCTTTAGTAGTTTGAAAGTTAATTAAAAAGCAAATATCACTACAACTTTATTACTAAAACAGCACAGCTAATCATACAGCTCTGTAAAGTCAATGCTACAAAAAGTATTTCCCTGTTATGCTCTAAAATCTAGGAAGCATTTATGACTACACACCTTGTTTGTTTTGGGGGGGTTGTTTTTACTCTTTTTTATTATTATAACGTTTATTCATTACATCAAGTTGCATCTCCATCATAGTGCCCTCTTTATTATAATATCTTTACCTTTCTGGTTTTGTATGAGTTTGTTTAAAAAAAAAGTTAAAAGAAAAGAGTGAAAATTCTATGTTTCGTTTATCTGAAAGTGACATTGCTTATCCTTTCCACACAAACCTGGGTAGCTATTCTTTGGTACTAGGGCTACATAGGACTCAGGTCTTACATGTGGCATCCCCAGTTCAAAGTAAGTATTTGCACAGTACATGTACTGCTTGCTTTTCCCCACATAAGACCATTACGTCAAATGCATAAATCTGAATTATCATTATGAATAACTATATTTCATTATTTTTATATTTAAAATTGAACTATAGGACTGAATGGGTAGAATGTAAGGTGTAAAGTCACTTTTGCCTTTCAACAGAGTAGTTTACCTTTGCAATAACACTGACCGCTGAAGCTCAGCAGTCTGTAGAGGCTGCCAGTTGAACAGCTTTAGGTCAAGCTATTTCCATTAGTGGAATTATATTTAAAAGACTAGACACAGACAAAGGTTTGCTGAGGTTGGTGTCATCACCCCAGCTATTACATACCCTTGCTCATTCCAGGCTACTCAGCCTTGGGAACCATAGGCCCTTGTTTTTGCTCCTTGTTCTTCATAGAAATAGAGTAAGACCTTGACATTCACAACTATTGCAAAGTTCCAAATCAATGCATTAATTTCCTACTTACACTGAATACAGTACTACAAGCATACAGTAAAGCATTCTTTAAGTAGTTCTTTAAAGCACTTGAATGGATAGAAAGGAACAAAGAAGTTCATTTTTTTAATATTCAGTCCCTGAAATAAACACAGGCTATATTACATTATCTCTGTTGTTGTACAAATAACAAAGTATAGATTTAAGTTCATAAATGTAAATTTTAAATCAGCATGGGTTTAGTGTACAACAGACTGGTATAAGTCCATCTCCTTGTGCTGCACTCCGTCACTAGTTGGTCTGTCCTTGACCACTGCAGTGTGAGCACTCTGCACACACCTTCATATAGTTATTTTCAAAGCAGATTCTCTCCAGTCTACTGATAATTTAAGAAAAACAGTTTGTTCCATGACTATTCCCCCTGCCTGTTGCTACACTGACATTTTTTCAAAGTTTCCTGGCTTTGGCATGAACTTCATGTTCATGAAAGATGTTCCTTGAGTATTCTCCAAAAATCACAAGCTAACTACATTTCCAGCCTTTGCTAATTTTTTTTTTAATTGAAAGCTCATTGTCATCTGGTTGGATCATTGTCTGGAACTGTTCTGTGAATCATGTCCTTTCATTTCTGTGCAAGCACTTTGTAGTCTTCACAACATGTATCTGAGCATCCTGTCTTTAGGTCATCTCAGAATTCATGTCTTTTTCTATCTCTTCCAAATGTATTATAGTTCTTTTGATTTTTCCATACCTCATTGCCAGAAATAGTCATTTTCTTTTACATGATGTTTTTCATGACAAGAAAATGTTTTTACAATAATTTTGCGGTGGTAAGTACACAATAAAATGTTGAGCTACAGATACTGCCCAGCTCATTAGTTAAGTCACTTACTATACATAAGAATGAGGGAGCATAAATTAGGAAAACTCCAAATCACCCCAACTAGCCTTTGTGTCACACAAGCATGAAAGAAGCTGCAAAAATTAAAATATGATCAGGAAAAGTATTACATATTATACAGATGCACAAATAAATCCATATGCTCTCTAGAATTTCTGTTTTCCTTTTAGACTGAGGGGAGGGAGGTGCGCAAAGGTTAACTAACTCATCTCTAAAGACATTAAAAACAAAAAAACTTGGTTTTATTTAGAGCATGCTGTGTGAAAGTGGAAATAAAGAGAGACATTATTTTGTGGAAAAGAAAGTTTCTGTTAAGCTACAGCTATGGGATTTCTGCATGTTTCTGTAGACAGTTCAGGCTTCTTTTGACATCATTTTTAATAAACAGCAATACAATCCCAGATCACTAGAGTAAATGAATGCATTTGCAACATTCATTTGGCACCACATTCCCTTGATGATTATGGCATTTGATATGTTCTTTTTTGCCCTCTTTGTCAGCCTGGTTCTTCATGTCAATCTATAGTCTTTTATGTGGTTAACTTGACAGATGCAGGAAATTGCTGCCAAGCTTTGAAATGATTTTTTTCAGCAGTGGCATCTGGGTATCAGATGGTCCTCTTGGCTGGCCTCTTGTCTTGCTGCATGTTGGTTTTAGTGGGGTCTGGTGTAGCATCACCTGTTGCAATACTCCCTTTTCCTCCCATATGTCCATTTCCCATGATTCAAGGATGAATGTGAGAATAAAAGCTACAGTTCTGTCTTTATTTTTGAAAAAAAAAAACCCTACAGAAATATGTTACAAGGTGCAGAGGTCTCTCTCTGACAAAGGATGCTTCCCTCTGGCTGGCATGCCTAATCAGCTAATAATTTGTTTGCAACGACCAAGTTTTTAAAAACATTATAAAAGAAAGGCAAGAAGAAGGATGCTGATTAATGAGTGGAAGTGTCAGAACTGCTTTATTTCCTTTGGTTTGCATTAAGTCAAATTATATACAGCATTCTTAAAGGAAATCATGTATTCGTTTTAAAGACAGAATTATTCTCTCTCGCGCCCCCTTCCAGAAATCCAAAATTCTACTGTTTACACTTATATCATATTTTTAAAAACTAAGAGCTACATGAAATTATTTTTGTGAGGGAGGTTTTCTTCATATTATTAAATTGAGTGAATGTGGATGCTTAGAAAGTTCAGGATGTGCTAAACTAACAATAATTAAAAAAAAACCCTCAGCTTTCAAGGTCTCTGTCATCTTTTCATGTTCATCTTGTGGCCCCTGGCACTTCTCATAAGCCCCATTCATTTTTGGCGGTACCACCGCTTTACAATGGTTCCTGTGTCACCTTGCAGTGAGTCCCCTCAGATGCAGTAACTTGGGTAGATTCTAATTCACATTGTAGTTTGCAGTCCCTAGAAGAAAACACTCTCGTAACTGTTTCAGGCACTGCTCTTTGAGGGTTTGAGTTTTATGCTATTAAACCATAGCATACAAAATGTTTTTCTGAAGGCTCGTTCTTATGTATGTTGACACCAGGATGGTTTCCCACTCTTCAGATCTCTTCTGGTATTTTATTCTCACAATCAGACCAAATAAAACTGCTTTATTTATTCTAGAATCACAATGATTACATTGAATTTTAAGATGTGTTTCAAGAATATATGTTTTCTGGAAGAAAAAAAAAAGCCATTCCATTCAGTAGGCAGAGGTAAAAGAATTGTCCATGAGTTCAAGGCCAGGCTGGTCTATAAAATGAATTGCAGGACACTTAGGCTACATAGGAAGACACTGAACAATATCCATCTGTAACTTCTTTTGCTTGTTTCCTGTGTATTAATAATTATGCTAAGAAACTATGAAAAATGCGGAGAAATGATTTGAGTGTTATCATCCTTCATAAACTTGGTTTTATTATAAGTTAGAACCTAACATGCACTTGGTATTTATGATATAACACAAATTACTTTCAATGATTTCTAAAGTTAAATAATTTAATTATCACAACTTAATGAGATGCCCTTTATTAACATTATCAAATTCTCTCAGATAGGAAAGGGCCCACGAGATTAAATGATTTATCTAAGGCTACTGTTGAGCCATCACTTGCCTTTTTTTTAATTTTCATTTTTTAATTGAAAATAGATTCTACCCTCTGCATCTGATCACATTTCTCCTCCCTCCCAGTGTTCCACAGTTTTACCCAAATCCACCCCTCCTCAGTTTCCTCTCAAGAAAATGGCAGACCTCCAAGAGGCAACAGCTAAACAGGACAAAACAAAATACAATAAGACAAGGCAGAGGACCTTATATTGAGACTGGCCAAGGGAACCCAACAGGAGGAAAAGAGTCCCAAGAGCAGGCCAAAGAGTTAGAGATCCACCCACTCCCTCTGTTAGGAGTCCAACAAAAACAGAAACTAACAGGCATAGCATATATGCAGAGACCCTGTTGTAGACCCATGTAGGCCCTGTGCTTGCCATCATTTGAACCCAGCAATGTGTTTCTAGAACATACACTGTTGGTCATTATGTTACATGGGCTTTCCTAAAGTAGTATTGAAAAAAATAAAAGTAAGAGGTAGAGTACAACGTAAGTCAAGGCTTTTGCTACCTCTGAGAAAGCAAAAAAAAAAAAAGACACTTTCTTTGTCTTCAGAGCACAGAAGGAGAGGAAAACTATGCTCTGAGTTCTCCTCAGATATTTAACCTAATCAGCCTATCAAGAGAGGAGTCTCTGAGCACTCTGGCACTTACTTTACTTCGCTTAATTCTCTTCCTGCACTTATGTGAAGGAGAGTGGTAGCAGAGTGAAGTTACAGAGGAGGCAGAAAACACAAATGTTTTTATTTCAAGGGATGCCTGGATTCTTTGGGTGTTGAGAAAGAAACAAAATGAGAACAAGGTCACAATGTACTGAGAAAAAGTGGGAATAAATAAGGGATATTAGGCTTTGTGATATTATATTTTCCAGTAAAACATCAGGGTGAAATGAGAGAGAGCTGTTGGAAACAGTATCTAAGAACTTAGCTCTAGGGCATCTGTTATGAAGGGCCTCTCAGTATTGTCAGAAAGTGATTCCTCTTCTCAACCAAGCCATCAGTAGCTGTGTTGGTGACACCATTTCCCTTCTTTTTCTTTTGGTTGTTTGTTTTAACAGAAAGGTTGTGGCTATCACCTGGACCTGTTAATGGTGGCCGTCATGCTTGGGGTGTGCTCCATTATGGGCCTGCCATGGTTTGTGGCTGCCACAGTCCTTTCCATCACTCATGTCAACAGCCTGAAGCTGGAATCAGAGTGCTCTGCTCCAGGAGAACAACCCAAATTTCTTGGCATCAGAGAGCAGAGGGTTACTGGGCTCATGATTTTTATTCTTATGGGTTCATCAGTTTTTATGACCAGCATTCTAAAGGTAATGAATTATCTCTTCTGAATGAGAAAAAAAGTATGTTTAAGATATCATTTTAATATAAGCATAAATTTGTAAATATTTCATGACATGACATAAAAGTAACAATTTTTCTAAAATGTTTATATAATTCTCCTTTACCAAGGGTGAATGAAATTTTGTCCTGTGTTTTAGAATCCTTAAGTACTTGGAAGTACAACTTAGTTATACTTTCTGGTAGTAACAATTTTGATTTGTAATTTTCAAGCCAAGGGAAAAGGTGGCACTTTCCAAGTAGCTAGTGACTGAATTCAATGCAGTTCTACCCAAATTAAAGTTTCTGTTGTCAATCTGTAGATTGAATATTACTGAATAGTGATGTAGAAAGGACAATGACCATGCCACAGTCACACAGAGAAATGATTTTCATCTGAAGGCCTCACACAAACACTCCATATAACCCTTATTGCATCTAATTTTCATATTTAAAATGATATCTTAAATATTAATTTTGAAAAGCAGAGAGTGATTTTGTTTTGTCATATAATCCTGGTAGATATTCTTACAGAATGTTAGCTACATTATGAATTTTCATTTATTTTGATTATTTAAAATATTAAATATTAATAGAATTATATAATTTACACAGCTTATGTATTTAATCATTGAAAATTATATTTAGGTTAAGTAAGTAACAGGATACTAGATAAAGTGAGCTAACCCAAGAAATTTGAACAATCTACCAGTTAACAAATATTTGCTACAATGAAGGGCCAAATTGTAAAAGTAAAACTTCATTTTTCCCCTTTAATCCAAATATCTTACTATTTAAAAATAGAACTTAAACTGTCTTTACAGTGGCTAACAGTCAATATTTAGTGTGATGCAGTGATAGCTTATATACTGTGTCTTAGGAATTATGTAGTTTTTAGAATAAGTTTAATACAGTTGCACTACTGTGATCATCTCTTTTTAGATATTGAGAAACTAAGGTACAGACAGTATAAGTAACGGCTTAATGTTACAAAGATAAAGAATGCTAAGGTACAATCTGAAAGTATGTTTTTGGATTCTGTACTATACTTGCTTCTAGAAGTCTTTTAACTTCCCTTTTTCCCCTTTCTGGAAAGTGCAAAACTGAATGACCATATGTTGGAAAATAATGCCTGCCATTTTTCTAATTGTTCTTTTACAGTTTATCCCCATGCCAGTGCTATATGGAGTGTTTCTGTATATGGGTGCTTCATCTCTAAAGGGAATTCAGGTAAATTATCTTACTCTTACATGCATATCTATTGTAACTTAAAGTATAGATGCTGTCTCATATGACAACAAGGAGAGGAGTGGCTTTCTGATCATACGTAAATTTTATGAAAGTGACCAGAATTGTAGATGCTAAAGAGTATTCTCCATTAATTCTATCATTTATGTGCTGTCTTCATCCCCAAAGATGACTAACGTTAAATTACTATGTGCATGTGTGCATGTTTGTGTGTGTGCATGTGCACGCATGTGTGTGTGTGTGTGTCTGTGTGTGTGCATGTGTGTGTATGTGTGAAGAATGTGTATGTGTGGAGGCCAGAGGACAACTGTAGAATTCACTGTCTTGGTTAGAGTGGCTGGCCAGCAAACCCAGGTATGTTTCTATTCCTATTCCCCCGTTCCAATCAGGCAGCAGCATGACTGGCTTTACTGTGCGAGCTCTGGGGATCTAACTTCCATTTTCATGTTTGTATGGCAATCAATTCGCCAGTCGAGCTACTGTTTACCATAAACCCTGAAAAATTTGGTTTTCACCAACCTTTTAGAAAATGAAGTAAATTCAAGAAATATACAAATGCAATTTTTGATACTCTTATCAAGTCATTTTTATGAAATCTATCCACAACAATAGAAAAATGCTTTATGCAAAAGACAAATAATTTCTTCAAAAGAAAGTGTTTGTTGCGTGCAACATACAATGTTAAATATTGGAACGAGTCCAATTGCCTAACAACAATAAAGCAAAATATATTCCCTGGAAATTCATAATAAAAATTATCACAAAAGGGACATGGCAAAGTGATTATTATACAGAGGAAAGGAAAACCTCTGTATATTTACAGAGTTCTCAGCTTGGGCTGGACTAGAAACTCAAGGTAGAAAAATAAAAACAATTTGTCAGTCGAGCAAGATCCTAGTTACTTTTCTTTTTCTTTGATGTTTATTTTTCTTCAATTACAATTGCATCATAGAATTGTTTTGAAATAAGCTACAATAAAGGCATAGCACAAGGAGTGTTCAAATGTAAAGGAAAGTATGATTTGAATATTGTTTGAATAAGTATTTTAGGTATTGTGTTTTGGTTTTGCTGCCTAAAATGTTACTATGTAATTTATTAGCTAAAGTAAGAAATATGTATCATCTCAATATTTGCAAGTCATGAATCTGGAACATTAGCTATGTGGCTCTGGTTCAAAACCTTTCTTCTGGTTGACAAGGGTTACTAGCATCTAGAGGCTTGATAGGGTTGGAAGATCATCTCAAGATGACTTAAAATGTGGCTGAGGGAAAAAGGAGAGGTGTTGCTGGTTCCTCTCTCTTTATTATCATGAGTCCTTAGATTTGGTGACAATCACAACTCTATACTTATGAATGCTCTCACATTGAAATTAACTTCCTTAGAATGAGCAATAAATACAAAAGTGTGTCTGTGAGAGAGAGGGAGGAAGGTGAGGAAGGGAGGGAGGGAAAGCAACAGAGACAGAGACAGAGATAATGTTGTTTGGTTTACTCCCCAAAATCACAAGTGGTCATGTCAGTCTGTTTTTCTGCTATTTTGAAGTCAGCTACCAAGTCCATTTTTAAATTTTATTTATTTATTTTTATTATTTTTTATACAAGAGGAAAGAAAACCTCACTTATAGAGGAGAGTCAAAGAATGAATAGTGACATTTATAAACCTCCATGGGTGCACTCTGAATCTTTAGAGAGCTATTGGCAAATTATTTCTGCTGACTTCCTTTAGGATGTTATTACAGGTCAATCAATGAATGGTCTGTCAGAGTCATGTCCCACTGAATTAATGACCAGGGTCCTTATGCACCAAGAGGATTTTTGTGTGCATAAGGGCCCTGGTCAGATATTACTTGTGTTTCTATAACCAAAATACCTGAAAACTTAAGAGTAGAAAGATTTATTTTGGCTCATGGTCAAAGGAGATTTCAGGGCATCCTAGCATGGAAACCCTGGTAGAGTAGATCTGTCCCAGCAGTGGGAACATGTGGCAATGGTTGATCACAAGTCAGAAAACAGAAATCAGAGAGTGGTACTTGAACTATTGGCTGGCCATAACTTTCAAAGGCCTGGCCACAAGGGGCCTACTTTTGCTATCTCACACCAGTTGCTGAAAGATCCATAACCTCCCAGAGCAATGCCACCACTGGAGATTAAGTGTTGTTCAGAACATGACCCTGTGGGGAACACTTAAGACTCAAACCCTATCTGACAGGACAAAGACATAGGTAAGATGTTTGGATGGAGGTAGAGATTACGGTTTAGCTGCCACAGCCTAAGAACACAGGGAGCTGGCAAGACCTGGAAGAAGTGGAAAAATGTTCTCTTCTGCCCTACAGAGGGATCATAGTCCTGTCATCTTGATTTTGGACTTCTGACCTCCACAACTACACAATACATTTTTATTGCATTAAACTGAAATGCTGTAGTAATTTGTTCTGCAAACTTCAGAAATGAGCACAGATAAGTGTACCCTTAGATTGTCTTTGTTTATAACACCACTATTCAGCCAGAACACTTCATTTTCTTCATAAGAGACTACATTGAGGCTTACCTCAATGTACATATTTTTAACTAAAAATAATATAAACTGTGGCTGTTATTGTGGTGTGGCCACTTTACCAGCTGATCAGAACATATAGAGAAATTAGATCTTGGCTGAGGAACAGGAAACACCAGGTTTCTGTCCCTGAGGAAGTTGACCAGCTGCCTTCTGACTTTAAGAGAAACAGCATCCAGACCTTGGGACAATGTTGGTTGTCAGAACTGAGGCAAAACATCAACATGGCGTCCTTGTAAGACTCTGAAATACACTATACCTCTAGGGAAGGGAGGGGGTGATAGAGAACTGTTATGCCTTAAAATAATGTTGCTCAAATAAGATTTAATTTGCTCATTTAAAGTATCATGTATGAAAATGTATTTCAATAGTTTAGTAAAAGTTTTCATTTATTTGTTTTGCTGTTTCTGTTTTGTTTTTTTTTCTTTTCTTTCTTTTTTTGTTTTTTTTTTTCGGGGTCTTTGTTCTCCCTTTGGCAAAAGTTTCAATGAGTGGTGGAAAGCACTTATTATTAGGCCCCAGGCTCACATAGCTATAACAGCAGCAATTAAAAAAAAACAAAGTGACATAACTGCTGGTAGATTCTGACAGATTTTCTTCTAATTCTACTCAAATAATATTTTTATCCACATGGTTTACAAGTAAACAAAAAATGCCAAGTTTTGGAGTCATTTAGGATGCGATCCTTTCAAATCGACTTGTGGAAAGCATCAGTCCTCAAGTCAAGTTTAGTGAGTTTTAAATCATATTAAGGAAACAGAAAGTCAAGAAACACTTTGACGAGTCTCACACTGAGAAACAGAATTGGTGAAAATTTAACTGAACGGTTGAAATTCTTATTGGGAGCTGAAGCTAGCTTTATGGGGAGATATTACATGTTGCTATTTAGACACAATGAAAACCAAATACGAACCTTAGAATATATTTATCATGATCATTGTTCCTGTAGTAATAATAAACAAAGTAAGCACACTAGCTATCTGTGTCACATATCTCAAGGAGCGTGCTACTTTGTTACCCAAGCAAGTTGGAGGAATCTTGTCACCTGGCTTTTTGGCAGTATTAAGGAACTTACTATGTAGGCTTCTCACTGTGAAATATGGCAGAAAAAACAGATCACAATGTTCTCATGAATGCTGTTTCTGTATTCAAATATATAACCACATCTATATTCATTCCAACATTTCAGGGATCCAAAGTGAAGCAAATGTGCCACTTAAACAATAACAATTGAAACACCCACTCACTGAGGCACACTTATGCAACAATATAGCTCCCTAAATGGAGAATGATAGGTGGAGAAAATTCTATAGGAATAGACATTCAGTTGTAAGCCAAAAGATTTTATTTCTTCCCAATTCTTCCACTATGCACAAAATTATATCTGTTTCATGGTTCCTCACTTTAAGAGATAGTTAAAAAGTAGTAAACACACACACACACACACACACACACACACACACACACGAGAGGTGAGCCAGGAAAGCTTAGAAGTTAGAGCTGTTATGTGTTTCACTAAATAACTTTGGAAGGTTATGAATGAATATTAATGGTGAAGTAGTGTGCATATGATTATAGTTTAGATAATTGAATAGCAGTTTGCCACACATAAGACAGAGCCCACCAAAGTAAAGACAGATTTGCAATGCTTGGTGTCCTATCACTCCTCTCCCATATAAAATTGAATTTTGACAAAGCAGGATCCTCTAACCCTAACTGTATAGATGCTTGTTTATCTGCATAGCAGAGCCTGAAATATTTGATGATAGTAGCTGAAATTTTTCTCATGGTAGCTAAGAAGTATTGTATTTGTCAATGTTCTTTTGAAAATGTTGAAGTTATTTTATCATAAGGAACTTTGTAAAATAAAGAGTAACTGACAGTGATCAAAACCATTATTTTCTAAATAACCACCTCTTGTTGGAAGTATTACAAACAACAAAATTTGGCCTAAAGATTAAACAAGCAGTGCACATAAAAATAAAACTGATATGTAGTAAAATTAGGTATTCAATAAAATGTGTTGAAATAAAATTCCATGGAAATGTATTTATAAAATAAATCTAATTTATCTATCACGATGGTAAAAATGAAATATTATGCTGGATCCACCTATATATTAAACTGACTCAAGTAAGATAGTTTGCTTTCATGTATGTATCTGCTCTGATATGCATTTGTACAGGTATGTATGCACAGGTTCACATGCATATATCTGTGTGCTTATGGAGGTCATAAGTCAGTACTGGGCATATTCCTTAGTCACTTGCTGCCTTTTTTTTTTTTCTGAGACTAGGTCTCTCAGTGAACCTAGATCTCACAGACTTGCTAGACCGGCAGTCTTCATCTTCTACATGAGTGCTGGAGATCTGAAATCAGATGCTCAGGCTTACACTAAGGGCTCTTTGCTGACCAAACTATCTCCCCAGCTCCTAAGTAAAATAACTTCAGTAAAATATAGTAAAACACTTTGGTAACAAAATATAGGTAGGCCAAATCTGGTATGGTAAAGATGTGTATGTTTCTAAAGGCAGCATCAAATCCTTTGTTGGAGATCAAAGTGGCAACGCCGGTCTCAATAAGGAAGACAAGGCACTCTACAAGGATGCTAGGTTTGTGTGTGGAGCCTGGAGGAGGTTGAGGCAGAGAGCTGGGTCTGGGAGTACTTGGTGTGGTACCCTGGTACAAGCCAAAGCCCTCCCCAGGAGAGAAAGAACCACACCAACCATGGGAGGCCTAGAAGACCATTATCTGGAACAAAAGGAACAGATTATGTGATAAACAGAAAGAGGTGACTTTGTTTTGCCTGTCAGGGTGCTGGTTCTCAAGGTAGCAAAACACGGCATTGGCTTTCCCTTTTAAAAAATGAGACCCTGTTAGAATAGTAAATGAAATATGGCATAATATTCAACAAGCAGTAGCCCACACTGTACATCAATTCCATTGCCTTGCAATTTCCAGCTGTGCCATTTGAACCTAATATTATTGAACATATTAAACATCTAAATGTCTGACAGTTACTGTTGTCCTGTTCTTACATACAGCCTGTCTGTCTAATCTTTTAGTTATTTGATAGAATAAAGCTCTTCTGGATGCCAGCCAAACATCAACCAGATTTCATCTATCTGAGGCACGTGCCCCTCCGGAAAGTGCATCTCTTCACAGTCATCCAGATGAGCTGTCTCGGCCTTTTGTGGATAATCAAAGTTTCAAGAGCTGCGATCGTCTTTCCTATGATGGTAGGAAGCCTCTCTCAACCACTCTTCTCTTTCACTGCTTTTTGGGAAACACATGAACTGAAACTGCAGCAGCAGACTGACCTGGAATCACTTTGAATAGTTACTAGAAAAGCTAGTATAAACTTGGGCACTAAAATATAGTTGGAAAATATTTTGCATTTCTCTGATTTCATATCAATATTTTGGGGTTCTTTTTTGTCTTCCATAATATATAAGTTAATTGAAAGCAGGATGGAAAATATATATTTAAAAAAAATTATATTTTGATATTTTGAAATATACTAAAAATTTGAAAATCAGGGAAATTTTTAAAATGAAATTTAATTGAATGTTTCAGAAAATTTTCAAATACATTAAGAAGTATAGTGAATTTGTATGGCTATATTTAATTAAAAATTATTGGCATAATAAGAATCTTCTAGTGGTCACTTCAATATGATTCAAGCTTTTAAATTATGTACTTAGGGAAGCATAACCAAATACATTTTGTAGCTTAAAAGTTTCTTGAAAATACCTTCAACATTGAATATAATCTTAAAGCATTCTTGTGCTTTAGAAGAAAGGGTAATGAAAGATCAAACCATATTTTCTACACATATGCATCAGTACTAATACAGACTTGTCTATATCTCTTCTTTCTTTATTTTGTTGTTTTGTTTTGCATTTTAAAGGACTGTACTATTTTCTTCAGGTTTTGGCCCTGGTATTTGTGAGAAAATTGATGGACTTCCTGTTTACCAAACGGGAACTTAGCTGGCTTGATGATTTAATGCCTGAGAGTAAGAAGAAGAAACTTGAAGATGCAGAAAAAGAAGTAAGTCAGAATGAAATTGGTATTTTATTTAAGAGAAAAGAACAATAGTAGCTATTTGCAAAACTATTTTTTTTTTGCCTTTTTCATTAAATGGTAACTCCTAAATACAATAGGTAGAATGATTTGGAAGTTTAATATTTAAAAATATAGCTGGGGCAGAATTGCAGGCAGGAAGAGATCTTACATGAGTACATCAACTCTACATGAAATATGCAAATACCTGCATTTAGTTACTCTCCAAATTACAATACTTATTTTTCAGATTTCTTGATCATAAATGGGAGAAACTTGCTGATGTGTAACTGTTTCTGAGTTACAGTCATATAATTATTGGGTTTGATTGAATATGTTTGAAAAGGAAATAATGTGGTACATCACTGTTGGTATTTTACTTGCTAACAGGTTTGCTTTTGAATAAAATTGTTAACCTTAAAACAGACAAAATATTTAATAAGAAAAAATTGACCGGATTTCCTTCCAAAATGATTCAAGCTTTTAAAAAAATGTTTGAGTGTGCTTTGGATTTTAGTTATCACTATAGATTTCTGATTTATACTATTCTGTTTCATAAGATAGACAAGTGATATATGAGTTTTATGAGATATTTAAGGCTCATATGTCACCCTGCATCTTTTTAGAAGGCTGTTTAATCATAACATTATTAAAGTATCTTAAAAACCATAAAGAATGGAAATGAAAATAATGACCCATGCAGCCTTTTTTAGCAGAGTTACTGATCCCAAGGATTGCAAAACACAAAAATGGAATTTGTTATATACAAGTGAAAGAAATATAAATAGAAAGAAAGTATTTTAGGAGAATTGTGCATTCTTTCCAGTTTTGTTTTCACAGGTGTTTACTAAAAGTATTCAGTTCTTTTCTATAGAATATTTTTTGGGTCATAGATTTATTTCTTTTTTCCTGCAAGTAACTTTATTTGTAAACATGAAAGGAGTTTTGGTTTTGCTCAATTATTTAGATACATCAAGTTGGGCCATAAATCCTGATGAAGTTTTAGTCAAGACTTTCTACCAACATAGTTACATAACATGTGATTGGTGGTTCCTTTCTCCATGGCATCCATATTTGGAGATATCACAATGGTGCATCTTATTTTTGTATGGATGTTTCAATTTTCCAAAATTTTGTAGAAGGCATACATAGAATCATACTTCTAATAGTGTTAATGTAACATTAAAATATTGTGAAACTACAGCATTGCTTTTCCTCTTACTAAACTCATCTAAGAGGTAGAGATCTTTTTTAAAATAATACTTTAACAATCCATGTATGATGTAATAAAACTTATTCTACCTGAAAAATTTTCCAAGTTTTTTTTTTTAAAGATTTATTTTATGCATGTGTGCTCTATCTGCATGTACACCTGCATTCCAGAATAGGGCACCAGATCACATTGTGGATGGTTGTGAGCCACCATGTGGTTGCTGGGAATTGAACTCAGGACCTTTGGAAGAGTACTAGGCAGTGCTCTTAACCGCTGAGCCATCTCTCCAGCCCCAATTTTCCAAGTTTTAAAGTCAAAAAATTTTAAAGAAGGAAAGTGATTTTGAAGGGGAAATGTATTGCCTATGAATTTCCCCCATCTTGCCAATAATTATACCACTAAGGTCACTCATCCAGTAACATATTCATTATATTTTCTTTATTGTCTTGCTTTTATTTTCCATCAAACATCTTTACTGTACCTGATGGAATAAGGTAGAAGCACCCTCTTCTGTAGAGTACTATCCCCTTCACAGTATTCTCTTGAGGCCATTCCCAGTGTGAAGAAATCTTTGAATTTCATTTCTCTTAGTTTTTGGAAAGTGCCTAAGGAAAATGCTGTGTAATTTACCATGCTCTCTTGGTTATTGTTCTCTGCTTTTATAGAAAGACAATGTCAGAGTCTCCTGTTTGTTCATGACATTGTAGAGAACAAGTTGCCAGAGATCATAAAATTATTAGAACTAGCCACTGAAACTTTGCATGGTGGTATCCAGCCAAATGGTTTAATTGAGATATGATTATTGCTAATAGAATTAGCCATTCCTATTGCCCATAACTACTTTCAATGTATATATGGCACACACACTCACACACACACACGCATGCACGTGTGTGTGTGTGTGTGTGTGTATGTATCATGGATGCATTTTGGAAATTTATTAGTCCCACTGAGACCTTGTATAGAGTTTCCAATCTTTTTATATTATATCATACCATGCCTTACTGTGCTCTGATGTGCTTTACTGTTTTGTGAATTTTAAAGTAAAGATTTAAAAAGTACTAAACACCACTAAATTTCCTAGAACTTATACTTTCAACAAGGATATAAAAATAGAATAAGACTTACTTGGGCAATTTCATAGTTGAATCCTTCAGTTCCAAGTATGAGGTAGAAAAAAAAACTTGCAATATATTTACAAGAGTGGTTTAGAGATCCTGGAAATCTTACATAGATTATGACAATAATACTTTCATATGATCCTAACTGCATGGAAATAAATAGGAAACCCAGTATTTCACTCAAGAAATAACCTATACTCAAACATTAAAACACAGTTCTATGTAGTACAAAGAAGACATTACTCCCACAAAATTCAGAGACAGAAGAAAGGTTCGGCGAAGATGCTTGTGTTGTGTTGGGAGTTAGCATTGGAAACATAGAATCGGTGAGGTGTGGAGAAGGACATGCGGAGGATGGCACTGAAGCTAAAACCTAAGACTCATTTTCTATCTGAGGGCCCAATTCTGGCCATTTTCTTTTCTTGAGCCTATGAATTCCCCTGAAAGATATGATTGTCCTATAGCATCTTGTTCCAATGTCCAGTACTCCAAGAGCTTATACAATAGAATGGATAAAGGACAAGTTCTTCAGAAACATTCAAATTAATTGAGGAACTCTGATCATGATCTGGCAAGATGATAAACAGCAGAAATATCTCAGCTCCCTGAGACTTGAATTTAAAGTGAGCTCACCTCTTGTCCTTTTGATGATAGTTACAAGCTTGTACCTTTATCCTCCAGGGTTTCCCTATCAGTAGCCCATTTCTGGTCTTATGCCACTGAGAAAACATTCATTTGACCTTAAAATTCAATAATGAGTTAAGCAGAATAAATAGCTACACAGGCCAGTCCAAGGTCGCAGAGCTTCTGTTCCAAATTTTCATGTACTTCATGCATATGCATATACATATGCTTCAGTTTTTAGAAAGAAAGGATTATAATCAGGGTAGAAATGAATATTGGAACCCTGACATTTTGCACATTGCTCTGTGTAAAGGGAAGACTGCAGAATCAATTCTGGATGTCCAAATGTGCTCAGAGTACCAACATGCCTTTCTTCCTACTTAAATATTCTCCAGGACCTTGTACACATGACAAAAGGACTACTGCTAAATGCAGAAAACTCAAGCAGAATGTTTGCTCTTGAGAAGAAAGCAAGGGTGCTGGTGTTAGGTAGAGGCTGGGAATTCAATTCTGTGGAAGTATTTGTATCTATCTATACTTCCTCAAACCACTGACTGATAACTCTAACACATACACTATAGAAGAAAACAAAAAGAAGGCAAGTGGTGCTTTGTGATCATGAAAAATTCCAAAGAAGTACACTTTAAAAATAAGCAAAATTAAACAAATTACAGCAAATGCTTTACTTCTCAGAAAGGTAACAATTGGCTGTGGACTTGGGAAGCCCATCCTAATTACTAATACAGATGAATGTTTTTTATAATTCAACTGTAGAAAGGGGCAAGTGCATTCTGTCCCCTGAAGCAGCACTTTCTGAGGTTCCCGGATCTCTGCTACACCAGTCAGCACCTTGCAATATTTTAAGATTGCAAATTCATAGGCCTATTTCCTCAAAATGATGGGCATTAGAGCCACAAATCTGTTTTCTTCTTAAGACCTCGAGGTGATTTTGACATCTGAGATAAGCCTTTTATTAAACTCACAGAATCTCAATCTCTATAGTATTGTTAAGTTCTTAATACAAGATTACTGTGTCAGAATTCTTGTACATTAGTAATTTAGGCCGTGACTTAAAGGTCCTGAGTCAGGCCCAGTGAGATGATCAACAGGTCAAGGCCCTGGCAATCAAGCCTTCCAATCAGATCACTTTCTGGAACCCAGATGTAGAAGAAGAAAACAAAATGCTGTAAGTTGTCATCTGACTGCCACATGTGCTCCATCACACACACACACACACACACACACACACACACACACACACACACACAAAGTTGCTCAGTAATAGATTCCCATACCTGAATTCTATATGTCCCACCCCATTTTTGCCCTTTAAGCTTTTATTGTTCTCCTTTTCTGTGATAAACTCTTTAACATGTTGATAATCTGAAATAATACTTCTTAAAAGTATAATATTTACTGTTTTCAGATTATATATATATGCAATATCTGCAGCCTATTGTACTGGTTGAAAGAATGAAATGATAGGTGGTTCTTAATTTCTGCAGGCCTTATTTACCTATTAAATAAAATGAAATATTGAACAGTTGAACATAAGTACTGAATCTCCATTCATTCCCTAAAAACATAAATTGCAAATCATTAAGTATTTGTTCCCTATAATAACTTATGTGTCTTTGTAAACACTGACTCTGCTATTGTTTATACTGAGAGATTTTTAAGGGCTCCCACACAGATACAGACTTTGCCCCCAAAATGTATATATAACTGAAGTTACCTATTTTACTGGAGGTAAAGGACAGAACACAAGTCAGGTAGAGTAACATAGCAATTATTTTTCTGCTATTACAAAATAAAGTTCAGACTAAGTATATAATAATAAAATCATTCAGTTTATCAAAAAACACTTGAATCTGATGGATTATGTTTCCCATTTCAACTCAGCATGGGCCTTTGGGTTTAATGAAGCTACTTGTTCACTGTCATGAAAACCCCTTATTTACTTCCACATTTTATGCTTACCTCACATTATTTCTTTCTATCTAAAATTTCTTCTTCTTGTCGTCATCTATTCCTGTACTTTTTGTACTATTTGTGTACTCTTTATTTCCTTTGAGAATGAGATTTGTATCTATCTTTTTATTTTTGTATCCTAGTACCCTACAGCTACCTGTCCTGTAGTCATGTAGATCATGTGAATATACATTCATTAAGTGAACTGATTAGTAGTGTCTCTTAGTCTTCTTTCAATCTGGCTAGACCATAATGCAACTCAATCAGTGCATGATAGTGAGTAGATGCCTTGTTTTAAAGATGCCTCTTCTATGCATCCATTTTCCTGCTCTTCATTGGATATGGAATTGCTTCTTTTCCCCTTTCATTTTGTATCTAAAAACTGCTTTGATAGTCATCTTAATTAAAAGGTCATTAGATCATAGCATAAAACATTTCTACAGTCTTGTTGGCCAAACCCTTCCTTTGGGTATTCCTTTACCACGTTGAAGTTGGGTTCTACCGTGTAACTCGTCATATCGTTGATGGATCCTATGCAAATGAAGTGATGAGCGAAAGCCATGTTAAGCACTTCTGCAGCACTTTTCTGGTTAGTCTTATTCCACTGTCTTCTTTCAAGATAATCTAGGCTGTGAAGATCACGGAAACTGTGCCTGATTTGATGGCTCCTCTAGGGTTAGTGTCCATTTTTGCTCCCCCCCCCCACCTCCACCATCAGTACTGCTTAGGATCCAGATGTCCCTCTGTCACCACAATCAGGCCAACCCAGGTCCCTTCTGTCAATGAAGACAGAAGCAGGGCTGCTCTTCCATCCTTCACTTAAGATAAACATGGCTTGGAAATGCTATCTCTAGAGGTGATGCGTTTTTGTTTGGATAGGATGATGACTAGTATAAAGGCCACACATACTAAACGAGCTTCGGAGTGCAAAATAATTATTGAAAGCAATTTGAGAGAAAAGTGGAAAATTATCAGGAAAAAAAAAGTGTTCACAAAGCTTTAGCCCCAGTCTTCACCGCTAACAGGTCCTGCCCTTTTTTTTTTTTTTTTGCTGCCAGGTGACACAAGCACTGATTGCTTTCCTGTTCTCTTCACCTTGGTTTGCATTTTATTATTAAATCCTTCTGGTTTTTCCAGAAGAGATGCTATGGAGATGCATAAGTATCATTTGCTAGTGAACAACAAAGCACGGATATATACTTTGCTTACATCTTGGTTTGTCTTCTATAGGCTTTGGGATTACTGAACATCTCTTTGTGTCCCTCCATGTACAGCAATATAAAATGTATAAAAGGTAGCATTTTCTACCTGAATGGATAGATATGTTCTGACTCTGACTCCATGGTATACATATATTAATATAGTGTGTTATATCCTATATGCCTTGATAAACTAAGTTGCAAGAAACACCTCTTTCTAGGCTGCAGATTCACTCTCCTCTACTTCAATGAGTTATTTTAACTAATGGTCTTCTTGGTGTAAACTGAGTATAAATTGATTCCCGTAAGCTCGTGTATTTAAATGCTTAGTCTCCAGATGATGACACTTTTTTACAAGGTTATGGAACTTTTAGGAAGTGAAACCTCTAGAGAAAATTGGTTACAGGTGGTGGTCCTTGAAGTGTTAAAGTCAAGGGCCACTTGCTGCTCTCTGCTTCCTTAATACTGACGCAGTGTAACCAGCTCCTGCATACTCCTGCCACCATGATTTCTCTGCCATATATATCCCTTGTTAAAAGTCAAAGCAAAATTTAATTATGAGACTTTATCTATCTGTTCTTCAATCACCTCAGAGACCTGAGAGGGATAAATATATCTGATTTTATAGGAAGTACAGGGTCTGCAGCTTCCCAAACTAAGAAATGACATACCAGTGGCTGCCTGGACAGTTCCCATTTTCTCTCCATACATTATAGCATCGCTCTTCAGTCATTAGATAGATAAAGTCTCATAATTAAATTTTGAGTTGTTTAGGAGTCAAGAGAGTGTTATACATCTAAGAAGATACTTTTAAAATTGTGTTGCAATTAGTATGAATGTTGAGTCAGATATAGAACTTTAAACTCGTGGAGATGTTTAGATAGTAGAATGTTAAAGTCAGGTACCAAATACATATGGACTGGTCATTGGGAATGTATGTTAAGCCATATAACCCTCATAACTGTGGCCTAATTACCTCTGTTGTACTGTATTGTATTTATTATTATAAGAGAAAGAGCCATTTGTTGGACTGAAAGGAGAAACTGTAGGGGGAAATAAGATATACCTTAAACTTAAAAGAAAAAAAAGGGAAGAGGATGGGGGGTTGAGGGTGGGAGGGTGGGACTGTGATTGAGATGTAACTTGAAGAAATAAAAAATAAAGGAAAAAAAGAAAAAGAAATAGTCAACTCTACTGACCTTTTAGAACTCACAGAAGACAGAACACATGAAATACTTACCATTGACTCTTAGGCAAGATGGTTTTGTTTATAAAACTAATGAAATGATAAGGGAGGGATAGGCAAGATTAGTGCCATGGGCTGAGAATTTCTTTTGTTGTTCATGTTCTGTTGGATGCTAAGACAGTAAAGAAGTAGACAAAAAGGGCTTAATGGATCTCTGTGTAGAATATTTAAAAAAAAACTTACTTTGGTATAAAGAAAGCCTTATTCTGAAATAAATTCATTTGGAAACGTGGTACAAAAAAAAAAAAAGTCAAAGCAACCCTTCCACTTTAGCTGATTCTTATCAGGCATTTGTTCACAATAATGAGAAAACTAACTAGTATAGAGATTTGTTGTGGAGAAATAAGGCCTGACCATATGGTTGGTAAAAGGTTTGTGGGAGGAATGTGGAAGAGTTTGGAATAGGACTAGAAAACAATGCTAATACTATAAGCAGACCCTTACTGGCTATCCTGTGGGAGTTCAGAAGACAAGAATGCTGAAAGAAGTGTGGATAGTGGAGGACCAACTTCTGAGAGTGCAGAGGGAACACAGATTCTACTGGGAGTTGAGCTAGAGACAATTTAAGTGATATTCTGACAAAGAAGTTGGTTGAATTCAGACTGCTTATGTCCTGAGAACTTTAGAAACACTGAATTTGAATTTAATAGACTAAATTGTTTGGGGGAAATGTCAAAATTGTTCAGGTATTCAGACTGTGTCATGGTTATTACTTATTGCTCTTATCCAGATCTACATACAGAGAGAAACAAGTGGACCTTAAAGGTGTGAAAAATGTCCAGTTTCTGGGGAAAAGTGTGAGCTTACAGTTATATGCAAGGCTTTGGCTGATAAGGCAAGTATAATCATTAGAGATTAGCACCATTAAAGAAATATCTTGTGCTCTGTACAGAGACAAGAGAAAATGTGACACTCTACCCACAGTATGTTCCATCTTGTGAAAATGGAAATTCACTTTTAAGACTCTAGTCTAAACTGAGAATAATGCTGAAGGCATTGCCTCCTCAGAAACAACTCTGTATGTGTTTCCTTAGAGTCAGAATACAACAGCTGATACAGCTGTCTTCAGAAGGACAAAGTTTTCATCTAGAGCTGGTTGAAGGACTTGCAGCACTATGTTGTAGTAGTTATATAGGCAGGGAAGATACAAGAATTAGAGAATCAATGAAGCTTTGCCAAGGTTTCTGAAGGCCTCTAGGGCCAGGAAATGTATCACAGGTTTGGAATTCCTGCAAGGAGTCCCTAAGAAAGAAATTTATGTGGATGTGAAGTTGAAAATTGGTTTACAAAGAAAACTTCATGTGGGAGATACCAGACCCACAGGGTTACTACAAAGGAAAGTCTGCAGCATGGAGCAGGGCTGGCAATGAGAGAGGCTATGTGTGCTACAGGCAGTAGAACAGGAGACTTGGAGCTACCCAAGCCCTTTCAACCACAGATGATTCTGTATTGAGTTTCAGATGCTGGACATGAAGCTATAGAATTCGATGTCTGTCCTCCTGGTTTTTGGTCTTGTTTTTGTATGGTCTTTCCTTTCTATGTCCCCTCTCTTCTATTTAGAAATACAAGTGGTTACTCTGTACCATTGTATGTTGAAAGTATTTAACTTGCTTTTTGATTGTGCAGGGGTTCACAGTTATATTTCTATGAGTCTCAGAGATGAACATGATCCAATGGGAGAATAGAACAGAATGGCTTAGTTCAATTGTAAAATGTCTTCTATAGGCTTGTGTACACTTGGGTTCCAGCTAGTGACACTTTTTAGAATGTTGTGGAACCTGAATGGAGTGGAGCCTCACTAGAGGAAATTGGTCACTGGGAGACCTTCGGGTTTTCTATTTATGGTTGGGCCTCACTTCTAGTTTGCCCTCTGCTTCCCTGCTGCTTATACCAAATCCTCATGTTCCTACCACCATGCCTGCCCTACTGTTAAACCATAAGCCTAAATAACCCCTCTGAAGTTGATGCTTGTCATGTACTTGGTCACACAAGTGAGAAGGTAACTTATGCACCACTCACCTTTTAGTTTTGATAACACTGCCAATGACAAAGGCATAGCGGGTTTTCAAAGAAACAACTTCCTTATAAAACAGCACAGAAAATGAATAGAATTATTTCCTTGGGCACAAGAAGATATGTAATTAGTCCCACAGAGTACAATACACAATGAGGTATCTGAGGGGAACATATAAGAAAGGTTAGTAGCAGAACTTATGTAGAACAACACCTCACATTATTCCACAGAATACTGGCCCTGAAGCTTCTGGAGGCATCTGGGCTGGCATACCCTTAGAGGGGCCTGCCTTGGTCAGCAGGTTGGGAGAGTGCTGCAAGCATGAGCTGAGACCGGCCTTCATGCATAGTCATAAGTTAGCCAGCTGAAGAAGCATTTGAGAATATTTTGTCACCTGATATAATAATAAATATGGCATTCAACATTTCATCTGTGGGAATAATGACAGTGGCCAATGCCATCTCTTTAGCAACTAGTAAAACTAGTTCAACTAGATAAGTTCAGTTGAACTAAACCTAGTCTAAGCAACTGGTTTAAGTTAATCTGGTTAGTTTGGTCACATCGGCTATGCTAAGCTAAGGAAACAGGTTGAAGAATGGCCTTCATTACCAGTCCTGGTTTCTCTCAGTGTTTTCCAGTTGGGCAGGATCATCTGGTTCCTTGAGTCTGCATGTCTTAGAACACTATTTCAGGAGTCAGAACCAACAATTCTAACATTTTAAAATGTCCTAAATAACTAATAAAACTGGGCTAAGGCCAGATAACCCATTTGAAAGCCTTAAATAAGAGGGTGTGTGCACATACACATACTCTCTACATATAACATATCTAAACATATTTAGTGCATGCAAAAATGTAATGGTACTATCATTGAAAAATAAATAGAACATTTCTATATGACATCCATAAGTTTAACTACATTTCAAAAGTTTATAGATTGAAAATCTTATAAATGAAGAAGTATACATGAATATATTGTTTTCACGTTTTAGAGAAGGAGGGAATATTTCTCTTGTAAGAAGAAATATGAACAATGAAACAAAAGCTTAATGTACATCTGAGTGGAAAGGTTTTTGTTTATTATTTATCATGGCCAGTCACAAATATCTCTCTGTTGAAGGTTATATATACACATTTGCATGGCTATGTATGTATGTTCATACAGGTATACATGGTCAATACCAGGTATCTTTCTTCATCACTTTCTATTTTAACTTTTGAGATGGGTGTGTCTTGGAACCTGGAGTTCACCTATTGACTAGACTAGCTGTAAAAAGATCTCCAGGGACTTGCTTGTCTCCAACCCTTGGCACTGGGTTTCCAGACTCTTGGTGCCATTCAGCTTGTACATGGTTTCTGGGGATCTGAACTCAGATCCTCGTGCATATTTAACAGGTACTATGTCAACTGAAACTCATGTTCCAGCCCCAAATCCATGTTTTGATGCATATAAGAAGGGAACTTATGTCTCCAAATCTCTACAGCAATTCTCAAAAATGTGGTTCCAGATCTGTATAACAGCATCATCTGGAATTTGTTAGAAATGTAAATTTGTGTGCTGTCTCTATTTCAGACCTACAGAATCAGAACCTCCAGAGGTAGGACCTGTGATATTTTTAGCACAGCCTGCAGGCAACTCTAAAGTAGAGTTTGAGAATCAGTGCTCTGAATATGTAACCCTCACCTTCTCTTAGTAGAGCAGTTGGAGAATGTAAATTCAGCTTATAAAAACCAAACTCTCATTGCATTACCCACACTCTTGTTCTTGTAAAAATTTATGCTATTTTTAATATGCTTGAAAATTAACATGTTTTGCATTGAATGTTATGAAGAAGATTGTTGTTAGAATCTGAATTACTTTGTGTTATGAGATTTTCATTAATTACTTGTGTTCTTAGTAGCTGAGGCTTTATTCAAAGGACCTTTGCTAACATTAATAAGTGCAAACAAAGTGGAAGGTTCTGAGGTTAATGAGATAATACAACATTAAACTGTGTTTCTTCTTTAATGTAAAATGGAGACCCATCAGGTTCACCTTATATATGTTACATTTGTCATTGCAGGAAGAACAAAGTATGCTAGCCATGGAAGATGAGGGCACAGTACAACTCCCACTGGAGGGACACTACAGGTAAACATATGTTTAAAACACCATACCAGTGAGAGGCACAGACTGTGCTGGTTATAGTCAGTTTAAGAATTTTATACCATGAAGAAGTTATTGAAGATGTGTTTAAAAAAATCTAAGCCCAATAAATAAATTATAGCTTCCAATAAGTTCTGCCAGCACTTGTTGTGTAGCAAAATAAACAAAATGAAATGTGGTACAGGGAGTTACCTTTTCTTCTCATATTTTATAAGATATATGAGAGATCACTTTCTTGGTCTCAGAAATTTCCACCTGAAGACAATTAGAAAAATTTGCTCCTAACAAAAATCATTTCCAAAAAGATAACCCAGTTTTTGAGTTAAAGGAATCAGTCATGTCTATCATTTAATATTCATGTAGTTTTGAAAAATACACCAACCTTTGCTACACTGAAAGACATCAAAACAAAGTTGTGTTAGTTACAATGAAAATTTTTATGAGGATTTGCCCCCCTCGTCCTCCTTCACTAATCCTCCTTCCTTCCTTTTCTTTTTTTTTCTCTCTCTCTCCACCACACTCTATCTCCTTTCCTCTTTCTAAGAGTTTAGTGTGATTAATTTTCTCCTAACATCTATTTTAAGTACTATATTTGGTATAGGCTAAGCCAGTAAATGAGTAAAGGTGAAATCTAAAAGATTTGTCACAGTATTTAAAAGACAAGGAACTCATTCAATTTGCATCCAAATGGATGGAACCAGAAAAGCTCATCCTAAGTGAGCTAATCCAGACTCAGAAAGATGCACATGGTATCTGTTCACTTATAACTGGATTTTAACCATATAGTACAGGATAACTATCCTACTATAACCAACACACCAAAAGGAACAGGAACATAGACTTTGTTACATGCTAGTGGGACATTTTGCCTTGGTGGAGCTGCCATGTAGGACCCCAGTCCAAGAGGAAGCTCTTAGCCTTCATATGACTGCTGAATTGAGGGGGCTGATATGTAAGGACACCCCACTCTGGAGGATAGGTAGGAGGGGGGGGAAGGATGGGAGGGTGGGACTGGGAGAGATGGAAAGAGGGCACTGTGATGGAGATGTAACTTGAAGTAATAAATAAACATTAAAAAAAGAAAAAGTGGTAAAATTTTTTTGGATCAGAGTCTTACTCTAATACCATATCCTCCCCAAAGGATTAAATCTAATCACCTGTAACTTTAAAGTAGACCCACTGATAAAGTTATTTTAGCTCTTTTTCTCTCTCTTTCATTTAAAAAGGTCTTAATTGAGATGAATCAGTGTATTCTTACATGAATTCTACAGGAACTAGTTTTATAACATGCCATTCCAAAAGAACAATACAGTTAAATAAGTTTTAAAATGGTCCAAACTGCATGCTAGTTTGTAAATTCATAAAGAATCTTTATATGTGAAATAATAAGAATAGTACTGCCCCTTTGAAGATTAATTTTGTTTACTATAGAATTTTCTAAACCTCTTTATTCATAAGACTGTCTCATAATATCATGATATATCTGTTTTTCATGTGATTCTTTCTTGGAAATTAGTTGATCTCCTATTCTGAGTTTCTAGGAAGTTCCATTTTCAAGAAGATTAGAGAAATGAAGGACATATTTTCAGGCTGAGCAGGGTTGAGTCCTGTTGCTTTGTTCACCCTAAATGCTGGATCTGTTGTCCTCTTGTGAACAATGTAGTTGACATGACAGCAGCTTAGTATTTTTGTTAATGTGATTTTTTTCACAGTAAAGTATACAGCCTATGTACACTAAAAATAGTGCTATTTTCTTAGTTACAAACGTTTTCACTTGGTCTGTGATTATTTTATGCTGCCATTTGATTGTTTTTAACTCTTGGGAGGCCTTAAAGCATCATGAATATTTTCTATAATTTTTGTAAATTTAAAATATAAGAACAGAAGAAAACTAAACAAACTAACCAGCTATCAGCATAGAACCTTATGCTGTAGGTTCCCCAGCTGTGTAGAAAACACTCTGTCAAAGGCACAAGCTGCATTTGCTTTCAAACAAATAATTACTGAGTAAGTAGGTTGCATTCGTTTTCAAGCAAATAATTACTGTATAAAAGCCACGTGTCCACCTCTGGCTGACTTTAGAAGCAGCTGTTACCCAGTGATCTAGAATCCTGTTGTCACATACATTGTATTTAAGTAGAACAGAGGATAGGGGCAGAGCATGGAAATGCGAACAGCTAGTACAGAGTTCTAGATAGCAAAAAAATAGAAAGACAAAGCAAAAAAATTGGAGGCTTAAGTGGGTGGAATAGCAATTTAAAATAGTGGCAGCATGGGCCTGCCTGAGGAGGTGAAATTAGAACAGAATTGGAAGCAAAGGCCTGAGATCTGGGATGAATTAAGAGAAGTGTAGTCTGAACCTGTATCTATACAATTTAGAAGCTTTTCTTTAGATTTTCAGATATATTTTAAAAATTTGAAAGTTGCTTTATGCTTCTCAAATATATGTTATATGTAATATATGTTGTATATATAATATTTGTTTTACATATATATAAACAAAAATGTAATATTATTAAACCTTAAAAGAAGAGAGATTTAGGCATATGGAGAGACATTATAGGCAGAGGGAAGATCTAGGTCAGTGGTTCTCAACTTGTGGGTTGTGACTGCTTTGGGCATCGAAAATCAAAAATCCTGCTTATCAGATATATACATTATGATACATAACAATATCAGAATTACATAAAGTAGCACTAAAATAATTTAATGGTTGTGGGTCACCACAACATGAGGAAGTGTATTAGAGGGTCTCGGCATTAGGAAGGTTGAGCTTCTCCAAGAACTGTCCAAGAACAATCTGAAAGCTACTGGAATATGGTTGCAGAACAGTAAGCAGATGTAAGATAACAAGAGGTGAGGTCAGAAAGGGAGGACAGCACAGAGTATTTTAGGCATATGAGACAGTGGAGGCCTCTGTAAGGTGGGAGGAGATGAGGCAAGGGATCTGCCATACTGTAAATAAGAGAGCAAGTGACTGAGCCCCACAGAAACACTGGTCTCTGAGACATGGGCTGAATTACCAGAACTGTAGCCCAAATCTATGTCTATGCAACTAGAAGCTTTTCTTTATATTTCCAGATACTTTTTAATAATTTGGGATGGTTGATTAATGCTTCTCAATTTTAATAATTAAATGTATGCTAATATAATAAGCAAAATGAAATATTATTCATCCTTAAAAGGAAAGAAATATAAGCATATGTTAAGACATCTTGAACTATAAGGAAATTTTTCAAATGAAATAAACCAGTAATAAAAAAACAAACATTGTATGATCCATTTTTTCCATGAGGCACTTAAAATAATCAAAACAGTAGAGACAGAACATGCAATGGTGGTTGCTAGGGGCTGAGAGAAGGAGGAAGCAGAGAGTTACTGTTTAATGGATAGAAAGTTTCAGTTTTATAAGATGAAAGAATTCTAGGGACAGATGGTAGTACTGGACTATAGATTGTAAATGCCTTTAATAACTTTTAAATGTACATTTTAAAATGTTTAAGATGAAAACTTTATGTTGCATGTAATTTACTATTAAAATTTTAGATAAAATGTTTCACATAGTTATAAAATTGTATTATATTCATTTTCTCTACCTGAAGCCTCATTACCTATTTATTGTATATTATTTCATTTTGGGTAAACTCCTATCTAGAGATGACCCCTCTGTGATCAATATTTCTGATGAAATGTCAAAGACTGCCATGTGGGGGAACCTTCTGGTTACTGCTGATAACTCAAAAGAAAAGGAGTCACGCTTTCCTTCTAAAAGGTTTGAATTTTGAAATAATAAGGTTATATTAATGCCAATGGTTTTATGGTATAAATTCACTAGAAAAAAAGGTACTATTGATTTAATCAAATTTAGACAAAATATTTCAGAAAAATTTTTCTAAAGGGAGAAAGACAATTTTTACAAATATTATGCTTCTCAGTATCTTCCTTTAAAATTAAAGCTCACTCCAAAACTACCACAGTGGGGGGGAAATGGAGCTATTTATGATCCCAGTGCATGACAATCTTGAACATTCATTTCAGTCCCACTCTTCCTTTGTGTGGTTTCATGTATTTCCTCATCTCACACATCCCAGGAGCACTGTAGGTGCTGGACCACATTCCTCACTCCCCATTTCCTTTTGTGACAGTGATTCAGCACATGTATTGGTCATTCTACATTTAGTTAATTTCTGGTTCCTTATTTTTAATTACCCAACAAACTTCCCTAACTTTCCTCTGAACTTCCACCCATTCTCACCTGTCTGTAGACGTGAGCAATCTATAGCTGTGCATGCTGAGGAAAGAATGTGTCTTTAATAGTGAAAGAATCCTGGTGTTTCAGCTGAGTTTTTCAGGATTTATAAATGAGTTTGGACCATGCCATGCAGCCATCTTTGATGCTGATCATAAGAAGAAGAAGAAGAAGAAAATTCTGTGTTATGCTAGTTTTGCTTCCCATCAGAAAATGATTGATGTTTGGGGATGGTGTGATAATAATTTATTTATTTTTATAACCTTACATTAACGTTTTCTACTTAATTTTTATATTACATTCTTTTGTCATAAGCTCCCCTTCCTAATCACTCTAGAAGCTGATTCCCCAAAGGTAAGACCTTTTCCCTCAAACCTATTCCCTGGTTGCATTTCCTTATGTTAAATGGTGTCTTCTGGAAACCTGGTCAGCCTGTGTCATCTATGTGAGTTTTGGGGAGGCAAAAGTCCTGAAGAGTGTTAGACTCCAACCCAATGCCAGACTGATACTTATGGTGATTTGTGTCTACTCAATTCTTTAAGGAACTCTGAAAGACGAGGAAGTATTTTTTTCCCTTAACATAGACAAATGCATCACATGTAAAACAACAGATTCTACAGAACCATACTTAATGAGTAATGTCAACAAATTTCCAGATTGAGAAAAAGAAAAGTTGTCCCTTTCATTTTGAAAATTGCAAATCTGGGAGCTTCCATTCACGTTGCTGTGGTACATCCAAGCTTTCGAGCTTCCTAAGACACAATTGGAGCACGGGCTAGAGAGAAACTACATTAGTCTGGGGGAAAAAAAATCTCTTGTTGCTAGTTTTTGTCACCCCAAAATGGCATGCTGCTTCGATGTCATCTCTGTAGTGAGCAGAGCAAAGGAGACAGCTACCGTCTTGACCCCAGAAGCTGGCTGGGTCTCTCCTCCCTCTCTCCCCCTTTCCCTCTTTTATTGCTTGACTAAATTCCTCTGATTGCTTTCTCTAAATTTCTCTAAAATATAGGCCAAAGGAGGTTGAAATAAGCTTCTTGATAGACTATTTCTAAGACATTTGGATGATGTCTTTGAAAAGGCCTTCAAAACGAGCGTGTGTTCCATTGCTTGGGTTAAGAGGCAGTAATGTTCATTCTAAAACATGACTTAGCTTTCTTGCTTCAAAATCCTTATTCCATCCCCCCTTGAGTCATCCTTGCAGTCACTTTGTGTTTTGTGAGAACTCCTAAAAGAAAATCAGAGTAATAAGGAGAGCAACTTGAGCTCATGGAATATGTGCTTGTGACCTTGTCACAGTAAAATTGAGCATTTCTCCAGCTTATTTTCACATATGAAATCTAGATTGATGGACTCAAAATAAAATGCCAGCCATGGGAACTGGGTGGAAAATTTGAGACAATCAAACTTACAGATGTTTTTCATTGTGAATTACAAGGGTCCATAGTCCAAACTATTCCTGTTTTTTTCTTTGCTGGAGCAAAGGTTTTATACTATGTGCTTCTTAAAGTAAATATTAAAGTCAAATGGTGCCTTTTACTAGAAAACCTAGTTGTTTTAATAGTTTAGTTCTGGGTAGACCATCATTCAAAAACTGGCCTAATCATGTGTTTCTTGAATTTTTAAAAACATATATTCACACTGATCTAACCTCAAAGCATTATGGAATGAAAGTTCAATCTAGCTTTCTTTGATTATGAGTGTGTGTGTGTGTGTGTGTGTGTGTGTGTGTGTGTGTGTGTGTGTATTTGAGATAAATTGTCACTATGTAGCCCATGTTTGCCTTAACCCAGTAGTGCTCCTAAACATGCCACTAAGCAGGCCTAGCACTTTTCCTCACTTTTGATGTGATATAATTTATATCAGTTTGTTGGTAGTGCCTTTCATCTTCACAACAGTGAAAACTCTGAAAGAAAGGAAGTGGCTTTGAGAAATTCTAAAACCATCAATATTGATAGCAGCAATACCCTTCCAAAGCTACTGCTTTCCCTTAGCATCTGTTGAAGACAGTGAAATATGGCAAAGGAACTCTGCGTATTTGCTGGATGGAAGACAGCCCTCTTGTCAAAACCCAAACAGGCCTAGAGATGAGGTTACTGGGATACATCTCTTGCTACCCAAGCTGGTTGCCTACAGCCTCTGATATGATCCTCTCCCACCAGTCACTTTCCATTTCATTCCTTTCTATACTGTCTCAGAAGTTTAATTACATGTGCAAGTAAGGTTTAGAACAGCAGTATCTAATCTTGTTTTGTTCACATTTTTTTCTTTTCTTTTTTTATATGTTTATTTATTAATTCAAGTTACATCTCAGTCACAGCCCCCTCCCTCCTCTTCTCCCAGTCCCTCACTCCCACCCTCCTCTACCCCTTCTCCCACATATCCTACTCCTCCACTGTGGGGGGGCCCCACATATCAGCTCCCTTCAGCTCATCAGTCACATGAGGGCTAAAAGCTTCCTCTTGCTCTGGAGCCCAAATTGGCAGCTCCACTATGGTAAAGTGTCCCACTAACAGGTAACAAAGTCCATGACTGACACCACGCCATCCCTACTTGTTAAGGGATCTGTATGAAGATCAAGTTGCCTATCCTCTATATCTGTATAGTGGGGTCTAAGTCAAGTCTAAGCTTTTTTCTTCTTCTTTTGGTTAATGTTTCAGTCTCTGTAAGCCTCTAGGGGCCTAGGTTAGTTGGTTCTGTTGATCTTCATGTGTTGATCTTGACCCCTCCAGGTCTCTCTATTCCTCCTCCCTCTTGTTCACATTTTTTAATTGGAAATATCATATCTAGTTTGACTGGAAGTGGAGTCTAGGAGCTAACTATGATTCCAGCTCATCTTGAGGATGTCTGCTTTGATCCCTGCAGAACAATGCAATACACATGTGCAAGAAGCTCCTCTATAGCTTCTTTTTATTGATTTCAATTTTATTTTCATTTTTTGATTGCCTTGCTTGATAACTAACACAAAATACATAAACTATAAACTTCTAAGAACTAACTTTTAAATTCAACACTTAAACTCCAAGAAAAATGTGAGACAGAAATTGGATGTAAACACTAAGCATTACAAGGAATTTATACTCTTTTAAGCAAGTTAGATGTGATAAGACACTCCTGGAAAATGCCTTATCAATCAGTCACTCCAGAAAATTAGCCAGCTTATCCTAATCTGGGAAAGACTTAAATACCCTAAACAAAAAGCTTTAAGAGATTTTTTTTCCTGTTTGCTAAATATTCTGTGTAAGAATGATTTTTTTTAACAATGACTCCAATAACATATCTTTATAATCACACTAATTGTTCTGTGAGTCCATTTGTGTCCTGCAAAAGCTGCCACTATAGAATGCTACAACAAGTGGTATATTAGAATTTGTACATTACTCTGAACAGGTTAGCTAGTGGGTAGCCTGGCTTTTCTATGACTGTTCAGTCTTGAATTATGCTACTTGCATGTAATTCCTATGTCTCAACTACTATTAAGAATTCCATAAAAAAAGTAAAAAAAAAAAAGAATTCCAAGGATTCCCTCTATTTATACATATTTTAAATTTATGAAGTTGATCTCATAGTATACTTATTTCATTAACAGTGTGATTAATATCTTATAAAGCATATTTAACTTTGGAAAATTATATGCCATCTAGCTGTAACATAATTTTTTAGTTTCCTACTGTTATACACTTAGACTGTTTCCAATTTTTTTTGCTTGTTTTAATTTTTAAAAGATTTATTATCATCACTATCAAGACAGGGTCATACTATGTAGTTGTCACTGGGCTGGAACTGATATGTAGCCCCAGCAGGCCTAGAACTGACAGAGATCTGTCTGCCTTCACTCCTGAACTCTGGGATCAAAAGTGTGCTACTATTCCTGGCTCACTTTATTTTATTTTAATTATGTATATGTGCGTGTGTGTAGGTATATGGTTATGAGTTCAGATGCCCAAGGAGGCCAGAAGAGGGCATAAGAACCCCTGGAACTAGAGTTGCCACCTTATGTGGGTGCTCGAAACTCAACTTAGGTCCCCTGCAAGAACATGTACTCTAATGCTCTTAGCTGCAGAACTAAATCTCCAACCCCTTGTTTTCCTTTTTAAAAAACACTTGTTTGTTTGTTAGTTTTGGTTTTTGCGATAGAGTTTTGGTAATTAGTCCCCCATAGTTTCTTGTTTTAATAATAAAATAATTATAGTGTAACATATATTATATAATAATTAATTACAATAAGATAAAACAAAAACTAACACATTGAAATTGGAAAAACAAACAAACAGAAGGGAAGGAGCCCAAGAGAAAACAAACAATCAGAGACCCACTTGTTCGCACACTCAGGAATCCCATGAAAACACTAAACTGGAAGTCACTGCTATTTACTCTGAGGACCTGGTGCAGACTCCTGCAGGCCCCGTGCATGCTGCTTCAGTCTCTGTGAGTTCATATGAACTCTCGTCATTTTGATTTATTAAAAGGGCTTTGTTTTCTTAGCATCCTTCATTCCCTGTGGCTCTTACACTCTTTCTGCCTCCTCTTCTGCAGGGTTTCCTCAGCCCTGAGGGGAGGGATTTGATGGAAACATACTGTTTCGGCTGAATGTTCCAAAGGTCTCTCTCTGCATAATATCTGGCTGCGGGTTTAGTGTTTGTTCTCATCTGCTGCAGGGGAGAGGCTTCTCTGAAGATGGCTGAGCAAGGCAGTGGATCTATAAGTATAGTAGTATGTCATTAGGAGTCATTTTATTTTTATAGTTTTTGTTTTGTTTTGTTTGTTTGTTTTATTTTTTAACAGTAGTGTTTTGTTTTAGACTAGGTTCTTGGGCTCTCTAGTCTCAGGTTCTTGGTCACCCAAGCATGTTTGGTATAGGTTCCACATTGGTTAGTTATTCCACAGGCTTTGTGTCATCATTCCCTAGCATATCTTGCAGCAGGACACCATTGTAAATGAAAGAGGTTGTGCCTGTATTGGTGTTTATGTTTCTCTCTTGGTAGCCTGCAGAGTATCTTCCTGTACCAAAGACACTAGAATGTAAAAAATGAAGACTCTGTGTAGGCGCCAACTCAACTTCTCCACATTCAATGATTTGCCTCCACAGCTTCTTATATAGTTTGATAAAAACTGGTCTCTCAAAAACCACATTTGGTGCACAATTTGTGAATAACTACAATGCTTTATGAAACAGACTCCTAAGGTTTCTTGCTGTGGTATCCGTCAGTGCTGTGAAAAAGCATTTTCAGCGATCTTTATGAATTCTTTGATGTTTCATACAATGTATTTTGATCATATTCATCCCCAACCTTTAACTCCTTTCTGATACATTCTCATCTCATTACCACCAAACTTTTCCTCCTTTTTTATTTACTAAGCCATGGATCCTGTTTATGCTGACAAAAAATTCTTGGTTGTAGGGCCATCCACCCAAGCATGGTTGCCTGACCAGGCCAGTTTCCTGATTCTCATTCCACCCCTCCTCTCTACTCTTCATATTCTCCTCCTATTACAGATTCTCCTTCTTTGTTGTGATTTCTTAGGCCTAAGCTTTCCCCCAACTTCTTGGCAAATACTGATCAGAACAATATTTGAGTGCCATAAAAGAAACTTCCTAATAGATTTCTCAGTAACATATCAATGGTGGTCCTTTTTGTTCACTCTTGAAACGTCACTCTTTTATTTTTATGTTTTTAGTTATTTTGTCTTTTTTGAGATTATAATATGGTTATATCTTTGCTCCCCTCCCTGTGCTTCTTTGCAAACCCTCATGTACCTCTTCCTATTCTCTTTCAAACTCTCTTTTTCATTATACATATACATATATATGTAGCTGCATATACATATGTATTTCTAAATACACAAAAATGCAACTTTATCAGTATGCATAATATTAATTGTGTATATGTTTTCAAGACTGACCAACAAAGATAGTTTTATCTATTGTATATTCCTGGATATTCTTAGAATGCCTGAAATTATATGTTTATACAATAAGAAATAATACATATATGATACATGTTTGTTTAAATGAAAGCTTAAAGTTGATTAGCATTTAGAAAAAAAATAGATGTAATAAGAAATCCAGAGAGAGAGAGAAAGAGAATATCATACAGTTGGAAAATCCAAAGAAAGTATTTCATAGAGATATTGAGCTTATTATAATACTTCTGCCTCCCCAAATTAATTTTAATGGTTATAAAATAGTTATTTAGTAAGTTATTCTATGATATAAAGCATCAATATAATCAAAGCAGATCAGGAGGAAGATTATCTGTGGATCAAGCGGATATCCTAAGTCTCTCTCTCTCTCTCTCTCTCTTTCTCTCTCTCTCTCTCTCTCTCTCTCTCTCTCTCTCTCTCTCTCTCTC
>CAJQZJ010032097.1:13794921-13823590 GCA_907164525.1 Lophiomys imhausi
CTCTCTCTCTCTCTCTCTCTCTCTCTCTCTCTCTCTCTCTCTCTCTCCCCTCCCTCTCCTCACTGCTTAGTGACAAATGACGCCAGTGACTATTGAGAAATCATGTATCTATCAATAAGTTGAATGATGCCTAAGTTCCAAAGTATTGTGGGAGAGCATAGGCCACTCTTTGTGGCCCCTCAGTCTCCTGTAGATAGGATACAACATACTGTTTTCCAAAAGACAGAGTATATTAGAAAAAGGAATATCAGAAGCAGTATTCCAGAAGTAAACAACAAGAAGACTCAGAGGCCATCTGGTCCAAAGCTCAATTCAGTATTGAAGAAAGCCAGTCCCAGGGAGATTAAATCATTGGTTGCAGGTCACACACTTCACCCTTAGCTCTGGGAGATGAAAACTGGTACTCCACCTATACCTCCACCCCACTCTGTTGGTCTGGATTGGTTTTGCTTGACAAAAGAGGTGGGTACTGGTGAAGTCCAAGGACAACTTAATTTGGAAAGCAGAATAGCAGACATTTGTCTTATAAAAGGAACTTAAAGTAGAAAAAAAAGTGAGTCATACAGATAGAGAAGTTAAAAATACAGAACTAAGGCACTCAACACATCATGTGCACACTGTCATCTCTTCTCATGGAAGGAGAAAAGAAAAGGGAAAGAAGTTGCTTTGCTCTGACCTGTAAGGAGTATGTGCTGAGAAGTGTGGCAGGCATAAACCCGGGTGCCGTAGACACACGCTCACACCAGCTCTCAGCACTGGCAGCATGCCACGGATGGCAGAAGCTCCCGCACTTCTTACCTGATGGTGCCGGGTGGTGGTGACAACTGAGAAGGACTGTTTCTAGCTTGAATTGGAGAAAAAACAATTTTAAAAACACTCTTAGAATATGTTTAAGCTATTGACCACTAAGAAAGATACACAGGGAAGCCCATAGAAAACAACTTGGTTCCTTTATCACCCCCAAGAACAGTTGTAAAACCAAGAGTGCTACCATCTTCAACTGTTTCATAAATGTAAATTAAGGGCCAAGGTGCATCCTTTAACAGTAAAGAGTGTGTTAATTCAACTAGTTCAGGGTCTCAGAGTCTTGGGGTAGGTTATTCTTTACGTCACAAGTGTGGAAGAGAACAGAAAGCCCTCCATGCATGGGGCTTTGCCAGGCACCAGAAGTATTGGAGGAAGGAGCACGCTTCTTGGAGCCTACCCTTTCAGTCTAAGCTTTGTTCATTTGAACACTTTATCTGGACTCTCCATGGAAACTTCCATGTGAGAGTAGAAGAAATACATGATGGTAAAGTAGTGCCAATAACTAAACAAAATGGTAGTCAGATTATCAACACAATCATTGTCAAAGTTCACTGGAAGATGAGTTGAAACAGAAGCTTTTGAAGTGTGAGTTCATTCTAGAAACAAATGAAGCATCATACCTCTGGTGTGTGGTTTGCGGGTTTTTCTGTAAACACAGCACAGGTGTGTGGACAGCAGTAAGCCCTTCTCTTAGACTAGGAAATGTGTGTCTGCCCTGCCTACCAACACACCATATTTACCAAAGATCAAGGTGCAGGCCAGGAACAAAGGAAGTGCCATTTTCAGCAGAGTCTGGAAATCTTGCCCACAGCACCTTGTTCTGTCGTTTTTCTAGGCTTATGCTGCCTTAATGTGGAGCATGACTGACATTTTCATCAATTATTCCTTTGCCCAGATAAGGACAGTATATTAATCTTGCATGCTTTTAGAAATCTTTGGGAATGTTTGTTTTTTGTTTCTTGTGGTCTGTTTTTGAATTTCCCCCTCTCTGCAGTTCTTGATTTCTAGCTCACAGAGTGTAGAGGATTTCATTGCTGCTGTCTGCCAGCATTGCAGCATGAGAGAGCAAATGCCTGAGAGTTCTTGTATTTCTTTGGGGCTGATGGGTTTGTGTCTGAAAAAAAGTGAATCTCATAGTAACCAAGCTGGATTTAGTAGTAAACTTCACCCCCCTTTTTTTCTCTCCCCCTTTAGCATTGAAAGCCGAAAAGAGAAGAAAGCTGACTCAGGGAAAGGTGTTGACAGGGAGACTTGTCTATGACTCGATCTTCAATTTATTTTTTACATATATAAGAGAAGAGTGTCACAATTATTAATAAAACTACTTTGATCATGTATTGTAAATCCTGTCTCGTATTCCAAATCCAACTTCATACTGTAAGTAGTGCAACCCTTGTTCCTTTTCTGTGTTTAGCCTCTGAGCGGTAGTACGTCACCCTTGTGAGCAGATCAGATAGCGAATGCAAGAGTTTCCTGTGTTACTGCTGTAAGACATTCACCTACACAGGATTCTCGTTGTCAGCATTATGAGAGCAATGTGTTCATACACACACACACACACACACATACACACACACACACACACACACACACACACACAATAAGTCATATTTTCCAAGTTTTTGTTTTCCTACCTTAGTAACCTGAAGATGCCTGATAATTTTATTCTGAAGAATTTTGAAAGGTAGTCTTTTATTTTTTATGGCTTAGCATTAGTGACTTGTTTAGAAAGGCCCAAGTCAAAAAGTTACTTTGAAAGCATTTTTAATAATTGTATTTATGTATTTCTGTGACTTAATACTTAATATCTAACTGATACTTCAAGCCATTTGAGAAAGAGACCTGTTCATACCTTCTTAAAAGTCATTCTGCAAAGGGTCAAGTAGTATTTGCTTAGAATTCAAATTGTAACCACACAATCAAGTACTAGGTTTATATGAAATGCTTTAGAGATATTTCAAGAGTTTTGTGGGATTTTTCATTTTAAGCCTTTATCAGGAATGTGCTATTGAATTTCTCTCGCATTGACAACAGTTCCTTCCCCAATACACCTATGACATACATACTTATGGAGTGCCACATGGTGAATCATTGAAATGTCACCCTTGTACAGCTGCTCTGCTGATAATGGCCATGTACTGCTTCATTTTGGTCCCTGTCATGTTTTCATGCCAGACCAAAGGTCTCCAACTGCAATTTTTTTTTTTTTTTTGCAAAGCTCTTTTCCACCTTTTAACTAAATGCATGTTGTGGAAAAACAATCTTTGAGCTAAAATTTCAAAATCTGTTAGAGAAAGTTATGTAAATACTTCAGTCCATATGAAACAGTCCAACTTTACTAAGCTTATTGAAACAGGAAGGAAGTTATGGATTTCTGAGTATTACTAAATATAAATTTCATTTAATCTTAGATAAATGTGAGTTAATAAAAATGAAATCTCATAGGGTTCTTATTTCCTAAAAATTATCAATGATTGACAACCTTATAATCTTTCAAGGTCCAAATTAAGGAAAATTTAGAGCCTTGTGGCTTTTATGAACTATATGTACTTAATGTAAATGCACATAATTGGAAAAAATCCTCTTTATTATTAAGCTAATGAAGGTTAAAACCAACAAAGCCTACATTAACCTTAACTTTTTGATATCTTTTGAACAAAAAAATTTCTTCACAATCCTTTCAGGAGCCATTTTTTTTAATGAGATAGGAACCAAAATTATGAGAAAAATTTGCAGTTAGTAAAGTTTGTATTTATAAGTGGTGAAGAAAAATGCAAAACTATCTGTTCCAAATGTGCTACCTTTGTGTATGTTGTAATAGTGGCATCCCATCTAAACATTCTCACTGTTTATGACTTAGCAGGTCAATTCCCAAAGCAATCTTCTAGTGTCTCCATAGAGTAATACCTATTCTGTTAAAAACGACCAGTGAATTAAAATTCCATGATCACTGGTGTAAACAAGGAATCATCTTATGAAATTCTGTATTTCTGAGTATTTTTATAATAATTTGGTTCTTGTGTGAATTTTAATGCTATCTCTATCTTAATATTTTGAAATCACATAAAATATAAGAAAATGTAGTATTATATATTTACTCCTAATTTCAGATTCCTGGTCAAAATTATTGAATATCTTTGAATGTAATTTATTGCAATGTTTAAGTAATGTGTAAATGTGACTAGGATATTGTGTTTTTCAAAACTAAGAAATGTTATGTGGAAATAAATATTTATCCTAACTAATTTTCATGCTTATTTTAAAGTATGTACAATGTGTCCTGTCTTTATTTTTTCTTTATATTAACCGATAAGCCAGGTAAAGTATTCTAGTGGTCTAAGCATAATACTTAAATTAAGTTGTCACAACAGTTAAGAAACATTTGTGATATAAACATTTCATGAGTATTCAAGCAACTCTAACTTTATTAACAAAAAATAATGAGAAGTTTGTAAGGACACAAATACCCTTTCCCCCACAGAGCAAGGTAGAAGTGATGTTACCCCTATGGTGAGTGAAAGGCTTATTATAGGATATATATTATTAAAGCTCATGCGTGCCTGTTTTTTAACCTCTTACAGGAAAGCATTCCCTAAATGTATCCCTTCTGTTTGCTGTAGAGGTCAAATGAGACCACAATTCTGCAGTTGTCTAGTAGAATATTGTGAAGACTGTATTTGAACTCTGCCTGCTAGTTAATACTTCTGTAGGTTCTGTACTAGGCTCTGTTATAATTGTTCCTGCTTACCAGCATCTAAGTTGTATCTAAATATGTTGTTGGGTGATTCAGACTGCTACATGCAAACATCCAGTTTGACCAGCACCATTTGTTGAAGATGCTGTCTTTTTTTTCTTTCAGTGTGTACATCTGACTTCCTTATCAAAACTCAAGTATTCATAGGTGTGTAGATTTACCTCTGGGTCTTCATTGATTCTGTTGATCAATGTGTATGTTTTTATTCCAGTACCATGCTGTATTTATTACTATAGCTTTGTAGTACCACTTGAAGTCAGGGATGTTGACTCATCCAGCAGTTACTTTATTGTTTAGGATTGTTTTAGTTATGAAGGTAATTCATACTTAGAGTCTGGTAGAGAAACCCTAATGATGACTTCCAGATCTTTTATGATTCTATTAGGTCTTAGAAGTGAGAGTTACTCTGCTTCTTATCTGTACTGACATCTCTGTTTCTGTCCAGCTAGAGCCAGTTTCTCCTGAGTTAGTTTTCTGTCATTGGCAGAATGATTTCTTACTTTTCAGTATGTATATCTTGTATATCCAGTTAAGGAAGTAAGATGAAATACCATCTGGATGGCAAACATCTATACTATCAGCACAGACGGCCAAGATTTTGAGGCCAGCCTAGGCTATCATGGGTTTATGGTCAGGATGGCCTAAATATAGCAAGACACAGTAAAAAAAAAAAAAACTAACCAAGCAAACAAAACAAAACTGAGGTGGCAACCATCTGAACATTTTTAGCCTCTAAGCATTTGAGAAGGTAGCTGTGGTCAGCACTCAGAGATGATTTTAGATTCTTCAGTGGGCATAGTTAGATGTTCTTCCTCTCTTCAGTCCTATTGACCTAATTTCTTCCTACTGTGGACTGAGGTTATATCTAGGTCCACTTCCTTCTGTGTATAGAGTCATAGTCTTGTACCAGACAACCTCATTCTTCCACTTGTTTCTAAGCCCCTTGATGGGAGTGTTGGTGTCTAAGCCTTCCCTTTTAATGTTATATGGCCTCATTCCATGCTTTGATATTTACCCACATAAGAAAAGTTGTTCCAGAAGCATCAGCAGAATGTTCCAGACAACGCTCTTGTTCAGTTTGTTAAGAATGGTAAAGGATACAACAGGGATCTTTTAGAATATTGTAGCAGAGAGCTCCAGCAGTACATATTGGACACTACATAGATCTAAGACATGAGAACAAGGAAGTTTAAGGCAAGAATCTATGCAATGTATACAATCATTAAGGCAGGGAAAACAGCAAAATACTGTGGCTAAGAGGAAAGAAAAAGAAAAGGAAGAAGCTGGGCCTTGCATGTATGTAAATCTCAGTCACACAACACTTCGGAAGCAGGACATGTCATACTGTTCTCAAAAGTCCAGTGGAGTTGAATTGGAAGAGGCTGAATAATATTTCTTAAATGACACTATGTTTGTCAAAACTGCTGATTATCTTGTCCTGTGTGTCTGACTTTAGCTGAAAGGCACTATTTTAAACAGGAAGTGAGAAAGGATTTTGCTCATCCCTAAAAAGGCATTGCTTTGGTTCTTAGAAACAGAATCAGATTGAATACTATTTCTTCTCGATATACTATACTTGCTTCATTGCTCATTTCTCTGTGATTGGTGATGAATCAAAAACTAACCAGTGAAATGCATTTTGTTGGTCACAATTTGAAAAATTATGATTTTGTATAGAAGCAACTTAAAGACATACCTTCATGTACCTTCATTGCCCCGAAATGCATATCGGTTATATCAGAGGATTCAAACAATACCTGTGAAAACTTTTCCTCTTATAATAATTTATTTTAATATATGACTTACATTTTACTGCATACCATAGAATATGAAGATTGTTTGAAGTATAGAGGAAGACAAGCTTTCATTTCTGTATAGACTGTCATTTCTCAGGAGATACTTGAGGATCACTGAAACTTGGTACCTATATCCACAGGAGAATCTAGGCACAATCCCCAGGAGATACAGATAGATGGGGATAGGATTTTGTTTGTTGAATGGTCACACAGTTCCCACTATCATGATGAGTGCTTTTTTAGTAAATTCACAAGTTTGGAGAATTGATTTAAAAAGCTGTATAGAATAAGGACTTCTATTAAATTTGTTGATATCTACAGTCTATAACAGTTGTTCTCAACCTGTGAGTCATCACCCCTTTGGGGACATTCTAGTGACCATTTTGCAAGGGTCACCTAAGACTATTGGAAAATAGAGATTATTACATTATGATTCATAACAAAGTTACAATTATGAAGTACCAATAAAAATAATTTTATGACTGGAGATCACTTACCACAAAAAAGGAATTATATTAAAAGGTTACAGCATTAGGAAGGTTGAGAACCACTGTTCTATATGCATTGAGAGACATAACCTTTTTAGTAGCAGTAAAAAAAAATTCTCTTTTTATTCATTTGAATTCTTAAGCTTATATTTTGATATTGTCAGAGAAATATGTCATACAGAGAGATGGTCAACTACCACTGAGCTTCTTAATAGTCTTACCAATTCAGGACCTGAGATTTTCCTATGGCATACAAGGACTTAGCCTGTGATATTATGCTTTATAACCCCCATTTGTATTTCATTCTCAGCCATCTGTATCCCCGAAAACATCCTGAATGTATGCTTCAGGTCACTCAGGATGTATGTGAAAATACTGCCACAATAGCTGTCATAAAGTTGGCACAACAAAATTATCTTATTTTAGGGGGAAAAAAAAGCTTGTGTTTTGGTATGTTTTTTCACTTAGAATTTATTGAATCTTAAATATTGTACAAATCTAGTAGTCTTATAAATCAGCATTCTTACTCCAACTTAGAGCAAATGCAATAAATGCCAAGAGGTGGAGTCGCTAACACTCTGAGAAACACAATGCCCAGAACGACACAGACTGACGTGATCCATGGTCATGACACTGTCTCTTGCTTCCTTTAGTGTATTTGGCCTGGGTGCTGGGCTCTGAGAAGGAAGGTTGGTGATCCATGTGCTTCCAATGGTTGCATATGCCTATAAGAGACATGTCTGTATACCTTAGCAGCATTACTTGCTCTTATTTTTTTCCAAACATATTCTTAAGTTAAGTTTATCTATAATTTATGTAGCAGGTTTTTCATCTAATTTACAACTCTTAACAGTAAAACTTGTCCCATGAGAGTCAAATAAAAACTGAGTTTATTCACATTATCCCATTTGAAACCCTTATGGGCTGAAATATATCTGCTGTGATATTTTTTACTACTCCAGGTTCCAGAAACAACATATTTAGAAATGAAAGAAACAACAAGTTCATGGTTTGAGTATTATATAAATATTATATATGTACCATTATTTGGATATTATATAAATATACACTATTTCACATAAGAATTATAATATAAAACCTACATTAGCATATAATATGGTTTAGATGAACAAATTTGCAATGAATAATTTCTGTTTAGTTTGCTTTTATATTTTCATGCTGTCAGGAACATGCATTGCTTCTGTTTCTTGATCTAGAACTTAGCAGATTGGAGCTGCTGCACACAGTGACTGAGCTGTGTTCAAAAATAGGATTGTAGCCAGAAACCTACAGGCTTAAGTAACAGCTATGCTTCCAGTGGAAAAGTTCAACTTGAGAGTTAACTAAGGTGAAATGAATCAGTGTCATGCCCTGGAAATGGCACCAAAGCTGATTTCAGAGCCTCTACCCATTGTTTTCATGAATCTATGGTCTCCTTTCTAATTGGTAGATAGTTTCCATTTCTGCCATATTTAGACTTTCCTTTGTAGCTTACCTGTCTGTGATCATCTTGTCTAGCAAATGATCTGAAACTGCATTTAAATGTGTGCAGTCCATTTAAAAATTGCAGCTGTGTTACAAATAATTGAAACAGATCATCATATTATACAAAGATTGCTAAGTCAAATTGAGTATCTGAAATATATGTTTTCTATTATATCAACCCTGTCTTCCCCCAAAAAAAGACAAAACACAAAACTTTGGAAGGACATGTCTGCCAAAATGACTTTGCTGATAGTATTCATTCTCATGTGAACTTCACATGCTTCCCTAACATTAAATTACATTATGTCCTCCATAGTATATACCAAATTATTATTAACTGATTTCTCAATAGCTATTGTTAAGCATGAGAATAGAAATTTCATGGGTATTAGATAAACTCTTAAGAATTATTTAACTTTATGTATCTAAGTGTTTTTTTTTTTAAGCTGAACTCTTTCCATGTTTATAAGACTGTCTTGGATTTCTAACAAGTTAAACAAGAACCTTTGAACAAATGTGTCCATATGTCAATGCAGTTTAAGTTTGATTCAATATGTAACCCATTACCTCTGAAAAATGGAAGCATACTTACTAAATGACCAGGCAGAATTCCAGTGTGTAGAACAGAAAAAATAACACACAACATTCTCGTTCATTTTCCATTAAAAAGCCAATGAAGTTAAAATATTTTAATTAACATGCTCAAAGAAATGAAGAAAAATCAATGCGAGTATTCCTTCATGTTAGACTTTGTGACACAAATATTTTCAACTTTTAACAGGGCAAGTTGCTGTGTTCCAAGCTGCCTCTTTTCACTATGAAACATCGGTAATTTTAAAAAGCACATTTACAATGCTTTCCCATCACCCTTGCTGTGTTTTTGTAGCACCTATAGCCATAACTGGCACCTGGGGGCCTTACATTGCTGGCAGTTCCCCTTACATTTCTTTGGAGTCTAGTCAACTGCTGTGGTTTTACTTAGAAGTCAGTGCTTTGCATATATGATTTCCTGAGACAGTTTGAATAGTCTTTCTCAGAAAACTGTGCCAGTCTGGCAGTGAACAGCTCTTCTCGGGGCGAGATGACAGTAGCCTGGTTGGGTTGGTATGCTTGGACCTGGGTTTCTCACCCAGGTCCTGTTCCTCTCCCTGTTCCCTCTTTTCTTGTTGCTGCCCTTATGACATCATTGCCCACATCTTGTCCCCCCATTAAATAAGAGAGCAAGATTTGGACTAGTCTACTAAGAAAAAAAAAATGAAATTCTGCTCAGAAAATCTATGCAGAGCTCTTGCAAAAATAATTTATATTTGTTGTTTCAGCAGCTGATGTGAAAATGATTTGAAATTATAAACAAAACAGAGGGGGAAATCCAAATTGCTGTAAGGTAATAATCTGTTTTGAAGGCAGACATCCTTAGTCAGGACTGCAGGTATAAAACTGGAAAGAAGCCTGAAATCTCTCCATGCAGCATATTAAGATCGTCATCTTAACAGTGCAGTTTTGAGATAATGGGAACAAATGTGTTTTTCAATAAGCTGTGGCTAGCTTTGGTGGTGCTAGTGTGAGGAGAGGCACTGTTGGAGGAAATGGCTCATGTGGGTGTAGATGTGTTGGTGGGCCATGCTGCTGGCGATCCCGTGGTCTTCGTCTGTGTACCACTGGAGAGAGAAAGGGGTCAGAATTAGGAGGCCAGCTGTCTTTGAAAAGGAAAAAATTCAAGTGAGTTTTTGCCTGGTGTAAAATGGGAACAGTTTGTAAACTAAAGTGTGATCAAAGAGGGTGTCTAGTTCTTCCCCAGAACTTTGGAAAGTCCTGAAGAAGTCTCTGGTTCTCTTTTTTTTTTGGATACTGAAAAAATCCACTGTGCATTTGGATTTACTACGTTAGATTTTAAACATAGGTATATTCTAACTAAAATGCCAGAATCAACTTTCAAATGTGACTCAAAGGTCACTTACTCAGAGGTCACTTAAAACCACACTGTGAATAGGAAGGTTTATACTAGCAGCCATACTATTTTAATAGGTGCTAACAAGCATCATCTTTCTCTACACATGAGTATATATTAAAATAAATAGATTTTAAAGCAATTTTATAAGCATCTAAATGCCTAGGGAAAATAAATTTAAATATTAAGGTTTTATGTATGTAACCTAAGTGAAGTCAAAGTCAAATGTATTATTTACCAACACGTAAATTTTATAATGGAAATTAAAAACTGTATACATCTGACATTTATGTAGAGGGAATCTATAACTTGAGATAAACACACATGAACTCACACCTAACTAAATGACTGGGAAGGCACTGCCAGGCAAATACATATTATTGAAACATTAGTTAATTTTAAAGCCATGCCTCAAGTATTATCTGATTTTGCTTTAAACATTAAAAAAACAAAAACAAACAAATAAAACAAACAAAAAAAACCCTCAACCTCTTCTGAGAATTCTGGCCCAAAAGATATGGCAAGTTTTCTCAGTACAAAGAAGAAAAGGTACTCCTAGACAGTGGGCATTGTTGGAATTGGGCACACAACAAATTATGTGTTAGAAGGGGGCAGGCAGTGTTCCCTAGCCAAAACAAGTAAGAAATCTGTTTTTTTACACTATTTTATTATTAGTGCAAGAGGTGTGTGTATATACATATGTATATTTTTCTTTTTAATCTGAAAAATTCTAATGTAGATGGTGAGTTAGACTAAATATCCCAAGACATCCTCTATAAGCAAAACCAGCCCCAGCCATTTCTGATTTTATAAACAAAACTAATTGCTTGTTGCCTGCAGTTGTTCAACAAAAGATAATGTAGCTATTGCAATAACTGAAGCATGCTGATTATTAATGCCCCACTGTTGTTGGGATGGCTAGTAATCATAATAACAGAATGGATTTCACATTTCAGCTATTATCATGCTGGTTTCACTTTAGAATTACCCTGCCACACATTTACAGAATAAGTGATTACTTTCAAATCAAAACAGGGAGAGACCGAACCATCACATGAATAGAAGAATGGTGTTTTGACACTCCCAGGATATGTAATACTGTGTTTCTCAACCTCAAACTGTCTAATATTTACTATGTATGAGTCAAGGATATCACGTCTCCAACTTCACACTGGAATGGGAAGAGCTCTCTCTCTTCTGTTCCTATCTTCTGAGACTTCCTTGGGAAAAAAAAAAAAGTAACCCCCAAAGAGGAAGCTAGACCCACCAGATACTTTTTTCCCCTGAACAAAGTCTTATTATACCATTGCTTGGAAATCCACGCCAGCCTCCACCAGGGCTTTGGAGATCTGAGCTGACTGCTGAAAGTGAACATTATCTGCGGGGAAGAAAGCGAACAAACAGCCATAAACACATAGCTATTAGCCTCTGGAGTTTTCGGATACCAAGGAGAAGGTCCATGAGAAGAAAGTGACTGAAGTTCTGGGACTCAGCAATCCACTTAGCCCAAGACAAGTGAGCTGTGGAAAGCAACACTGTTTTATTGAAGTAAATGTAACAGTCTTGCCCCTCATGCTTTTGTTTTGTCAGTAGTGAAGTTGCAAACCTGTCTGTGATACTAAAAAGTCTAATTAACTGAAACTCACCATCTGCTGTTCCATGAATAAGGAGGTACTCAACTTGTTTAAAATTTTCAGCTCTGCTCATGACTGTTGAATTCTGAAATTGGGAAAAAAGAATGTCATTATTCAAAAAAGGATCTGCCATAACTGATTTTTCACTTCAGTTTACAAAATAAAATGTTTTCAGCTGGGGCCCCCTTTGATACAAAATATAGCAAACCGATATTCAAGCAAATGCTGTCTCCATGCATGGCAGAATGCACAGCATGCCCTGTGCCTGGGAGACAGGACTGGAAAGGAAGAATGCCACATCTTCCCTGCACATGAAGGAAGAGGGCACCTGTCCCATAGGCTGCATGCAAAACCCCCAGAGTACCAGACCACAGACTGGCTGTATCCTATGCATTAGCACAGGGCAGAGTCTCATATTAGCAATGTATGTTCCATGGGCTTCTGCTGTAGTTCAGCCAAAAAGTGTGTTGCCATAGCAACCATGTGTCACATGGTGCCATACATGCTACATTTCAAAGAGCCTGTACATAGCATTTGCAACTAAACATACTCTGCAATATGTCATGTGAACTTTGGTCCACATTGCTAGGTTCTGCATGGAAAGCAAACATTACCTCTCTGGAAACAGATGTAAAACCTAAGCAAATGTAACATATGGGAGGGGAAAGAGTGAAAAAGATCAAGGATGGCCTCAGAAAATCAATGAGTGTTTGATATTTCCTCATTTTGAATACTGGGAATAAAACTACTGCTGTTAAATATTATTCCCAAGCCAGCCTGGAGGACAAAATAAAGGGTTAGAAGGCCAACTTTGTGGTCTGAGTCATGTAGAGACTTCCACATTAAGGGTCAGAGGTCTTGGATAAAAAAAAAATAAACTTTAAAAGCACAGGTCAGATGAGTTAAGCTTAGGACTAGTTACAATGTTGAGATGAAGGAAAAATGCAAGATAGAGACTGGGAAGCATCAAGTCATCTGTGCTTGTCCTGGGGTGGATTTGATAAGGAAGAGGCAATGATGTCATTGCAGACTCAAAAGCAGTCAGCTAGCTCTTCATGAGTCAAGGTCTGGATTTCAGTGATATTTCCATTTTCAGAGCTAGTGCACACTTAATAACTTTGCTGGTAGTCCTAGTGATCTGGCCAGAAAGGTATGGGGGCTACAGTTACATGTTAAAATCCAGTCTTCAGTTTCAATAGTACTGCACTTTGCAACTGGGGACACACATAATGCACTCTGAATCCTGATTTCTGAAAAATGGGAATAAGAATAATTCCATTCAGGAGTTAAGAGACATGTTAGAAGCATTGTTTAAAGTAAATTGTTGATGCTGACTAAAAATTCTGTGACACAGTGTTTCTGGAAAATGACATACTGTCTACAAAATTCAGTGCAGTTACCCAAAATGTTTCCATCGACTAAGACTCCTAGGATCATCCTTAACTGTTCAGTTCAAAGTAAATGTCCTATCCTGTCTCGGTAGACTAATTCTTACTCAACCTGATAATATTAAATTTCAGACCCAAATTTCAAATAAACACTGCAACTCATTAAAAGCTGTTCTTTAATTTAATTTTAGAGAAACATTTTACTTGATAGTATGTCCCACATATATCTATCCATGTATGATTCCATCCATCCAACATACTTGCAAGCATGCATCCATCCATCACAACACTACCACTTTCATTTGTACATCCATTCATTTTCTTCATCTAGTCAAAGAACATTCATTTGTATCCAACTAAATAATAAGGTCCATAAACAAAGTGATTTACTTATATTATTTTCCTTGGCATCTAATACAGAGTGAAATATTCATCAACTAAATGAGTAAATGAAATAATTCAACATTATCTACTATAATCCTACTTTTCCAGAGTTAAGTGGAAATGGAGTAGACAGAATAAAATATTCATATTCTCATTCTGCAATTTTGTAAGTCATTGTGCCCAGTTCAGAGTGCTATACCACAGCAGTTGTTATCCCAGCCACCATTCCTTGAGCCTTTTCTCTGTGCCTGTCACTGTGCTACCTAACCATCTTGAAGGAGCCATGAAAGTGATCCAAATTCTCACACCTGTGTGGAGTATGTCTACGCCAACCCTGCTCTATAGAGGAAGAGACAGATTCAGTAAGTAATTTAAACCGTAATCCTTCTCTAGGAAATGTCAAAACTGGACCAAGTCTGGATAAAACTACTTTATGTTTCTCTATCATCTCTTCTAAAATTCCAATGAGCTTATTAGTGTCTTCCAGCAAAGGAACCATGTGAAATAAAATATTAATTAACTGTCCGGGGACTTGAAGTACATAATAATAGTAGCTCCTCTGGATTCAGGGCCACAATTCTTTCTCACAATGAAACAATTAGAAGTGAGATTAGTCTGAACAATCCTGTAAGTTGTGGAGGGCATCTTTCCCATTGGCAGGTGATATAGCACAGAACTTGAAGCAATTCTCTTCCTTCCAAGGAAAGAATAGCAAATCAAGCCTTCCTAAAAGGCATTGTTATCCAGTAGCTGGGACAGGAAAGTGAGGTTAGAAGAATCAGGGCTCATTCTGAGTTTCAGGGCCAGGGCCCCTTAAGGGCCCTTCACAGTAGTTTCCTCTGCCTGTCACGTGCTCAGCCTTTGCTGACTTCCTGCCACCACCGTGTTTGTGCACAAGTTCAATTCCACCGTTTGCTCACAGATGATAATCCACTGTAGCACCCAGACCTGACCCAAATATACGACTGTCACCTCGCCTCACCTCCAGAAGCCCCATGGGCCTGCCTTCCTTGGCAGCATGAACAGAAAAGCTGCTCCAACAACCTCTCAGTGCCATGAGATGGAGAAATGTCATTGAAACACAGAGTAATAGTTAAGAGACATATAAATACACAGGACAGTTAGCAAGGAATGTGATAACTACTGGAGTTTGGACCAAAACAGTTTCTGGCTGCCTTTTTTTTTTTTTCTTAAATGGAGTGAATACAGGCTGAAAGAAGACAATTTTTATAAACAAGTAAAACCCTGAGCCTAAGATAAATGTTGTGATGTACACACTGTAGCTGTGATGAACTAGACATGGTGAGAAATGCAACATACTGAGAAAAAGACGAAAACTGTGATAAAAGTGTCATGATGCAAATTGTTTTACATTAACAATATTACACTACAAAGAAAGAGAGACAAATACTTTAATGCAGCAAGAGAAAAATAAAACAAAAGCTTCCCCTGCAGTTGCTAGGTAAGTGTACCTTTTCAGTGCACACTCCCCTGCTCGTTGGGAGTAGCCTCCAAATCGATCTGTCTATGAAAGGGACAGGTAGCTGCCAGAAGCACACCATCTTAGGGACTCTCAGTGCAGAAAACAAGCCTTCCATCCCTGCCCCGAATGCAATGATGTCACTTCGCCTCCGGAGCCATTGGTGAGCAGTTCCCTGCTGGACTGTGTCCTAGCTTCTATAGTAAGGCTCTATTGCCCACTGTATGGTGCACACTTCTGGATAAAACTACTTTTTATCCAAGCAAAGCCAGTGTAGGAAATGCGTGCATCCCTCCAATATATGATTAATGATAGGGAAGATATTAATTATACTATTTATCCCACCCAAATTGGATGATTCCCCATTGCCTATCCATGGAAACAGAAATAAAAAAGGAAATGGATGACTAAGTTACGAGCCGAACAGTATATCACTAGTGACTAAACAGGAAGCTAAGAGTGATAAATGGGTATAGATGCAATTGTGGTGCAGTTGGCACTCCCCTGAGGCTAAAAACTTCCGAGAGCCCTGCTGCCAGCAACAGCCTGGCAGGGAGAAGTGGAAAGGATTGGTCCAGTGGCAGTGCCGATTCCACAGCATCTCTGTGAGGAGCTTTTCCTTCAATCCCCAAGAAGAACCATCTGTAGCTGCGTGTTGGATCATGCTGGTTCCTCAGATACCTTCCAAAGAATAAATCTTTGTCTTTTTGAAATAAAGGAAGGAGCTGATAAGAGTAGGAAAATGCTGTGAGAAACAGGAGGTGTAATAGTTTCCAAGCTACCCTTTGTGCCATCCGCAAACCAGAAGGACAATGTGCTCCCTGAAGATAAGGGTGGTGGCAGCTGCCATGGTTTCAAAGCTTGCTTCATGACAGGTGTAGAGGTCTCCTGTAACCACTTCTGTGACTTGGGAGGGATGTGGTTACTCCTGTTTTTTAGAGGAGGAAATTGAGGTTCAGAGAAGGAACATGACCTCCTCAAGCTCAAACTTCTGGAAGTGAAGACAGCAGACTTTCAGTGCAGGTCGTCTGAACTCCAAAGCCCGAGTCCCTGGCCAGTGTATTCAATAGTCACTTGCCATCACAGCCAACTACCATCTACTCACTTCCACTCACAGGCTCCTGGAGAAGGGCCAAAGAGTCGCTGAGCCTGAAGGACAAAAACTTAGCAACTCAATAAACTATTGCCTTGAGCTTACTGGCTGACTCTATGGGTTATCCTCCTGTAATCAATGCCGCCTACTAAAGGGTAAAGGGTACCATTTGGAGAGTCATCATTAATACCAAGCAGAGGGCACAGAAACCATTTAAGAAAAGCTGAATCCAACCAACTAAATAAGATGTTTTACTTGTTTACATCTATCAAACAACTGTACCCCTGAGTTGCCAAGGAAAGAGCTCCCATCAACCCCAGGCAGGGGGCTCTACCTCAGGCCTCACAAGCAACACTGGCTGCTTTAAAGATCACACAGCAGTCAACATTTTATCAGCACTCCACAAACAAGTTAAGGTTTGGCTTAAATCTGAAGGTCTCTCTCCCTTTGGCATATTCTGGGATAATAGAACAAATGTCAAATCAGTACAAGATGGCATATTTACAAAATTGCACCCTGTTTTGCATAACCTAACGATGCAGCAGTTCTTAAGGATTGAACGTTTCAAATCTGCTAGCAGAAGACTGCCAAATCTATGACTGTTTCATACACTTGCCAAAAGCCTATCAAATTTTGAGCAAAATGCAAAATAAATCTCCTCTACAAGTTAAATCAGCCCTTCTGTGTGTTCCAGGCTGCCCTCTCCTCTTGGCAGCAAGGCTCAGGACTGGGGTCGCACTCCTCCTGCCCTCGGTCTTCTACTTCACTGTTTATTCACAAGACAATCCCTTCTCCAGTCTATGTCCTGTCATATTTATTGATCACTGTTCAGTTTGCTCTTCCCAAAGCTATCCTTCAGCTCAAAGGATCTGACCCAGAGGTCCCAGGAAAACACTTCTCCCTGTCACTATCTGTGTTCCTTGCTGCCCCCTCCCCCTCACTGTAACCTGCTGGGGAACCTTTGTGATCTTCCTTATGTTGTCTCCCTTTCTTCTTTCCTGGCTCAATGTCCTCTTCCTTTCGAACCCTTAACATCTATATGCTGCTTAATAGTTTAGTCCCTTAGTTTCCCTGTCTATAAAATAGTGGTAATCAGAATTATTCTCGAGTGTTTCAGGGAGACTTGAACCTGATAGTACGTGTATAGATCTTAGAATAGAGTCTAGATATCCTAACACAATAAATGAATGAACAAGAGAAGCTTGGGGAGGGGGAGTTTTAATCCTATACTTATGGCTCCGCCTCTTCCTAGAACTTGCTTTGGGCTTCCAACATAGATTCCCAGGCTCCATGGTGACAATTTAGAAGTCTCTAGTCTTTTTTCATACAGATTGGATACTGAATGATGTTCAAGTTCATGGTTTTTTTTGCCCTCTAAAAATGTATCTCTCCAGTGTTTTTACTTTTTCTTTTTTTTCTTATCCATGAGGAATAAACTTTTGAGCAAATCAAATGGCAGACACTTTGAATGGGCAAATGAAAGTCACATATGTGTTAATACCTTGAAGTTCTGACTGCAGATGGGCTTTAAGAAACTGTTCACCGGGCTGGGTGGTGGTGGTGCACACCTTTAATTCCAGCACTTGGGAGGCAGAGGCAGGAGGATCTTTGGGAGTTCAAGGTCAGCCTGGTCCACAAAGCGAGTCCAGGACAGCCAGGGCTACACAGAAAAACCCTGTCTCGAAAAACCAAAAAAAAAAGAAACTGTTCACCCATTGGTGGTCAGGATCCCACTCCTTGAAGTGAATCTACACTGCTCTATGCTTATGGTTTCTGGCTGCAGGGTTACCTCCTTGGTTGCCCCATTTCTTTGCTTACGTCTGTTGCCACTTCTGTCTGCTATGTCTGAAGACTTCTGGTAGAGATCTGTCCATAGAATTACACTGCTCAATAGCTAAGACTTCTCACCTCTCCAGGTCTTTGGGGAATTCCTCTTTGGAGTCCTTGTGGTCTTTACAAGAGTCCCTGCCCTGTCATTTGACTATAAATCGGTGATAATTTTCAAACAGTCTAATGGGATCACTGCAGGCATCACTGTATTGAGTCTAAGCCCCAGTCCCCAGGATCCCATAATCTTTATGGTTGTTTTTAAAGTACAGGAAATAATATCCCCTAGTGGGGAGAGTCAGCCATACAGGTGTATGCCTTCACAAATGGCGGTCATACTATCTTTGAGCAGGGCACACAGTGACCTGGCATCTCTTTCCTCAGTAGAAAGACAGGGATTCACAAGGTGTGTTCTCTTGGAGATTTGAGTTTCTCTAAAGTCTAGGTCATTTGTCCCCTAGTACTGAATCCTCTCATCCAGGTTGTATTGAAAATTATATTCTCTCCCAAACTCTATAGTTCTATGTGTTAAGGGCTTCTTAACTAAGAGCATGAACTTACTGGGTGCAAATCCTCACACTTTGTGCATTCCTAACTCAGGATGTGCTAAGAGAGTCCTGACTAAATAGAAGCTTTTATTTTTCAAAATATTTTCCTGACCCATGGAAATGTACAGAGTAACAAAAAACCTTTAAGGGATTGTTGAATTACTTCTCATGTCTTTTCAAGAATTAGGACAGGAGAGAGAGAGAGAGAGAGAGAGAGAGAGAGAGAGAGAGAGAGAGAGAAGCTCGAAAAGAAAAGGAGTAGAAGATGATGGGTCCAGAGGGGCAGCTGGGGCCTTGGAGGAAAATAGAATGTTTGAATATATTCTTGCCACAGACAAAAGCACAGGCTCATTTAAAAAACAAAGGAGGGCAGCTTTATTCTAAAGCCTGCTGTGCACCAAAAATAGGCACTTAGATTCAGTTCTCCACACAGATTCAATCTTCCATGCTCAGAGGAAGCAATGAGCACTGTGGAGACAATTCCGTTAATGCATTTGCCTCACTTTCTCCTGCCCACCTTACTGATCACCCTCCCAGATAATTCCTCTGAGTAACACATTGAGAACCTTTAGCTCCCTGGTACTGGCAGTTTTAATGTGTCCATTGCCAGCAATGAATTTCATGCCAAGAAAACCCGACTCCTGGCGTGGAAGGATTAAACAGTCCTCGGGTGCCATCTGTGCAGTGAAGAGAAAGAGTGACTCTGTGCACCCAATGTGCGTGTGTTGCCATTGGCAGAAGGAAGTGCCTTCTATTTACATGACTACCTCATACAGGGAACACCTAAGGGGAGAGATGAAAATGGCCACCCCAGTGGGGGGGTAGATCTAGGGGAAGGGAGGATTAGTGTGTAGGAAAGAGGAGCCTATAGAAAAGGCTGGAAAAGGAAACATGAAATTGCAGATTCAAACAGTCACCATATAGTATTATATAGAGTGCTGGGTCAGAGAAGATAAATGACTGTATGTGTTCTGGGGAAATGAGGCAGGTATCATGATGTCCTTTGGTGACAGGGTTTGGACTTAAGCCTGTGCCTTGGGCCTCATCTGTTCTTTAATTGGGGGTTTTCTAAAGTGAATGCTTTGGCTCCCCATCCATCAGTTTCTAGAGCCAGGCGCTAGAATCCTAGGCAGTGTACCTGCCTAGGTACACAGGGGCTCTCAGTGCTTTGACGTAACCAAGAAAACCCTCTTTCAGGTTGGAAAAATTCAAGCCTCAAAATGAGAAACGTGATGGAAAAAAATACAACTTGTATCACAGTATTTTCCTTAAATACTTTTTTTAAAATTTAGTCAAGGTAAGTTTTAGGTTCATGCTTCACAGAAGCACACCAAGGAGTAAAATGTTGAACACATGTAACATTGAGTAATAATACAAGGGATGAGGGGGACAGTCCAGTGCAGAGTAACTATAACTCAGGGTAGATTAAAGTGAGAGTTAAGAGTCATACAAAGAGGGCTGGGGAGGTGGCTCAGTGGTTAAGAGCACTGGCTGCTCTTCCAAAAGCCCCGGGATCAAATCCCAGCACCCACATGGCAGTTCACAGCTGTCTGTATTGCAAGGATCTCTGTGAGTTTCAAGGCCAGCATGGTCTATAAAGTGAGTCTCCAGGACAGCCAGGGCTACACAGAGAAACCCTGCCTTGAAAAACCAAAAAAAAAAAAAAAGTCATACAAAGAAATAACCAATGTTTGTAGAAAGAGAGAGAGAGAGAGAAAGAGAGAGAGAGATTCCCCCTTCAAAGGACAGTCGAAGCGTCCTAATCCGTGGGAATGGTGCTACAAATGACAATCCAGGTATAAGAGACCCAGAGCAATGTCAGAAAATGGCAGCTACAGAACTACAGAATCTGATAGTTAAACCAGACCCTTGTGAGGAGGCTGATCACTTAGCTGAAGACTGAAGACAAGACTGGATTTAACCAGATACGAAAGAAAGTGCTGTTAAAGGAGAGAGAGAGAGAGAGAGAGAGAGAGAGAGAGAGAGAGAGAAAATATGTGTGGGTGTGTGTGTGTGCTCACATGAGTGTAATTAATGTGCTAGCAAGGTGTGTTTGGACTGGATTGTGGGAAGACAGAGCAAGCGTTTACAAACTGGGCTACTGTTATAAAGGGAGCTAGGTCATTTGCCAGCAGTCCTGTAGTTATGAACCAGGTAGACAAGGCCTAAAGCAGAGGGTGGCCAATAGAAAGAGTGAGAAGAATGAGGTGTGCGATATCAGATGAGACCTCTAGCAGAAGCAGGAGCAGTCCGATTATGAGGCATCTCTGTAGGTAAAAGTGTCTAGTGCACATCTAAATTTGCAGGTTGCTACTTTTTTCTTTTTCTTTTTTTTTCCTTTATTTTTTATTTCTTCAAGTTACATCTCAATCGCAGTCCCCTCCCTATTCCCCCCTCCAGTCCCACACTCCCACCCTCATCCCTCATCCTCTTCCCTTTTTTTATTTTTTTATTTTTTTTAATAATTTATTTTTTATTTCTTCAAGTTACATCTCAATCACAATCCCCTCCCTCCTCCCCCTCAACCCCCCCATCCTCTTCCCTTCCTTTTTTTTTTTTTTAGTTTAAGGTATTTCTTTTTTCCCCCCAACAGCTCTCCCTTTCAGTCCAAAAAACGGTTCTTTTTCTTATAACTATAAATACAATACAAAACAACAGAAATAAATAGGCCACAATTATAAGAGTTATATGGCTTAGCATACATTCCCAATGTCCAGTCCATATGTATTTGGCACCTGACTTTAACATTCTACTATCTAACCATCTCTATGTGTTTAAAGTTCTATATCTAACTCAGCTTTCATACTAACTTGCCTCATAATTTTAAAAAATATCTTCTTAGATCCAGAACGCCCTCTTGATTCCTAAACAACTCAAAATTTAACTATGAGACTCTAGCTATCTATTCTTCAACCACCTCAGAGACCTGAGAGGGATAAATATATCTGATTATATAGGAAGTGCAGGGCCTGCAGCTTCCAAAACTAAAAAATGACATACCAGTGGCTGCCTGGACAGTTCCCATTTTCTCTCCATACATTACAGCATCAATCTTCAGCCATTTGGCCCCATTTCTCTGACAGACTGAACCTCCCCCCCAAAAAAAAGGTAATTGTCCCAGAGTTAGGATTAGGGCAGGGCTCTGTTCTTATCTTTCCAGGAGATTTAAAGCATCCCTTCAAGGAATCCAGGGACAAATGGACAATGGAAATCCCAGCAGAAAACAGATCAGACACCAAAGAAGACGAGTGGCCCAGATGATCCAGCCTTGCAGACTTCTTCAATAGCAGTTTCCTCAAAAGTCTACAACCACAACAACTCAAAATCGCTAAGATCGTTCAGCTCCACAGACTACTCCAGCCAGACCTTCAGTAAAGCTCTGAAGATCAGCTTCTGTCTATGAACTTCTTAGGACATCTAAATAGCTGAGCACAAAAGGACTGAACATCAAATGATTCTATTAACATTTTTAAACATTTTTCCATTCTTATTTGGGCCCCAAACAGGTTTACTACATCCCAAATCAGCAGGAAGTCATTTTAAGAGAACAACGTTTCATCCCCAGAAGGTGGGGAGGGTGTTCCCCCCACTTTGGTTATTTGATAGATAATAGAAAATTTTGTTATTTAGGGGAAAAGACTACAAGCTGTTAAATGGTCTTGTTAAATGGGTTTTGGAGGTTAGACCCAGGGACTTCTCTCTTTTTCTTTTCTGTATCCTCCTTTCTCTCCTATATAGGAGTGAACAGACTTGAGAAAAATGGGACATAGACATAGTATAGGAAAGATCAAGAAAAAAGGGCAGATTATTGAATATAGCCTTATACCTTTGTATACTGATACAAAATTAATATTATATTTGGCTAAATTGGTATTGATCATTGTATATTAATGCAAAATTAAGATTGTATAGGGCTACATCAGTATTGATCTTTGTATATTGATACAAAATTAAGATTATATTTGGCCACAATGGTATTGACCCTTGTATATTAATGTAAAATTAAGATTGTATTGGGCTACATTGGTATTGATCTTTGTATACTGATACAAAATTAAGATTATATTTGGCCACATTGGTATTGATCTTTGTATATTGATACAAAATTAAGGGTAACGCTTCTTAAAGGTATTGTTCGTAGTAATACTTAAAAATGAAATGTCAAGTTTTGACTTCTCGCTACCAATCAACATAAACTGTTTAGGATAATTAAGAAACGGAAACTAATAGTCACGAAAACGTGTCATTTTGTTAGTAACTATGACAGTCTATCACAGTTATTTTCTAAGCTACTCAGAAATCAAGTTGCTAAGAGACAAGCAATATTTGCTTATCTAAATATAAGAGATAGATAGGGCATCTTCAAAAACCTCAAGAGATCTGCAGAATATGGCATTCAAAGATGTTTTCTTAACTTAAGAATTTTTGATATCGAGACATGTCAGCTTCTGACAGCACCCCCTATTCTACTCCAAGTAGAAGATGAGCATCGAAGAATCTCCAGTGGGAGATGATTGAATTGGTGGTAAGCCGTTCTCTTGGCAAGAAAAACCCCTTGCTTCAACTGTAGACAGACTTCTGTCCAAAAAGGACAAAACTTGGAAGCAGATAAGTCAACAGCCTAGCTCTGCCAAGACAGGGTAGGTAAGTCCTTCATAATTCCTTTTTTGTTTTTAAGTTTAAGGTATATCTTATTTCCCCCTACAGTTTCCCCTTTCAGTCCAACAAATGGCTCTTTCTCTTATAATAATAAATACAATACAAAACAACAGAGGTAATTAGGCCACAGTTATGAAGGTTATATGGCTTAGCGTACATTCCCAATGTCCAGTCCATATGTATTTGGTACCTGACTTTAACATTCTACTATCTAACCATCTCCATGAGTTTAAAGTTCTATATCTGACTCAGCTTTCATACTAACTTGCAACACAATTTTAAAAGTATCTTCTTAGATCTATAACACTCTCTTGACTCCTAAACAACTCAAAATTTAATTATGAGACTCTAGATATCTGTTCTTCAACCACCTCAGAGACCTGAGAGGGATAAATATATCTGATTTTATGCTACTTTTTTTTAATCATGTCTCAGAAACATATACAAAAACATACAGGTACTAACACAGCATGTCCCCTTGCACATTTGAGCTAGCTAATTAAGTTGAAAGTAGCAGGTAAAAGTAAATCTCACACACACACACACACACACACACACACACACACACACACACACACATTGCAAAATAGAAACTTTAAATTCATGGTGTTTTGATCATAGTTTCAGACTCCATGATAAAAAGATGGCATCTTATGAAAGTGTAAATATACTGCTTAGAGCAATGTATTACTGTTAGGCCTATGTATTAAGAGTCACAACACAGAGAAAATTTTGTGTTGACATTATTCTTGCTTTTCTTTCTTTTTAATTCTTTCTCCCAGGGAGAGTTTTGGACATCTTTGGAGAATGTGGGAATGCCAGAGAAGATTTTCCTTATTATCAAAAACCTTTAGTTTACAGGTTTTTTACCTCAGCTAATACTGCCAACAGTGAAAATGTCACAGTAGAAATGGTTCATACAATCGCACCAGAATGATATCAACAAGGAGTATGGTGCGGCTTTGCTGGGGCCTCCACACTAGCAGAGACAACAAGTAAAGCAGTAGCCAGGCCATACTTTCAAATGCTGCAGCTTCTCTGGAGAGCAAGCTGCCCACTGCTTCACTCACTATTAAAAGCTAGTTAGTAATTCATGGACAGGGCTCTTTAGGGTACTACTCAACTGCACCTGCCACCTCACCTGCTTTATGCAAATTCAGTGTTTAAAATCTACATAGTTGGCTATGAGTAAGAAAATTATAGGCATGCATTTACCTTTTAATTATTATAATTTCATGAAAATCTTAATATCTTGCTAAAGGCTTAAAGAATCTTCTGGGTCCTAAAAGAATATGTTGAATTTGACATGTTTTCTAAACTGAAATTTTTATAATTAAAGTAATTATCTGATGTTGCTTTGTATTTCCAAATGAATGCATATTGTGACCTATATAGCATATGATAAAGATTGTAATTATGCAAAATATAGTAGGGGAAGCTATTGGAGTATCTCTAAACCACCTGTGTTATTTCTTTTTAACAAGAATTTTGTTGGAAATAATATATTTTTTCCTAAAATAGATACAATTAAGAAATTCTTGAGCCACTTATACACAGTTATAATATTAGCACCACTCTTGTTTCTCACCCTGTAATGGTCAAGGTTGTCTTCTGGAGTTGGCAGGCCCATGTAGCGCTCTGTGTACACTGAGTCTGTGATAGGAAAGGAGAAAAGAGGTTCAACTCCTCCGATAACAATGTTCCTTAAATCTATTGCATCCCTCTTGCTGTCCTCCTGTGTCTTGTGCAGCCTAAGATGCTGACGGTCACACCATACACACACTCGGGAATTCTCTGCAGCATTGACCAGTCTGCACTCAGCCCTCGGGATCACAGCAGTGGAAGTACAAACTAGACAGCCTAAAACACAATTAGCAGTTGGCCTGCAGAAAAGTCAAATGTGCAGAGAGACCCACTCAATGAAAGTCATGGAGTGCTTTGGTTGTCCTAAGTTGTGATACTGATACAAACATATGCCTTATGATAATTCATCTCTTTTTGGGAATACCTAACAATGTTCAATTACTAGTGACTTACTTAAACCTTTTATTTTGGGCAGGTCGAGATTCATTATGATGAAAAACAAAACAATTAACAGTTCATATTGACACAGCTGCTTCATCATAATTCAAGTTAAACATTTGTTTTCCCTCGCTGTATGGGAAGGTCTCAAGTTTTATGCTGTAACACTTGAGCACTGTGAACAGATTACATTAATATCTGTCTGCTGAACTGATGTAAGCTCTTTTATATATAAATATGGTGGAATAACAGGTTGTACAATTGGTTTCCTTATTTTGAGTAATTAAACATAATTTTACTCAATTTTTAAAAACTGAACTCTTATCTACTACCATAAAACATCACTGATGGAATTTGCTGCATAAAGAGTTTCATTTTTTTGTAACTATTAGTGTTTATTCATTGTACAAAGTGGCAAGTTTAATAAATATATCCCACTCAAGTACATCTCGTATTGTGCCTACATTCACCCCATCACCTCCCCTGTTCCCTTCATTATTACATGCTTGTCTCTTTGGTTTTCCCAGATAGTTCTTCCATTCTTATGTCATAGGTATGTTCCTTTATATTTTAATGTCAATTCTAGGTTTCACATATGAAGGGAAATACGTGATATTTGTCTTTCTGAATCTGGTTTCCTTTACTTTATATTATGTTTTAAAAGGTTTCTCCTTAAATGGCCAGATTGCAGCAAGTAAGTATAAAAATCATGTATTGCCTCTGTGCTTGACTGTAGTTGGATTGGACAAGCATTCTGACATTAATATTATGAATTCTTTAAATTCTTGTATTGCTTTAGTTCAATATTGTAATGTTTCTTGATGACAGAGGCTTAGATTTAAAACACAGCTGAGGAATGTTTGCTTTTCCACTGCCACTGCCTTCACTTCTTAAATGAGCAATAGTAATATTCTATTATTTTACTTAAAATAAATACAGACTGTGTATAGTTTTATGTATGTAGAGAACACTTCTATAAAAATACAGTATCTTAAAGGACACCTAAAAGTAAAAGGTAATAAACTTTTCATATATATTTTAACTTAAAAAATCAAATATTAACACCTTGGCTTGCATATTTGATAGGGGAAAGCAGTCTTTGAGAGTAATATAAAATTTCCACAACATTCTACAGCCGTCAATCTGCTTGCCTTAAAACACAATGCCACTTCTTTTTTATCTATAACCATGCTTACATGTATATTAAGATCTGAAAAAATTTGAAAATGTTTATTTTTTTAAAAACGCATAGCTACATAATGTGGTTATGAAATTTTAGTACAATGTCTTGAAACACCATTTACATATTCTTTGTTTGCAATTCTGAATAAAATTTTACAAATTTACACATCTATTCAAAGCCCTCTTTTGTTACTGTGTATTAGGCCATGTAAATTTAATGAACTTCTCTTACATGTCTGCAACCTCACAAAGGCTATTTTATTATTTGATTGACCACCAGAGGTCTCCAGAAACAAACCATCCAACAAAACAATTAATTCAAAACAAAAGTATCACATGAAAACAACTCCATTGTGTGCAGATTAAATTGTAACTGCACCTGCCAAGTTTTCAACGGAAAGATAGTGATCTCTTGACTTGGAGAGACTTTCAAAAGGGTTTTTTCACAGCGTTGGTACTGTCATATTATCAGGGTATAAATATTAATGAGCATATTATTTATAAACAATTCCTTTCTTATATTACTATATAAAGAACTTCAATGAAGTCAGAGAGATTCGAGAAAATACTGCATCCCCTTCCTAAACCTCAGTGTTCATTTCTGTCTAGTCTTGCCCTGGGCATTGTAGTCTCAGAAGAACGATGCTGTATGATCTATCTCATGAGGAAGATAATAATCTAGCACTAAAAGACAGTGGGAAAGCAAATCCTCCTGGAAATTCATCTGTGCCTGTCTTCTCTTCTTCTAACCCCCAACTTATTTGATCTTCACGTAAAAGGAAAGAGATACACACTTGCTTTCCACTGTCAATATGTGTAGTCCCAAATCAAATTTGAATAAAGAAAAGAAACGTTTGTTTGAGAAATGTAGCACTGTCGGTGTTTTAAAATTCTGGCAACGGGATTTGTCGATAAGAAATTAAATGTGTAGATAACATACAATATCACTCAGGCTTGTATAACTGTGGAATGAATGAGAATATCCTATATGTCTCTGTAAAGAGCCACAGAAAGAAACAAGTCTATTATTTTCCATAGAAACAAAGAACAGTAAAAGAGGAATGGCTTTCTCACTAAAATGTTAAGGTCAACACTTAATAATTCATTGCATATAACAACAGTTACATACCATAGTACTCCCACCGTGACACCGGTGCCACGGCTATTCCGCACTTGAACACGCCACTTCCAGATCCCAGGACCATTGAGGTTACATACCCTCCATATGACTAGGGAATGGAAACAGTTATTTTTATGGAGGTAAAGGAATAAGGACATATGGTAAGCGAGTCGCAGTTTCCACATTTCTCACATCTTTATATGCTGTGCCTCTTTGGAGATGGAAAGCATGGTATAGGAGGCTTAAATTGGCTTTAATTGGGCAGTATCTATAGAACACACTTTCCGAGTCCTGGTCTCTTTTCATAGATATATGAAAATAACCAAGGGTCATTAGTGGACCCTGACGATCATATACAAATTAAAGAAGATAATAAATGAAAACAATAAACACAACGTCTTTGCTGATTAGTAGAAATCTTTTTCATGCCTTCTTTTCCTTTCTCTGTTTTTCTTCTCCACCTGCCCCCCCCCCTTCCCTCCTTCCCCACTCTTGGTCTGGCCTCTTCATATCCATATCATCATAACAAGAGGTACACATCTAGCTCAGTAGACATTCAGGAATTCTGCTGCTTAGAGGCCCAAGACTGGACAATTATAACTTCCATCTCCAAATATTTACATGCAAAAAAATAAATTAACCTCCACTCTGCTACATTCACTAAAGGAATGCATACAAATTCATGAGTCAAAAAAACAAAACAAAACAAAACAAAATTACTCACCCAGCCCCAAATTGCAATTCGTTTGCTGTCCACAAATCCCATTTTTAAAAATTGTCTAAAACACATACAAGAAGTTCACAAATTAGTTTTCCACTGTGTATAAAAAACTAAGATAACTGAACAAATGTGAAAAAACCTGACCCATGTTATCTCCTTCTTCCTATTACAAACCAAGATGAGCCAGTGCCAGCAACCAAAAATACCTGAGATAAATGTCTACGGTGCTAACATCAGAACTACATGAAAAAGGTTTGAGTTTGAGTTCATAACAATTCTGTGAGTGTGTGCGAGCATGTGCGTGCGTGTGTGTGTGTGTGTGTGTGTGTGTGT